>VZTD01001942.1:48420-196034 GCA_013397725.1 Rhagologus leucostigma
GGGGCCCCGCCGCCGCCCGCCGAGGCCGCGGTTCCGTGCGGGAGGGAGGCGGGAGCTGCCGCCCTGTCCCGGCCTGAGGGAGCCGGGGGAAGGGACGGCGAGGGCTCGGCTGTGCCCGCCACCGGGAGAAGGACGCCTGGGGCGGGGGAGGCGGGGAGCGGTGTGCGGGGCCGCGGCTCCGTTGGGTCCCGGCCGCCGCGCTGACGGTTCGCAGCGGAGCCCCGGCTGCGGAGGATCGAACGTGCCCCGGCCGGACGGGGGTGCCCAGTGTCAGCACCCGGAGTGGTTGTGGGGCTGGTGCGGGAGCAGCGGGGTGGTCGGCGGTCTCCTGTGCCCGAGTTTGCACGCACGGTTTGTCCGTATGGAAATTAGCCTGGCGGAATTGCCACTAAAGAGCCCTCGGGGCGCACAGCCTTCTGTTAACCCCTTCTGCGGAGGGGGGAGCGTTAAACATCAGGCCGTCTTTCCTCGTGAGCGCGCATAAAAGTTTGCAAGTGGTCTTTATAAGCATCTGACTCGAAGTTATGAATGGTTTCTTGGAATTGTAGGAGCAGTAAATCGAGTTATTTCTGCTGTTGTTAAGTTTGTACTTTAGTACTTGCACTGAATCACAGTAGTGTAATCCCATGGAATACGTTTCTGTCTCTGAATGTTTATTTTATCAGGGTTGTGTATCATCTGGTCATGTAGTCTTACGAACCCAGCATGTACAATAGTCAGATTTCCATTCCCTGAATACTTACAGAGTGCTCCCCTCTTTTATTTTTTCCCTCTCCTGTAAAGCTTGTTGAAGTTTTCCATGCTCTTTCTGATTGTAAGGTATAAATTTTATGCTATTCATCATATGGGGTCATATCCCACTCTGTGGGGTGTGATCCTTGGCCATACCACACAAACCAAAAATGCTTTTTCACTGAAGCTAATTCCAGTATGGTTTGGGAACGTTACATCCGTAGGAATCTTGAGGTGTGATCCATGCACCTCAGGAACTCGTGTCGTGCAGGTTTGTGCTATTAAAGGCTTCCTGCTGAAGGTGTCATGCAGCTCTCAGCCTGAGCATAGCCCCCGTTACCTTGAATATCCCCAGCTGATGAGTTTGCTGCAGTGAGACATTTGAAAGGAGGCAAGTTTCCAAGTTAGCAACCTCCTACTTCATTCAGTTGTCAGTCTGTAAACCAAGATACTCAAATGGACCTTGTATCAAAGCGATAGCCTTAGCAATAGAGTTTCTGTCAGAACAGATTCAATTCTTTGCATTTTTGTACATGACTAAGTATGGCAGAGTGAATTAGCTATACTACTAGGGCAAATTATTTGTCAGTCCAAAGCAAACTACAGAGAGAAAACAAACCAATTTTGCGACCTGGTGGACTGAGCTGATGAAATCTGTTCTGATTTTCCAGTTGGTCTAAATGTCCTGCCTCTGCTCTGGTTTTCAGGATTGCATTAGCAATACGAACCAGGCGGTGAATTCAGACAGCTGGGTAGCAGTAGCTTGACATGACTTCATGTGTATGAGAGCACTGGAAAAATGGCTGGGCTAGTCCTTGGAGGAATATCTAGAATTTCTCTTCTATTGCTCTTTTAATGATGGCAGGTACATCTAAGAAAGAGGGAGCAGATGGAAGGGATTAGAAATCAACTGTGTTCTAGCAGAAAGGGGTTTTTTTTAATCTTCTTTGAAACACGTGAAACCTGTCACTCTGCAGCAAGGTTCTAGAGAGATGACTGACTGTTCATCGAATTAGATGTGGCAATTTACGTGTTTCCGTGATGAACTTATAACCCGAGATGGTATAACATGCATTTTTTGGGCCCATTCATTATGTTTAGACATGTATTTTAGTCTAATCAAACAATAGTGATGGTTTTTGTTAATAGTTGTAAACCACCATGTCTTATGATAGCCTCTTGCCAAATAGCTCAGTTTTTTGATAGATACTTCATGGATTCGGATCACTCCATGTGACTTCTGTACAGCAATTTTATCTATTCTTAAAATTTAGTTCAAGTGGTGGTATTTTATTTACTGCTGCAAATAACGAAAACGAATGTAAAAGCTAAACGGGATACCTTTTTATTTACTAAATTCTACATTTCTGACTTTGTAGAATGAAAGAACCTTTGATGTAAAGGCTCCATCATAAACTCCTAAAATATTGATTTTTATTCCGAAGTTTTGGAATAGGTTGGCTAGGTAAGTAATTTTTTAGTAACTGTCTACTTTAGGCTGATTTCCTTGCCTCTTGTTTCCCCAAGAGGTGTGCTTCATAGTTTCAGCCATAGGGGGAAATTAGCACTTAGTTTTACCTTGTGGTATTTGTGCCTAGAGGCTTCAGGGAGGCACAAGGTTTGGTTGTGTTGAGCAACGTGCAGTGCCTCCCCTCCATCCGATCCTGGCCCGCACTGTACTGACAAGCCCTCTGTCTTCCAGAGATATCCACCTAGTTTAAAAAAACACGTTGTGATTTGTGGGGTTCGGGGTTTGAAGGATGATCAGCTTTTCTGATATGTTGACTTATGCATTAGTTTGAAACAAGCGTGCAATTGCTCCATTAAATAAGAAGTGCCCTGGAGTGATACGTATTTGTGTGGTTTGGTTGTTGGACAGCTTATTTTAATCTTCGAGCTATATCTAGTTAAAATGTTGTATTTAAAATTTAGTAAATGTATGCTATACCTTCTGGAGCCCTTATACTTTGTCAGCTTGATAAATTAACTTTGACACACTGAATATTTTTCACCAGCTAACATAGCTGTTAGTTAAGTTAAATAAAGGAGAAGAGCCCACATGCTCTCTCCATGCATACAGCTGGACATTTCTGTTAAATTTTTCAACAAAAATGAAATTTTGGTTGGTTCTTAAAGCTTCATGAATACACTAATTGGTGAATCATCTAATGTGCAGTTTAGTTTCAGGAAATATGAAATGGCTCACTAACTTCGTAGTTACAAGATTATGCAGACCTTCTGAAAATCTCAGTAAGAAAATGTGTGCAGTGGTGGTGGTTGATATTTTTGGCTGTGAGAGAGGTTGGCTAAAACTCAATGCAGTTATGCATAGTCTGCACTAGTTTATATGGTAGGAACGCACTTGAAGAATTATCTGGAAGGAAGAAAGAATAATTTTACAGGTTTGTCTGCTCTCAGGACCTTATGCAGATTTTGCTGAAGAAGTTTGCAGTCAGGAACCTCTTCTGGCTCTGTAACGGGTCCTGAATGTAGTTGCTTTTCACCCTGTGCTTTGACAGTGCTGTGGTTGTTGAATTCTTCAGCCTTAATGCTGGACAGCTGCAAAACATTTAAAGCCTATCTTTGAAAGATTGGGATAAGAAGGAGGGGGAGATGGAGGCTGGCCCAGATAAGTAATACTTCTTGAGGACTCTGAAGTATTTTCTTTATGTAGCTGTATATGGTGTGTTCAGGGCTAGCTGGAGACTACTTGATTATGTACTGTGTTATCAAGTGAAGTATTTAAACCAGTACTCCTTTCTTGTGAAAGTTGGAGTCTTTACAGTAGTTGAAGAATCAAAGAGGTCAGGAATTTGGTTTTCTTTTTGCTGCAGCAGAATAAGAGCAATTTCAGTGCAGTACATAACTACTCTGTAAACTCAAGGTTTTTAGAACAAATATTTTCACTGCTGTTGAAGGTGCATGGAGCATTCTTTAAGATACTGTTGTATTGCAATACATATTGTAATACTTATGGTGAGCCGCAGTTTCTTAGGGGCAAAAACTTTTACAGTGTTTATAAGTGCTTCAGTGATTTCTGACTGGAGCACATTTACAGAGGTGAAATTTGAAGTATTGCTTAAAAATTTAAGTAGAGTAGGAGCAATTGAAAATAGTTTTTCTGCAGTACTAAACCTGATAACATTTTTGTTCCTGCTCAGCAGAATGAATTCTGATAGTAATTCAACGGTCAGCCTGGCTCCCAAATGAAATAACTTGGGCCTCATTGCTCAAGACTCAAATGTCAATCATAGGATTAACAATTGTACTTCTGGGATAAAAAATGTCTGGCACTTACTACCTAGTATTCTCATTAGGCCAGTAGAGACTCAAGGAGTGCAGTCGAATGAATTAGGCTTGATCAAGACCATGATAAAAACTGATCGAGATAATCTCTTAGACCTTTTGGCCTCTAATAACAGAAATTTAGCTTGTAGTGATTGCTTATGCCAGTTTGACGTAATTTTCTTCATGGAACTTGCCTAGCTAAGGATGGACGTGTTTAATGGGGTAGACCTGCAAGTACCCTCTTTCTTGAGAAGAACTTGGGACGGGAGACTTTGGTCTCTAATGTGTCTCTAACTTCTGGTACTTAAAATTTCATCTGCTTAGGTACATCTGTTTTTATATCAAACTACATACTCTGCCTCTGTACCTTGGGTTTTTGGTTTTGCAGTAAGACGTGTGCAGCACTGTTTGATTTACTGACTGATTTACTTGTGGAAAAAGTACCTATTACTAAACTTTGGTTTTAGGGAAGCCTTTACGTTTGGCATCTGTGAAGAAGGAGATATTTTAATTGTTCCAGTAGTGCACTAAGAGATCTTTTATTCTTTTGAAGTAGCAAATGGATAAAGTGAATTAATCTTAGACTGCAAATTATCTTTAATCTTCAGTTGACTTGTATCTTTGTGTGATAAATTCAGTTAAACACACTGCTTACTTGATGCTTTGTTTTCTTAAGTCTTTAGTTTTCACATTTCTGTTGGGGTATAGTGAATTAAGTATTTTTTAAAAACATATGTTAAATCACACTTGGATAGCAAATGGAAGTCAAATATACAAAAAGCATTTTAAAACTGGTTTGTAGTTTATTAGTTCAGATGTGCAGGATGAGTAGTTAACTCATCATTTTTATCAAAACTATTTTTTTTTAATTTAAAATTTGCTCAGTAAGTTTAAATTTCTATTCAGTTGAGTCTTGCAGTGTTTTGGACTTGGTAGATGTGCTTTCTCAGTAACTGGTCTTACTTGGGGCTTGGAAGAAGAAAATAACAATGTATTTTTAAGCTGTCAAACAGTTGTGGTGGTAAAATTATTAAGAGTTAAGACTGAGAGGTCTGGCTAAGAGGTTATCTGTACTCAAGAACATTCCTTTCAACCAAAAGCTAGCAGTCTGATTGTTTCCAACTTTGCACCTCAGATAGGATAACACCAGGCCATCCCTGTAGGCTCCACCAAGAGCCATGTTGATGTTGTCATGTTATTTACTGCCTGAGTCCTCCTTAGAATTGTGGCTGTTGAGCAACAGACTTAAGGAGTCCATCCCTCCCAGGGAAGGGGTACCTGGCTTTGTTAACATTCATATGATTGCTTTTCCTTGCCTTTTTTCTGGAACAGGATATGGGTGGCATCTCTGCAATCGCTTGGCAGACAATCAGGAAAGATGCTCTCAATGTTCTCTCACTGTGATCATAGTTAATAAAGCTTCTGTTTGACCTGTCTTAAATTGTGTCTGTGTTGTTACACACTTGGAGCCCCCAGAATCTCTGACAGTTTCTCAATTTTTACTCAACCAGTTTATTTAATCCACACTGTTCTAATTTCTTTTTTCCTCTGGGTTAGTTGGTAGTGGCTTGTTAAGGGAGACTGACTCCGGGGTGTGTGATAGGGCGTGGGGGTACAGAGGGGTGATGGCATTATGTTGTCCCTTCAGACTGCAGTGACTTGTTCTCTCTTAAGTCTGTCTCATCTAGCCACACTCTTAATGTAAGAAAAGTTTCTTGAATCCAGTGAGCAAAGTTTCTGCTGCCAAGATCTCACTGGGTATTTCTGCAGGTTCTTGCCAGCAGTTTAACTCGTTTGGACATTTGACATTATTTAAAACTTTGGCAACAAACCTGATCTGCTTTGATTTTTGCTTTAATTTTATTTGTTAATGGTACATTGAGGCCTTAATGCAGATTGTCACAGTGATGGTAGATTAGAATATAAATCAGATTCAAAGTTTCCTTATCAAACCAGCTTTATCTTCAAAAAATGTGTGTGGTTTATCCACTGAAGAAATTCCTCATACTTATTGTTCTTAAGATCTGGACAACTTATTTATGGAAGCAAGAACTTTGACAACAGGAGCTCTGGTTCTTATAGATGTGAAACAGATTATGTGTCATAATTTAGATTCAAATGATGAGATTTAAATTACTGATAGTGTAGTATATCTTGGAGAAGGCAAAAGTACTGCTTCTGAACTGCAGAGTACTGACTCTGGGAGAGGATATCAGGAATGTGTTAATAAATAGTTCACCTGTTCTTGTCTTCTCTTCTGAGCAGCATGTATTGGCCAGACAGGTTTTTTATTAGGTGTACCCTGTGATGGTCAGGGCTATTCTTATGTTACATCCCATCACTGTATTTCAGGAGTGTGTCGTCTGCCTGTTAGTATTTGCCGACATGATTAGCATATAGCCTGGTTTGGCAATTAACAAATTCTGTCCCATCCTGGATTCTGACATTATAATTGTTGGTTTCTTTCCGTAACTTAGTTCTCTTTAGTTGACAATGTTTGAAATGGTCTTTTCCAGAAAATCTGGCTTTCTACTTGACACTTAGCATAATGTGCACTGGTAAAGTTGTAGAAATACTGATTTTTTTTTTTTTTACCCCTGTTCAGTTAATTTATTTGAGAAGGAAAATTCATTTTTTGTTCTTTATGAGAAAGATAACTTAGCAATTAGTCTTCCAGTATGACAATTCCAAAATAAATTCTCTTAGGTCTTCTGTGGCACTTTCATGTCTCAGTTAAATTATTTCTGAGTTCAGTTAATCCAGTAGTCTATATTATAGAGGTATTTTTATTCAATTGTATTCTAGCAAAATTTATTTTAATAAATACACAGACTCTTTCAGATTGACCTGATAATCTCCTGTTTCCCTTTACTGGAACTAAAAACATAAACTCTGGGAATCAGTCAGAAGTTTTAATTTTTATAATACTGAAATAGTTGTGCTGTGAGAAGTGAGAAGGCTGTTTTGCCTCGAGTCTGTGTTGCCCAGTATCAGTTCTCGCGTGCAGATGATATGGTTTTGTTCTCTCAAATTCCTTGGGGTCTGAAGCATTTGTTAGAGGATTTAGCATTTTTGTCGGTAGAACTGTTAGTCCCCGTGTGCATACGACATGGTTTTGTTCTCTCGAACTCTTTCAGGAGTGAAGCATCTGTTAGAGGATTGTCAGTGGTTTTGTCAGAATGATTGTTACTAATATTCAAAACTCTCAAGTAATGGCACTCATCTATAGCTCAGAGTTGGTTATATGGGTGAGTGATGACCACTGCATTGAACAAATTTTATATTTTGATATTTGTCTAACAGTTGGGAACAGAATAAAAGAGGTTTGGTGCCTTAAGGTCCAGACCAGTAGAGCAATGGGTGTCTGAAATAGTAGTAGGCATCTTGTATCTTAGATCAGGATTGGACTTAGGTTCCACAGTATGGCACTAGTTTTTGAAAAAATTGTGTTCTATAGTTCTGTATAATTCAGGAAGAACTGACTTTTTGTTGATTGAACTTACACTTGTTTTCAGGTCAGAAGCTGGTTTCTGGGGGCTAACGCTTAAGCAGCCTGAAAGTTTGAAATATCCTTGCTTTGAGTGTTGTTTGGTTTGTCCCTTCCCCACATTTGATGACCACTGTTGTATTTTTTTGGTAACTGGTGTTCAGCTTTTTTCTCAACTAGTTTTGATCAGAATTTTAAGAATGGAAAAAAATAGCAATGTACCATTGATTGTCTCTTTGATGGTACCTAAATTTAAGTGTATATGGAAATCCTTGTTGCTAGTGAGGTCTGCAGGAACTTTATAGCCCTGTTTTCAGCAACAGGGTTTATTTGGGTAGAAAATACTCTCCTGGAGTATCACAGATGACAACAGATAGCAGCAACTGCAAATCTTCAGCTTATTTTGTAAATGGTTTTCGAGAAAGAATTTATTTTGGTTTTAGTCCTGGAAGTTCTTGCTTACAGGCTCAAAAATTATCACGTTATGAAACCACATTTTCTTTTCAGTTATGCAAATAACTCAGTAGAAGCAAAAACTGCAGAATGTCTACATAGCCCATGAATTCTGTATTTTTAAAAATGTAATCAAATATGAAATACTTATCAATTTTGTACCATTATAAGCTAATTGTCTCAATGCTGGTGAAGTTACCATGGCATACCAATAGTATATCCGTGCCTGATTGAGGAATGTGTGATCCTTGTACTTGCTTTAAAGCCTGTAATAAGTGCAAAGAACCTTCTTTTGACAGTGGCATGTGTAATTGCACACAAGTTTCCTAATGAGACACCTGCAGTGGTGGTTTCTGTTTTCCTGAGAAATACAATGACACTGTGATTTTTGGTTTTACTTTGTTCATAATTGCAGTGAGCAGTAAGCAAAACAAACCTGAAAACTGTGGAGAAAAGAGAATAATGTTGTGGAAGGAGATAAAATACCATACAGTTACAGTTTATGATTTGTTCTTTACTATGAAATTTCATAAAGTTGTATTTCTCCTTTTTAAGGTTAATGTTTTGTTTGACAGAAGTTTGATATTGCAAAGATGAGCAAAGCGGTAGTTTTACCCTTTTTGTTAGCAATACAAATCTAGAGGGAGAATGTTCAGGGTCCATTCTCAATTTTTCCCTGTAAACTCACTGCTTGTATCTCATTTTCTGGGTTCTCACAAATGCTGGGCTTGGTTTCTTCTTTTACTTATACTTTTACTTGCTTTTCTTTATACTATTAAGTTATAGCTCGAATGCCAGAAAATCTACTTTGCAATTTAATTTTGGCTGACTTGAAGAGGGTCAGTAATTATAGTTACTGTTTCCAGCAAGTTGAGTTTTTCCAGAAGTCTTTCTATGAAGAATGTGACTGTGGATTAATTGAACATAAAAATGAGTCAAAAACTTTTTTCTGCCAAAGGCAAATATAGGAGTAGGTGCTAGTAAGGTTTTCAAAACTCTGTTACCTAGGTAATCTGTAGATGTAGTGTGAGCTGTTGCACGAAGAAGTATAAAACTGATTTAATTTAGTGAGAAAGTTACTGGAGTACAGCTTACCTGTAAAATAGATAGCAATTCTCTGGAAGTTTTTTTAGTTTTCACTCTTACAAGCAAATTGATGTTGAGATATTTTTAAAACCTACTGCCTCCAAGCTTCCTGTCAACAGTAAGGTTGTCATCTCTAAAGCATGGTACCCTGTGTTTTTTCAAGTTATTCTGGATTCAGAGAGGACAGTAAGTTAGCAGTTGTTGATTTAAGAATATGCTGACATCATGGATGACGTACCTAACAGAACTTCTCTTCTGCCTTGCTTGTTTATGTGCCTTCCTTTAGTGTCTGGAGGGGCTGAAGAGGCAGCAGTGGTGCTCTGAGGCAGCAGGATGACGTACTTTAGTCATTCAATAGCGTGTGAGAGTACTCAGCTGATGCCTCTCTTCTGAAGGATGTTTAGCTCTGTGGTTTCATTAATCACTGTAAGTTTTCCTAATGCTCAGGATGCACTTTCTTTTGTAAAAACATCATAGTATTGCTGTAAGGAATGATCCAAAGGGAAACATTTTGCAAACACGGGTTTGTTGTTAGCATGGAAAAATAGTCTTGGTCTTTACGGTTGGAAACCCTTGTGATTTGTATATAGCAGGAATTATGGTGGTGTTACTGATACAGCGACATATGAAAAAATTCTGGTCTCTGATTTGAGACAGTGATGAAAGCCAAATCTGGAAAAGAATGTCAATGTATAAAGGTAGCTCTTTGTTACAAAATCTCACTAGGTGGGCCTACTAGTACAGCACCATTTGCAAATCCCTTAGGTTTTGTTGAATCCAGTGCTCCTAATCTGTGTTTCCTACTCATTTAGCTTTGCACGTGTATTTCATCTTTTTACTAATTTTGGAGTTGAACCGTGTATTTAGTTCTTATGGGAAGTGATCCCTTTTTGCAGGAGCTGAGCCTGGGGCTCAAACAAATACATGTAGAAAGTTGCTACTCAAAAGGCTTTGCACAAACATACCTGTCCTATGTGTGCAGGAGTCAAGTAGATGGGGGTAAGCTGTGTATTCATGCACTCTGCTTGTTGTGTGGGAGTACACAGGAAGAAGACAGACTTGAGCCTGCTTGGTGAGGAGCAGCAGCAAAGGAGTGTATCACGGAGTGAGGGAAGTGGAGTTCTGTGGCATCCCTGCTGAGCTGAAGTTGGCAGTGTGTCGGCAGTAGCACAGCCACAGGTGCTGTGGTGCCAAACTTGTGTGCGATCCCTGGGCTGTAACACAGTGCCAGCCTGGTAAAACAATGATTTCTGCTTTTGCATCTTTCTCCCTTCTCATCAGGTAGAAAGGACATATGACCATGGAAGCTTCTTGTGGGAATATGTTAAGTCCTTGCATCCAGAGGAGGCCAACAAAGCTGGTGCAAGGCCTGGAAGCAATGTCCTGTGAGGAGCAGCCAAGGGCTTTGGGCTTGTCGGGTTTGGAGAAAAGGAGGCTGAGGGTGACCTCATTGCTCTCTACAGTTCCCTGAGGAGGGCAAGTGGGGAGGGAGGTGCTGAGCTTTTCTCCCTGGGATCCAGAGATAGGATGTGTGGGAATGGTTCAAAGCTGCTCCAGGGCAGGTTCAGAATGAACATTAGGAAGCATTTCTTCAAACACTGGAACAGGCACTCTAGAGAGGTGATCAATGCCCCAAACCTGTCAGCATTTCAGAGGCGTTTGGACAATGCCCTTAAAATGTGCTTTAACTTGGCCAGCCCGGAGCTGGTCAGGCAGTTGGACCGGTGATCATTGTAGGTCCCTCTCAACTGAAATATTCTATTCTATAGAACAAACAAGCTAAAAAGAATGCCAGCAACAAACAACCAGTATTTAGACAGAGGTAACTTTGTACCAAGTGTAGCTGTGTCCAAAGATATTTCAGTTTTAGGCTGGTGCATGTAGTGCTCATGACATGATACTTTGAATAGCTTACAATTGCTTGTAGTGGGAGTTGAACAATGGTAACTGGATGTAAAGAGTTAGTGGCCATGGCTGTTTTTTGTTTTATTTATATATGACTGGAATTTACATAGAATGTCCAGGACTGCTTGTAAGAGAATCAGAAGAGTGAAGAAAAAACTCTCCTAGTCGTTGTATTTTCTTACAGTTGAGGTGGGGTTTTTCCCCTCTTCAGACTCTTTGAGGGGTCTTATCTGGTCCTTATGGGCTTTAGCTCTTGGTTACTGTAGGCCTAAAAGTCCTCTATTTACAGTATTAAGAGAATATTGTCTTTGTATATGCCCATGTTGCTTCAATTTCCTGTTCTCTCAGGATAGAGTACTGTATGAGATCAAGGCTGTGAAGTCTTCCCAGTTGAGTCTATCTCTGAGGCTTGCAAAGGTCACTCTGATTTACCTTCAGATTTTTTCTGAAGAAAACAAGATGGCATAAAGTGTTAATGTTAATGTAATAGTCTCAATGAGTAAACAAGTAATTGGAATTTTTAGGAAGGAAGATAGTATTATGTTTTATTTGTGTTTCCTGGCTCCACCCTGTGCTGTCATTTCACTGAACCTGACACTGGTCATCACACAGATAACTCTGAGAGTGTCTAGCTGTTCACCCAGCAGTTTGCATAATCAGAATGGACAATTTGAATGGTTTGATTTTGTATCACTGACAAAGCATCCTATTTTGTTATGCAGCTGTAAACTTCTGTAACAAAGAGCATTGCTGCTTAAGTGAAAATGGGAGTTCACACAAGTCATTGTTCCCACTGATGTTCTTCCTTCATCTGTTTCTTCCATAGATAATAGGAAGTGTTGGAAAAAATTTAAGAGATGGTATATTCAATCATTTACAACTTCCCTGATCTCTAATCTTCTGGACCGAAATACTTTATGCCTTTTCTTAGCCTTGAGTTTAATTTTGTTTAAAGCTTTTTGCCAAAATTCTTCCATCTGTTTTCAGAAACAAAACTAGAATGATTGTGCCGGTTTTTTATGTCAGTCTCTACTTTGAAATATTGTAGTGCACCTCTGAACTGGAACATCTACTTGAAATTTGTCATTGGGCAGCCTCTGACTGAGCAGTATTGTTTTAATTTTACATGAAAATCTGTCAAAATTGAGCCAGTTCTCTTCTTGAAAATTTCTGATCTGGACATGGCAGTTTTTTGTTTTGTTTTATTTTATGTAGAGTACCCTGGAGACTGTGTGCATTCTGTATGCTCAGCAGGATTTTTCTTTCGAGTACATTTCTGGACTGCAATAAGCTGTGCAGAGCATGGGAGCCAGAATTGTCCCAAGTTAACTGGGGGATTGAGGGGGGTCCTATGGCACAAAGCCCACTGAGAAATCTCTGAGGCAGCCCTGACACGTGTCAGCTCCAGAATCATGCACTTGTTCCTTCTCCTTTCCTGTCCCATCAGCTCCACAGTATCTCCAGACTCCTACCAACACCGGTATTTTGGCTGTGGTAAGGCTTTTTTTTCAGAGAAGTTGAGGTATCCATATTGGGCTAAAGCTTGGCCTCTTCTGCATCTGAACACATTTGTTACTTCTGGGCATAGCAAGGATGTCACTAATCATACTCGTGTAACTGTGGTTGTAGGCAGGGTGCTCAGTCACTTCACACAAGTAGAGAGTATGCATTTGGTCAGGACCGATTGCTGTGACAGTCAAAAAAAGCTCAATGTGATTCTTCAGAGACCTTCACAGATAAAATCTCAAAAGGCTACTGGGCCGATGAACCTAAAGGTATTTTTCTTTACGAGTTCCAAACTGGACCAAGTTTGGCTGAACTTTAAGGGTAGCAGAAGATACTCCACACAAAAGCTGCACTTCCTGAATTTATCAGATGAGGAGGTGGCTTTTTAAAGATGGCCAAAATGTAACTTTTTTGGACATTTTTCCTACAACAACTTAGACTTTGAAGAACTATTTTAGGTAGCTACCCTGCCTATGAAATTCTGACCAAATCAGAGAGCTGCAGAAAGCAGTTGAATGTGTCTGATATTGGGAAGTGTTAGGTCATAGTAGTAAAAAAATTATTTTTTAAAAAGGAGAAAGGAGAAAAAACATTTTCAGAAGCATGTCCCTCTTATTAGAAAAAGACTTAGGGACCAGCAAGTAGGCTGTCTTTGCTGTTTTTAAGGTGGCTAGTTTAAACTTCAAGAAAGATGACCTTGCCTGTTGACACAGTACAGCTGAAAGTTTCCTTTCTAAAATGCATTTCCCCTGTAGCAATATCCATGTCAATTACGTAGACACTTGCAGCTGTGTGAGAGAACTTTCCCTGAGTTTCATTGCTGTGCTTTCTCTGAACCAGCAGCAGAGCCCACTGTGGCAGTGTGAACTTCTCGGGAAGTTAGTACCTGGTGGATCAGGTGTTTCTTTTCCATGTTCATTTAGTATAGGAGCAAACAGATTTTGCTGAAAGAATGTTCCAGTCTGGCTGCTTATCAGAACTCTTACAAAGATAAATAATTTTTCTTCAAGTCATGACAGGTTTTAAGTTACCTACAAGTTAGTTTTGTATGTCTGTGTGCTACTGGTGCCAGTAAAATCAGAATTTTGTAGCCTTGTGTACAGTCAAACATTAGGCAGTGTTCTGGGGTTTTCTCTCCCTCCCTCCCCCCACATAAGTGGCAGACTCCTGCCAATCTGTAGCAGAAGAGTTTGAGATCTCTGAACTTGCACAACTGGTTTTAGTTATTCAGACCCTTCAACTTTGTATAATGGTTCGAAGGGTGCTCAAGCTGTAACTAATCATGAGTATCTTAAGAAAATTTCATAGTTTTCATCTATTTTTGAATCTAGAATTTGGAATTCTTGTGACCATGGATGTTTTCCTTCAGGAATTCCTGGCCACTGTGTGACAGTAGCTAGATGTGGAAACTGCCATGTCTCATAATGACAGTTTTTTTATTTTTAACATGAAGAATCAAATTCTTTTTCATCATGGAGGACACTTAAGGATCACAACTTCCTGGAATCATTTATTGAACAGGTTGTTCCTGTGCTCTTGAAAATGTTAATGAAAATACCAGAAAATGTCTGGTCTTTCAAGTAGCAGTTGAACCGTCTTTTTGAAAAAATAAAGATGAATATTTCTTGTATTTTTATGTTAATAGTTTTTCCTGATAACAGTGTTACAGTTCCTGATCTTCTGAAGGGTACAGTGTTTTTCTAGATGAGTCTTAGTTTTGAAGCTAAATTTTTAATTTTTGCTTTACAGTTATGACTTTGATTTAATCTTTCATTTAATAAAACATGTTTCCAATTATAAGGAGAATCTGGGTTAACATTAAGGAGTGGGTTTCACAGAAATGGCTAAACCAGTATTAACACCTCACTGCTACTGGTAGACATGGTTCTTTTCCCTTTCTCTCTTTGCATGAGACTGGAGATTCTCCTACCCTCATGCTATCACTTGTCTCTTCTGGCTTCTTTTTCCTGGTTGAAGTGCTGTTTGTCTAGTCCTTCCATTAATTAGCTTATGGTGAAAATGGAGGTCAGATGAATGTTGGAACTGATGCAAAGGGATGGGAGGGAAGCAAGAATATCCATTTTAATAGGAGCAAAACAGTGGTAGATTAATTGTGAACTATCACCCTTGGGGTGCCCTTTCTATGGCTAAATTCTGTTAATGAGAAGCAACCTAGAAAGACCTGTACTCTTCAATAGCTGCCCTCTGAGACATTTATCGCTCAGTAATCATTGATTTAGGTTTGCTCAATTTTATGTGGTGCTGCAGACTCTTCCTGTGTGAAATGCAGCCTCTTAAGCCATTACAGAATCCCAGAATAGGTAAGGTTGGAAGGAAGGGTCTGCAGTGGGTGATCTGGAGCAGGGTAAACCATTCATACAACTGAATCTCTGCTTTCATAGGGCAAAAGAGCATTACTGGTTCTATTAGTCTCATGCAGCTGGTAATGCTGTTGTAAAGGTACATTTTTCTAGTCTGTTCCTTTGCCGCATCTTGGAGTTCCTGCAGCCTGTAACTTATATTCATCCATATCAGATAGGAGCCCTCGGGTACTAAGCAGCTTTCCAATACTGACTGAGCTGGTGTGTAGGTGTTCAAGTGGTGTCACAGCTGAGTGAGTTGTCTTTTTAGATAGGCCATTTTCCTGTTGATTAATAGGAATGCCCATTAGCTAACCAGTGGGTTAGTGATTTGTGACTAGGTCTTGCTGCAGCAACCCTTAGTGAAAACTGGAGTCAGCTTTTGGATTGGATAGATGACTTCAGAAGACAAAGCATTTATATATTTTATTTTCAGAAGAATTTAGGAGCTAACCAAATACATATCTTTTTCTTAGAAAATTCTCGTCCTGTGGGGGCTTACTTATTTAACATGCACAGGTGGTTCTTTGCTAGAAGAAGCATTTCATTCAAATAGTTTTTATTTAACTGATTGCTTTATGTAAAACCAAGAAGAAATATGTAGCCACATCTTGACAATTTTGCCATCCTATTTCATCTTACAATGCAATAGAGTCTAGCTCCTTAAAGATAAGATAGTAGTGTAATAATCTAGTTAGCACCTCAGTTGTAATGGGTAGAGGCAATTGATGCTCTTAAGAGGAAAGATGTGATTTTCTTATCAGTGGTTGTTCAGTCTCTGTAATGCGTGTCCTGTTTGTATAGTCGTAGTCTTACACTTCTGACCATGTGAAGGGTTAGATTTTTTTTACTTGAAGCTATTATGGTACATCCTGATCCTGTGTTTTGAATCATGGGCATTCCTGTTTTGCATGGCACAAGGGAGATGTGGTGTGGGTGGGGGATTTTTTTGTTTGTTTGTTTGTCTTGGTTTGGTTTTGGGGTGGGGTTTTTTGATTGGGTGTTTTTGTTCTGTTTTTTGGGATTTTTAAAAAAACACTGAGTCATGAAGCTTATGAGTAGAGACCAAGAGAGCTTCTAGATTTACTCATTAGTAGTCTTTGAATACAAATGGAGAGCAGGTGTTGTGAAGGGCTGGGTCCTTTGCTGTCAGGCAGAGAAACATTTTTTTGCTATTGCTAGAGCCGTAACTCTAAACACAGTAACTTATCTTGTTACCCTGAGGTTTTTTCTTTTCAAGTACTGCTAATGGATCATTGGCTTGGTACTGTTTAATATCATTAGCAGTTAAAGGAATGTTGCAATTGTTTCTACGGTGTGTCCAGCTAAGTATTAAGGTGAGTTTGTTCTACTGATACCAGTGGCTTAGCTATCAAGGCGTTCCACTGCAATCTGTTGTTCTCCCAAGCACCATAATTTGGTATTATTGCTTATTGATTGAAGTGTCTTTCATACTGAGACTATGTACAAGTACACTTCCAAATTTCTGGGGTTTTAAGATATGGAAATGTTTGTGCTGCTCTACATTGTTAGAATTCTTGACTAGCAAGCTAAAATGCCCAAAATGTGAAACTTGGCAGAGGCATAGTCAGTCTATTTGCTGAGCAATTTGCTTCGAAGGAATTTAATTCTGACTTTTTAATGTTTATACTTACACTGTCTTGCACAAAAAAACCCCTGATGTATATTGATGTTATACATATTTTTATATATCCATTTTTGTGTATGTTTATATATAATTAGACACTTGTTGGTTCAGTAATACAAACTCAGCGAAACTAACTAAGGGATTTTTTTTGTCCCTTACTCCTAAGAAAGATCTCCCTACCTCAGGGGCTGAACCTGCAAGGCTAATGCTTTAAGTTTTTTTTTTACTTGAATTTTAATAATGTTAAAAAAACAAGGGCAGAATTTCAGAAAGCTTCAAAGTCACTGAAGTCATGATTCTTAGCAGAGGTCAAAATAGGTTTAAAGTTTTTTAGCTTTTCTGGAAATTCCACTTAAAATTCCTCATGCATCCTACTTCTACCTAGTTTCCAGAATGTTGGGGATTTTTAAACCTCTTTTTTTTTATCACTTTCTTTAAAGATGCATCGTAATTTGCTATGTTCATAAGTTTTCGTTGCACATGCTTTATGTGTTCAATGTACAGAATATCCAGAACAGTCTTAGTTTTGATTTTCTGGCATATTATTCATAATTTTAAAGTTACAATAACACCTTTAAGTGAATTTTTGGTGGCATTAGAAAACCAAAATTTCAATTCCACTGCAATTTAGTGATAGTGTTGATGCTGCAGTTGGCTGTGCTGCAGTGTGACCCTGCACAGCGAGGCTTGCTGGGTGCTCAGTGGCAGAACTTGCAGGTACAGAACCACAACGCACAGGTTTCCTTCAGCTGGGAAGTTGCAGAGAAATGTTTTTGATAGCTCTAACCGGGTATAGTCTAGGATAAAGTTGCCTGTGGATTAAAGTGAAGACATGAAACAGGCTAGACCTACTGGCAGCCTTCCAGCTGCTTCTCCTTCTTTGCAGGGTTTATGTTCTTTTACCTTCCCCAGGCCCAGCCTGGGGAACCAGGTGCTTGCTGCCAATTAGTCTTGTCAAGACAGCCCAGAGCTTCTCTTGACAAGCCTGACTGCTGACAGCAGCTGTGGGGTAGTCTTAGGCAGGATTTTAACTCCTTGCTTGCCAAATGCTTCGCAGGTTAAATACCCTGCTCTCATTCTGCAGTTACTCAAATAGGCTTCTCTTTTATGAAAGTATATTCTATACAGAAGCTGATCTAAGATTTCCAGTGGTGCTGTGGTGATAGAGTTTACTTGTCAAACTTCTGGCATGAAAGACTGTGAGTTGGGAGTTAAGTCATTATGAAGGTCACTTTATAAGTTTATGGATGTTATTAGAACTGTCCATCTCAGGCTACCTTCTACTTGCTGTACGGCATATCTGTAGCTGGATGACAGCTTAGGCTGTTACTTTTCTCAACTGTTACGGTTCTAGAAACTTTTGAACTTTTGGGTCCATTTCACTTAACTTTGAGAGAAAGTCAAAGTGTGGTCACCACTGTAGATACATTGCTAGAGAAAGACAAGTACAACTTTGGTTTTATCAGTTGGTGAGAGGTGACAGGTAGCTAGTTTGTGTTAGAGAATATGATCTTTTGCTTGGTCAGGTTAAAAGGACACATGGGAAGTGGCTGGGTGCATGAGAGAAGCTCTGTGTACAGGAGGTGCCTGTAAGCTGATGAGGGGCACAGGTACAGTGGTGAGGGAGAAGTATTAGACAGGCTGTTGAGGTTTTGAAAAATGTAGTGAGAAGAAATAGGACTATTAAAGCAGTATAAATTGATCCAAGAACAGAAAAACTGTGTTTGGAAAATAGACCATTTGCAATCGAATGAAATGCTCTGTTTACAAAATATATTAAATTGGATGTTTTTACTAAGCTAGTCAAGGATGTGGGATGTGATTTGACTCATCTTTTCAACTTTGCTTCCAATTTCCTTTGCTTTTAGTGAGGCACAGCTATTAAGGTATGCTTTTACTTAACTCGGAACTCCCAAGAATTACATACAAATAACCATTGGATCACTCTTTGTATCAATTTCAGACCTATTTATATTTTAGAACTTTATAGAGGAGGATATGTTTCATTAGTGTTCTTAGAAGTAGAAACAAATTCTCTGCTAGGGGAGAGCTCCATAGCTTTTCTCGGAGTACTTATGGCTTTTGCAAAGGTCATCAAGAGGGCTGCTGTACTTAACTTGAACGCTGACTGGAACCATTTATTCTGTCCACATGAATTTAAAAAAAGTGTAGTGGCAGCTTCTGTGTGAAAAGAGTTAAACGTAGCAGTATGCAAACCATTACTACACTAAGTCACCTAGGGTTCTCTTGCATAGCAGGTACTTTACCTTGCTAACTTCATGCTTGTTCTTTCGCTTTTTCAAATGTTAAGGTGAAATTGAATTGCCTGCTTAGGGTGTATGGAGGTAGTTTAAAGGAAACCGCTTCCATTTAATGTTGCTTGTGTGGATTTACATGTTACAATGATACTGCCTAAATGATTTGAAGGTTTCTTGACTTGGAATTAATGTACGCCATTGTCTTGAATTTGCAGTTTCTAGCATAGAGATCTACCAGTATGTGGAGTTCTTGGTAAATCTGTAGAGTGTTATTTCTGTTTTAATATCTGAAACTCATGTTTGCTCTGATTCTTACTTAATTAGAAATACTTGCTTTGTTCATGATGGTTGTGTTATTACCTACTAGACTTGTGTCAGTAGAGGGAAAGGAGTATTTGAAAAACAGTTGTCTGTAGTTTTGGTTCAGTGCCATTACTTCCTGTTTGTCCACTGATGGCTTGTCTGCTTCAGGGATTTTAGATTTTCTGAACAGAAAAGAAATGGATAGCAGCTGTACAGTACTTTTCAATCCAGGGTGAACATATACAGTCCCAAAACTCGTTTTGGAAACCCAAAGCCTAGTAAGGGGTTTGCAAGACTGTTCTCATTGTTCAAAATCTTGGAGCAGTACTTTTGAACTGAAGTTACCAATGTGTAGCTGCTTGAAAAGAAACTGGCAGAGCGTCAGCTGTCCAAGCTAAGACTGCTCTTTGCTTGTGAATCTGCACCAAGGAGGGGGAGGAGTTTACTTCTTACTCCAGGTTGGAAGAATAGCAAAATATCATTATTTTACTTAGACTTGACAGTCTGCTAGCTTAAGTCCTTGAAACTTGCAGCTTTCCTTGTGTTTTAACAGGATGCATTAAGCCTACTCAGCGTTTCATTTTCGAAGTAAAGGTTTTCAGTGGCTGAACTTTCAATGCAAATGTTCAAAGCAGCATCTTGAGCACAGTCCTGATCTCTCTCTTTGCAGACAGAGCCCCACAGCTGATTAATATATATATAGGCTTCAAATAGAGATTTCTCTTCAAAGTAGCCATCCAAGGACTTAATAACTTCAGCAGAACTAACCAGTGCTGCTGTGGAAGGAAGCAGTCTTGCCCTGGCTGCTGCTTCCTCCCTCCTCATCTGCTCCTCCCGTGTGTTAACTTGAATGTTTGTACAGAAGTCATAAACCAGATGGAGTAAATGATTGAGACTTTTTCTGAGAATTCATTTTAGTCTGGATCAGTTCCTTGAGCTGGTTGACTGAGCAGCCATATGGTGTACAGACCACCTCCTGCACCAGCACAGGTGGCCAGGAAGAGGCTGACGCCATTTCTTTTGGTTGCAGTGCTGACTTAGGCCAATTCTGTGCTGGAACTGCAGCTCAGTATCCTTTACCCCTTTTCTGGCAGGTTTGAGTTTTGGTTTGGGGATTAAAACCTTCATATTCATCTTCCTATGCAACTGCACTTCAGTTTATCAAAGCCTAATAGGAAAAAACCAGTATTACTTTATCCTAATAAGGCTTTCATGAGCACTTGAGACACTTGGCCCCTTTACCTTGTTTAGTTAAAAAAATAGCAGCCACCTTTTCCTTCCAGGCCTCTAAATCAGCTCTTTGAGCTGTCTGCAGTGAGCACATTTTTGTGTGTGTAGAAAAATGCATGGTTCCACTTGAGCCAACATATTCCTTGTTTTTTAAGAAACGTTATCTCTAGTATTATAGTAGTAATTCATTATTTCTGGAATGTGCATTGGAAGGGAGGAAATTGCTTTGTAATCCGTAGCATTGCCCTTCCTTCCTCGAGTGGGTTACTTCAGACGTCGGGGTTTGCCAGCCTTACTCACTTTGGCTGAATAAGGTTGAGAAGTGCTGATGGGAGCAGCTCCCTCAGTGCATCCCTACAGCAGGCGCCTACAGCGGGCAGTGGCAGCGTGCGGACAGGGCAGTGACCTCTCCAGCGAGCATCTCTTGATGGAAGCAAATGTCTTTAGTAGGAGTCTCTTGTCACTGCTAAGCAAATCATTTTAAGGACTGATACAAATAGAAGCAGAGTTTCCCTCCAGTCTTCTGCTTGTACCTCCGTGGTCCGTGGGGGCACGCACCAGTGTCATGGAGTGTGGTAGCCGGTTTGCCTGTGCTGGCTCCTGCTAGCATTGAACTAAACAGTGTGCAGGGAGCAGGGAGACTCTGATTTCTCTCCCTCAGCTCTTTTCCTTCTCCTGTCAGGTTACTGGGTTTTTGACTTGTAAGAATTGTCTGGTTTTGTATTCCTTTTATGTTTTGACCTTGTTATTTTTCAATGCTTTGAAGCTATCATCTTAAAAAAATACCAAAACAAATAATCTTGTAGATTCTTGTTTTTGAACCCATTCTGTAAGGTATCATACTTTGTGCAGTGTATCATCTTTTGTGAAGATGGTGCATTGTTAGGAGTTCATACTTTGAATATAATAAACCATACTGAGTAATTTTTAAATTGGGTGAACTGTAAGAGTGAAATGAGTGTATTATCTTTCAGACAGAGCACAGCCTTGACTTTGAATAGTCTTCCTACAAAGTCACAGGCAGAAAATTCTGGCTAGAACTTGTAACATTTCTGGAAAGAGTGGTCTGGGTTTTCACAGTTATCTGTTAATATGTGGTATTTTAGGATTACACACAGGTTGTAACTGTAGCTTTATTGTATTGCTCAAAATCTGTTGTCTCATCATTTGTGCACTCAGAATACTTGAAGACTACTCATGCAAACTTCATGCCTTTGAATGTTTGAATGTCTCTAAATTTACTGCAAATGGGAATATAGCACTAAGGTACTACTGCTCATTGCTTCTGTAATCCCTGTAGAGTGCTTATTATCTGTTATTTTTAAGATCATTTATGCCAGTTCAAAGTAGGTAGAAATAATTTTTAGTTGAAAAGAGATTGTGTTAAGAACATCAGTAGAACTGTTATTTTTCGTGGAAAAATAATTGGGTTTTTTTTCTTAGAAAATCTACAAATGGTTGAATTCAGTTTGTGGATTTTGATGGAATGAAACTGATTTCCTGTTTAGGCTAGAATAACCACTGGTGGTGCTCCTTTGTGGAACTGGGATGGCTTTAGAACCAGTTCAGAAACAATTTTTATTTTGTCAAGCTTAGTGCTGCCACAAGAAATCTGTGAAACCACGCATCTGTTGCACATTGATTTAAACTAATTTAAAATCACTAGGTTGAATTTTAAATACTTTACCAGTGACTCAAGTTTTATTCTAACACAAGCCTGAGATGTTTAACTGAGACAATTTGCCCAAATTCAAGAAACTGTTTTCCATTAGGGAAGGCTGGTTCCCAGAGAAACCACTCCCTCCTGGAGCCACCTGGCAGTTTGACCGACAGGCCGTGTCAGCTGGCTGGCAGTGGTGATGTGATAGCTGGTGCATTGACTGCTCATGTTTCTGAGCAGAACTGAGAAGAATAGTGATATATAAAGCTAATGCCATTAAGCATGACACTTCAGGATAAGCATCCATGTGAGATTTTTGTATTTTTAATGAGTTAAAATGGTTAGCATGCAGCTCCTTTGCCACCTGTGCCCAGTAAAACAGCATCAGTGGTTTTATTTGGAATGAAGACATACTGCAGAGGGCTGAATGAGCTAATGTTTCAAGTAAGGTTTTGTTTAAATTTAGCCCTTATTCTAGCAACTTCACCTTGTGTTTGTGCTGTTAAGGCCTTGGACTGAACCAGTTATAGTAGGTTTGACTGTCTCGTGTTTGTAGGCTTGCTAGGAACATAATGCAGAACAAAAGAAATGAGAGTAAATGTTACAGTTGCAAAAGAACTGTACTTGTGCTTTGATCTTCATTTGGTATAAATACTTTGTACTTATCACTCTGTTGCTCTCTGAAAAGGTTACTTTTATGGAATCTCAATAGCAATAGTGCGGCCTAACTTTAAAAATGTTCCAGCAATTTTAGTACTTCCAGAGATGAATGGAAACTAGTAATACTTGTACTTTTCTGCCATTGCTCTGGAGTTTCTACCTAGGAATATTAACTTTTAATATTCACCTAGTGATTGCTCTACCCTGTAGGTTTTCATTGAAGTACATGTGCATCACATTTCAATATTTTTCTTTCTGTTCTGTATGTAAAGCTTTAACATAAGTTCCCAATGTTTTGTGTTAACTCTTACTGCTTTCCTGGGCTTGTTTCTAGCCTGGAGAAGCAAATTATTCTCCTCTGTTCTGTTACTGTTAGATTTCTGACAGTGGTGTGAGCATGTTAAATCCCTCAACTCCTCTTGGATTTCTGAAAAACAATGATGATTATTTTAGGGAAGTGCTGACCTACTCTTTTAATAAAGAACTTGTCTTGTATTCCACTTTCCCATTTTTAGAACCATGGTTCATATTGCTCTTGCTTCACAATCATGTACATCCTTGTGGAGAGTACAGCAGTTGCTTACCTGGAAAAGTAATATTAGAAAAGTGTGTATTTTTAGCTGCCTTTTGATGTGATGTAGCAGCTGGAAACAAGGAGGAGAGACAGTACGTGGTGATCTGACAGCACTGCCAACCACAACTTGGGAACCACTGTTTTGGACTTGAGACCAAAATGTGGGGAAACCATTTCATAGGCCTGATTATGCCCATTGTGCCTGGCACTTCAATGATCCAGATACACTGTGGCTTTGCTCTTGGTTGTCAAGAGTTTTATTTCAGAGTCCTCCGTATGACTGTACGTGACAAATGCTGTTAATGTATAAAAAAAGCAAGTTCTGTGAAGCTTTTTGTTTATGTTAATATGCATTAAAAATATATAATGAGCAGGCAGTTCCATGCATACATTTCAGAAATAAATAGTAAAATATCCCTTTGATGTCAGTGACTAACGGTAAATGTCTAAATGAAAAGATATTCTAATTATTAACAAAGTTTCTGCTTTTCCCTTTGTAGTAATCATGTCCACAAGTCAAAGAAGGAATCTAGCAAGTTCATGTTGAGGTATATTCTCAAGACAAGACACAGTGACTCATTTGCTTTTCTGGGTAAGAAAGGTATCTTTATTCTCTTGAGTGTGACAAAAAGTACTTAACCTTTTAAATTTAACTTTTGCAAAGTACAGTCTGTCAAGTCAATGTGGTGGGGGGTTTGTGGGTGGAGTGTTTTTGTTGGTTTTTATTTTTATTTGTTCTTGAAGCTTTCTGGGCACGTGTAGAGAACTTTCCACCAGTCTAACAGTCTTAAGACATTTTAGACGAGTAGTGCAAAGAAAGAGCAAGAAAGAGCAATTTCAGAATAAAAGACACCACTGAATTAGCATAGGATTGTTTGGTTAGAAATGTAATTCCAGTTCATTGTCACAAAAATGTGTACATCTTCTAGCCTGACTTGCCAAAGGACTGGAGTTTATATAATCTCTCATTCTTTCCTCTTCCCAAAAATTGTAAACGTCTCTCTGACTAGGAAGAGAATATAAAACTTACAACTTGAGACAAAAGCATAGAAGTCAACCTTATATATATTGTGTTGACAGGCTGGCAGCCAGCAAACATGTGCTCCCTCATGGTCAGCGTGGATATTGTGAGACACCACAAACAGCTATGATCATTGCAATGACGTGATATGTGTTGGATGCTTCCTGCAAATCTGTATGTGGCCTGACTTTAGTAGTTCTGCTGCTCATAGAATTTCCCCTGCATGATCCAGACAACTCCAGAAAGAAAAACGATTTTAGGATTTTTTTATTTTAATCAGGAAGACATTCCTTGCTCATTTGCTTACGGTCTTTATGTATACATGGAACTCTATAGCATTTTCTATGTGTAACATTGCTCTGCAAGTGTCTCCCTCTTTAGTAACTACTTGGGTGCTGTGCAGATCGTCCGTGTTGTAGGTAACTTGTACCAGTAACCTCCAGAGACTGTGAAGGCCTGATTTCCCCCTTCTCCCCACCTCCCTCATCCACACTCAGTTCTTAAGGTCTTACTTTGTGCAGTTGGATGTAGATACCTGGCTCGCTGGGTTTGCTGGATCATCTGATGACAGAGTGAGAAAGAAAGCTTCTGTTTTCTGTTCCTGTCACAGTCAGGTGTTACACATTCATTCTTTTTCATGTTTCTCATGTAAGCTATGCTTCTGACTCTTGCCCAGTCTCAGTGGATTCTGCTATAAAGTCGTGGGCTTACAGCTGTGCTCCTGTCTTAAGGACTTGTAGGCTGGATCACCAGAGTATTTCTTGTTTATCATCCACTTTATGTCATGAGCCCCGGTGCATTTACTGCTTCAGATTCTTCTCCAGGTATGAACAGAAGTGCAGCAACAGAGGAATGTTGCTTCAAAATGTTTCCAAAGAACAGAGCAGTTTCCATAAAGAGTTAAATTAGATAAGATGATGTATTTTAGTCTTTTAAGTTTAGCACTTCTCTCAGAACTTAATTAGATCTAATTTAGCTTGGCATTGCCTGACTTTTTTTAGTACAGAATTAGCCTGTTTCTCTCTGTCCTAGGGCAGTCCTGTAATTTTGGCAGTCTTGTTCCAATTATCAAACTCAGTTTCTAAAGATGCAGTTTCAGAATACGCACTGCTAATGTTTTTATCTTTTTACTGTATCTTCATGATTCACTGTCATCGTGTTTCTGCTGTGGAGCTGCTTTCTTTTTAAGTGTTCTTACTAAAGATAGAAAAGCTCCTTGGGCTCTTTCATTCTTTTATATCTTAAGTAATAAAGCCAGACCGTTGGTTGGTGGGGTTTTTTTCAGCTGTTTCATATGGCTTATATTAATGTATCAGAGACTTTATAATTCTAAAATTGTCTTTTGGTGATTGTCTCATCTAATAATGATGAATGCTTTTTTTCCCCCCCTAAATTTCTATTTTTGTGCTAATTCTTTTAATCTTGCAAAGTTATATCTTGGAATTTATCTGGCCTGCAGCTGGAGCTTTTGCTTTTACATGGTGTATCTGGCCATTTGCAGTGCACTTGCTGGATTTTATGAATTGCTCTCCTAGTTTAGAGTGACTTGAACAGTTCTTATTGAGGATTTTTTTTTTACTGCTGCTTATTGGAAGCTTATCAGGGAGTCATACCTTACATACGACTTAAAATATCTTCCTAAAATGAAGAATTTTAGACTGTGTATTTCCCATCCATCAAATATAACTATGCAGACCTACCTACATGGCTACAGAAAAATGGGAGGGCCTATTTGTAGATGAAATACTTGTAATTTCCTAAACACTTTATTCGTGGTGATTTTTCTAAATATCAGAATGGTGTGATGCATCTTCCTTCCACATAACCCTAAAAGACTGAGTCACTTTTTAAAATGTATTGCATTCAGTTAATAGTCATCTTAGCTCTGTAACTTAATTGATAACTGAAGATGTATCCTCATGTTTTTAAGCTATATTTTTATTTTAATTTCTTCTCCTCTTGAATTTAGATAACATAATCCATGGATAAAGTGGGAAAGATGTGGAACAATTTCAAATACAGGTGCCAGAATCTCTTTAGTCATGAGGGTGGAAGCCAAAATGAGACTATAGTTGTGAACTCCAGTAATTGCTCATCTGGTAAAGAGAAAGCTATCCAGATAACTGACTTGACTCAACAACAACCCAGCAGCCCTTTGAGAGAAAACATTGCTTTGCAATTAGGCTTAAGTCCTTCAAAGAATTCAGCAAGGCGGAACCAGAACTGTGTCACAGAAATTCCTCAGATTGTTGAAATAAGCATCGAGAAAGAGAATGACTCGTGTGTCACCACGGGAGCCAGGCTTGCTCGAAGGGACTCTTACTCTCGGCATGCTCCTTGGGGTGGGAAGAAGAAGCATTCCTGCTCTACCAAAACACAGAGCTCCTTGGATACTGAAAAAAGATTTGGTAGAACACGAAGTGGTTTGCAGAGGAGGGAGAGAAGGTACGGGGTGAGCTCAGTCCATGACATGGATGCGGTATCCAGCAGGACAGTAGGCAGCCGTTCTCTGCGACAGCGTCTCCAAGATACTGTTGGGCTGTGTTTTCCCATGAGAACTTACAGCAAACAGTCCAAACCTCTGTTTTCTAACAAAAGAAAGATCCATCTCTCCGAACTAATGCTTGAGAAATGCCCTTTTCCTGCAGGCTCAGATCTGGCTCAGAAGTGGCATCTGATTAAACAACACACGGCGCCTGTGAGCCCTCATTCAACTTTCTTTGACACATTTGATCCTTCCTTGGTTTCCACAGAAGATGAAGAAGACAGGCTCAGAGAGAGACGTAGACTTAGTATTGAAGAAGGGGTTGATCCCCCTCCCAATGCCCAAATACACACTTTTGAAGCTACAGCACAGGTAAATCCATTGTATAAACTGGGACCAAAGTTAGCCCCTGGTATGACTGAGCTGACTGGGGACAAAACCATAACACCTCCAGGGAACTGTGACTCTGAAGAGGACACAACAACGCTTTGCCTGCAGTCACGCCGGCAGAAGCAGCGTCAGATGTCAGGAGAGAGCCACGGCCATATCAGCAGGCAGGGGGCTTGGAAAGTGCATACTCAGATCGATTACATCCACTGCCTCGTGCCAGACTTGCTCCAGATCACAGGGAACCCATGTTACTGGGGCGTCATGGACCGCTACGAAGCAGAAGCACTTCTGGAGGGTAAACCCGAAGGCACGTTTTTGCTCAGGGATTCTGCGCAGGAGGACTACCTCTTCTCGGTGAGCTTCCGCCGCTACAACCGCTCGCTGCACGCACGCATTGAGCAGTGGAACCACAATTTCAGCTTTGATGCCCATGACCCCTGTGTGTTTCACTCCTCCACTGTTACAGGGCTCCTGGAACACTACAAAGACCCCAGCTCTTGCATGTTCTTTGAACCGTTGCTTACTGTATCTCTGAACAGGACCTTCCCCTTTAGTCTGCAGTATATCTGCCGGGCAGTAATCTGCAGGTGCACTACGTACGATGGAATTGATGACCTTCCTCTACCCTCCATGTTGCAAGACTTTCTAAAGGAGTATCACTATAAACAAAAAGTCAGGGTGCGATGGCTGGAGCGGGAACCTATAAAAACAAAGTAAATGGAAGTCAAAATAAGCTTCTGGAACGTGCTTTTTTTTTGTGTGTATTACAGTTTAACTGCAGCAAGCGCACCGACGACGTCTAGCTTTCCTGCAATATCCTATTTAAGCTGAGTGTTAGTATCCTGTCAGATGCTGCCTGCTGTTAATCAAACTAAGTTGTGATGCCTCTTGGAAACAATAAGCAGACACAATTCTGCACGTTTTTCATTAAGGCCTAATGAAAATATTTTTGCTAATTTCTAAATATTTTGTTTCCCTTTTATAGCTGTAGTAATTGGATGAAGAAACTATGAGGCATTTCCCATGGGGCATTCATGTAATGCTAATAAAGAAAGGCTTTATCAGAAGAGCATTTTTGCTAATATTTGAAATATTTTTTAAAAATTCTCTTCTTGAAAACTTTCCTCTACTCAAAGTAATAATTTAACTCACAAACAAGTTTCCAAATACTAGTGAATATTTTCTTTTAATGAAGAGCAGTTCATTAGAAGCAGTCCATTAAGAGTTAATGGTGCTTTGATGCTAACAGATGAATCATGCTTTTCACAGTGTATAAGGTTTCCTAATCATTAAGACTTGAATATGCCTGCTCAGTACTGTAATTCTGTTATAAACACTTGGAGATTTAAGTGGCATTGTTAGCAAAAGTAATACTGCCTCAGACAGTTTAAAATACCTTCCAGTATGATTTGCTGCTTCTGTGGCAGGACACAGAATTAGATTATTGCCATGAAACATAAGATTGTGGGGTTTTTCCAAAACGGATTTTGGTGGCCTGACTGCTAGTAACTTACAATGGAAGGTAATAGTGACAAGAAAAAAATGTTTAATTATTTAAAAGTTGTCTGATATTTTTATGGAGAACATGACAAGTGGTTGAATTATAATCAGAGTACAAAATCTGACATGTCCAAAACAAATGTCAGGTTTCAAAGGTACTGTTACACTTTATTTGTAAATACCTTTCCATCTGCGCTTTGAAAAATGTTTTAAAGTAATATGCACTGATGATAGTGTCAACAGATTATTTAGAAACAAGATTCTAACTTCTGTTTGCTTATTTAATTGGAGATGGAACTCAAAGTAGTTCTGTCTTAGATATTTTGCACTAAAATTTTGTTGGAATGCCCTGACCCGTTTAATGTTTTGTACCAATTCTGAGTGCTCCCTAGTTTCTTTACCAGCTGCTACAGTGTGTTATTTCTTACTTCTCTGGGGCAGTGACCTGTGCGAGGTAGGAAACATTTTGGCTGCAAGTACAATAAACGTTATTCTTGTATGCTACACTAACCCTTCTATTGATGTATTTTTCTGCTTGCTGTGCCTTGTTCTGGCTTTTTGTGCTAATAAAGTACAGTATGTTCAGTGTTATACTTGTATATCTGCTCTGTTTTTATATATTCACGTAACTTGTAGCAGTTAATTGAATTTTTAATAGGCTTTTCTTAGTATTTAGGATAGGTAATGCACAAGTACTGTGCAGTTGAGTATTAGTTGGTCAGCACACCATATTCCTGGTTTTTGTTACAGCAACTTGACAGCGTACACCATTGAATAATGTTTCTGTAGTCACTGCAAAGTAATGGACTTGTCTGCAGGCATAGAGCATTTTACAGGTTTTTGTAATGGAAACGATAAACGTTAAGCAAAAAGTGGTCTAAAATATTATTTATCCCCTGTAATGGTTGCTGAAGGTGTTTCAGCTTGTTATATAGGTAACTGCTAAGGTTAATATTTTGATATTCCCCACTGAGCAAGGAATGCTTATTCCTGTAAATTGACAGTACAGCAGCGGCATTTGTTCACTTTTAGGCTATTTTAATAAATAGATGTACACACAAGCTGGCCGAATGTCCTGTTTTTACCAAAGAATACTGTCAATTTATGTTGGGGTATTTTTAGTTTAAAAAAAAAAAACAAACTCAAGAATGGAGAGGTGCAATTTTTGTTCTATCAAATATTTATCCCAAGCTATGATAAACCAAAGTATTTGACAACTTCATCTGAACCTAAGTAATGTATACATTTCTGTTGGTAGAGCCTAAAGCTTTTTACATCAATGGTGTCGTCATTATTCCTCAACTCACAATGCACCTGAAGAGGAATGATTTAAATAATTTTGTAATGACTGGAACAGCACTACATAAAAGCTTGTACTGCGAGGGGTTAATCTGAAGCACCCAGAAAGCACTTTAAAACGTGTTTATATGCTTGTGGAAAGTTTGTGATCCCGTTATGCATTCTTTGTAGTAGATTATCTTCTTTCATGTGTTAAAAGACTTCAACTGTTAAAATGGAACTTTGTTTAGAATATGTAAATACTAAGTTTATGTAATTATGTGTACAACTGTGCTAATGGTCCCTTTAAGTTTTGAATTGTGTGTGTGTCATTGGATATGCAACTCTTGGTTTAAAATCTGCTCTAAGCATAAAAAGAGGAAAAAGTCACCAGCATGAAATTGCACCTAAGTGTACCTTCACTGTGTTGTTCTCACTGTTCCCTCAGTCAGATCTGAATGCCAGATGAGTTTACTTAAATTCTTGCTTTCAATATTAGTGTCATACAGTCAGCCTGCAACCAAGCTTTGTCCCGGTGTAGGGACCTGTTTTTCGTTTACACCCGTTGCAGTTGCTTGTCATGAACTAGCTGTGACATTGTCAATGTGGTCAGGAATACACATTCATCTAATTTTTTATCATGTGGTGGAATCTTTGGGGAAAAAAAAAATAAAAACCCCAAACCCTTATCTCAGAAAGTTTGCTCTTGCATTTGTGTAAATAATCTTTATGGAGAGATTTGCTCCCTTAAAACACACAAAAAGGAATGATCTATTTCTCTACAACGTTCTTAAAGCTCTGCTTCACTGAAATAAACAGAATAATTTGCTAGTGTGGTTATGCAAAAATGAATCACTTTTTAAATTATGGTAGACTTGAGTGTTGACTACTCCAGTTGCAGTGTATTTCTTAATGAATATAATTCAGTTCTAAAGGCATTAAAATGCTAGTATGTGGCGAATGCAAATAGTTGATTTCTTGTTTGTGTTTCACATTCTGGTTTTGTTTAGAAAATCTGACACATGCCTTAAAGAGGTGCACAAACCACAGATTTTTTTTTTTAATTTAACAGTAGGATTCAATGTAAAAAGGTACACTTGTATTATTCCAGTCTAATTTGGTTATGTGACAGATGAGTTTTTGAGCCTCGGTCTTGTCAAGTGTTCTTTTGAGGTGATTCTCATTTCTGCAGAAAAAGCTGTAGAAAGGGCTTACTCCATAGGAGGGCTTTGTGAGGAATCTTAGGAAGGTATTTTATATCCCCGTGGAACTGGAGAAAGGGAAGTATATTTTAGTATACAGGAGGGTCTGTGAGTTTAGGATCTTTTATCAGTTTTATCAGGTCTATGGTGTTTATCAATTTTAAAGGCATAACTCTTGAAAATACTTGTAAGGCAAATAGACACCTGTCCATAATTTACTTGTCAGAGTGGAACTTCTAAAGAAAATAAGTTACAAATTCATGTTTTGGATTTATGTACTTTTATGTGCGTTTGAAGACTTGCTGCTTACAAAATGATAGTCATTAAATCAGAAGCATAGATTGGTGAAAAGATGTGTCTGTGTATCTGTAGTGTTTGACAATATGAAGTCAAGCCTTACAGAAGTCGCTCAGATCCTTAAGTCCATATTTAACTTTAAGGTTCTGCACTACTTAGAAACAAGCAAAGATTCTGAATTTCTGTGATAAAAAACCTGTTTGCTTCAGTCTCCATGTGCAAGCCAAAATATATGCAGAATGCTTTAAAGCTTGTCTCTGCTGCAGAGTTGCATGTAAGACAGAAGTTGTCATTGTCAGAAGTTGCTGAGTGCCAGAGAAATGTATCTGCAGGGATCATGGTTGTTTTTTTTCAAAGCTATCTTGAAACACAGTATTTAATGGAAAAATATGAACTGAATCTTAGTGGGTACTTTCTAAAATAGCATTTCTCCATTTAAGACTTTTAGAATTCACATTTAAAATTATTGAAAGTGCTTTTTGAGCCTCATTTTCCTAAACTGTTGTTGTGAAGTGAGCACGTATGTGCCAAACCTTAGTCTGCAAGTATCTGGCACATGTGTATTTATATGTTAATAAGATGCCTCCAAGCATGTTTACATTCGTGGTCTTTTTTGAAGCTACTGAATTACACCAATATGGTGAGCATTAATATATTTGAATTCTAAAAATTCTCTCTCAGTTTTCTGTCTGTGCATGGCATGCTTTGCAATTAAAAAGACTATTTTATTTGTATCTTCACCTGCACTTATATATTATGACCAGTTGATTGGTGTGTTTTTTCCTGCTATTGTCACACTTGCCTAAACAGTTGTCTCTGGACTGTGACCGAAAGATTTTTCGTACCTGTTTATTTTTAAATAGAAATCAAATCAGTTGGCTTTAAAAGTATTAATTCCTATGGAGCTTGGTGTAGCACTGCTAATTGCTCTCCCTTTTTGCAGTATTGATGTACAGAGAATAATTTAGCTTGACCATGAGTCGTATCTGCTGAATGTAGTTGATTTAAAGTCTGAATTTTAAGCTTTTTTTTGATTGAAAATGCTCCTGATGAGGGCTTTGAAAAGAAAAAGGTTTGATGTTTTTATGTCAAGATACATAAAGTGAATGTTTTGCAGTGAGATAAGGATCTCTTGAAGATTCCTTTTTAGAAGTTTTCCCCTGTCACTGTGTCTTAAACCAAGACTCTTTAAAAAGAAAAAAACCAAAACCCAAACAATCTCTTGATGACTAAAACCTTACAATCATTTAAAAACTGAAAAGAAATCTGGTGCTTTTACTTAATTTGCTTGCATGTTGCCAGACTGATTTAAGAATAGTTGTTTCAAGAAGCAAATTAAATCTGTTATTTCAATGAAGCATTGCCAGTTATTATTTTATAAAATATTCTATTTACAAAAATCGTCTACCAACAGGATGTTAACCTGATACTGTATTTATTGTTACCAAGGTAACTGTTGTGTGTTTGCTTTTCGAGCTGAGTAAGTGTTCACTTTGTAAATTTGCATTAAGGCTACAGCTGTTACCAGCGAGGTTCCCTAGGGCCAACACGATGAGTTTATGAGCTGAAGCTCCTGGTGCTTGACCCTTTTTTGTCTTCAGTAGGAAAAAAAAGTGTGTAACTCTGCGTGATACAGCTCGTGTTACAAATTTCCATGTTAAGCACACAGCTACGCTGACAAGCAGAAACATATCTGAACTTGCTTGTCTGGAGTAAAGCAACCTCTCTGACTTCTCAGCAGGAGCTGTAACTTTGTGGCGCGTTGCAAAGAGGAAGCAGAAATAGGTTTTGCTCTTCCCTGAGCAGCTGTTAAACTGAACATGGGGTGTGCTTCCTGTGCAATAAGGTATCCAAACTCCTTAGAGCCCTGAGAATTTTAATAGCGTTCGGAAGATACAGAAGGAGTTGGCTGCTTTGTCACTTCTTCCTGCTTTCATACCTGTAGTTTTGCAAAAGCTTGAAGAGATATATTTATTAAAATTGAATCTATGTAGTCACCAACTGTATAGGCACTGCTTTGTAATATCTTTACAGAGATAGCAAATTCCTACACAATTATATTTAAACGGTTTTGGGAAAATGAATAATGACACTGTGGGCACAAATGAATTCAGATTGCACTATAAACTTTCTTACCAGAAGCCTTCATTCTTACAAAGAACTATGCGATCCCTGCACAGAAACTGTAGCTTTGGTGGTGCGCTCTTTGGTAGATGTCCAAAAAAGCGGCATCCAGACGGTCCCTGGACCTTTTCTGACATTCCAGTTGAAGGGGCCTGGCAGGCCCGCTGGGCACTCGAGGAGTTGGCTGGCAAGCACGCCATGCCGAGCGTCACCCGATGCCAGCACCTTGTATAACTGTGCTGCTTTAGGTCTCCCCAGCTTAGGTGTTTTTTAACTCGCTGCAGCTTAAATGTTTCTCCACCCTACCTAATTTGTCTTTGTTATTTGGTTGCCAAACTGTCTTGCATCTTAATAGAGTAAGAAAATAATGTGATTTATGGCTACCCAACCAGTGTATTAAGTAATAGATGGCTCTGTCTTAATAAACGGGGTATAAACTGCCATATTGTTTTCTTTTTATATTTGTTTGGGAGCAAAAGGTTGTGGGTTTAATGAGTTTATTTTAAGTCCTTGCTGTAAATGCATAGTTTTACAAATATTTAGTTGCACATGTCAAAAATGATAAGTAGTTAAATCAAAGTAATCAGTAAGTCATGTTTGTTAGAGTCTATTTCTGTTTCATCTAAAATACTTGAGTGAAGAGATCTACAGACTGATAGTTATTGTCTTTAGAAGTTTTATCACTCTCTGAAATTCATCAGTTAGTTTAGCAAGTTTTCACTTAAATCTCAAGTGTTTTTCTCTCCAGCTGTGGGCTAAGGACATGTTTTTGTGACATAAATGTGTCTTCTGGAGCACAGCCCCCATGCGCACCAACTAAGGAACAGATGTCGATGTCATCCTGTGAACTGAGAGGGTTTCTCCTCTGTGCCTGCTGGGAGCTGCTCTGAAAGCAAATTAGTGCAAACCCTATAGCTAATTATGAAAAGTGAGCAAAATGCTGCGGGTGAGGAGTTAGAGCTGGGCACAGCAACAACCGTGTGACAAGCTGAAGAAGTGTCGTGGGCTGCTTGGGAGAACTATTTTGGGCTTCTTAATTTGTTAATTATATATTTTCTAGACCACTGCTCCTAAAAATACATTTAGTCTAGGCTCCATTGGAGTATTTATATCCCATCACTGGTGAACTAATAGAAAACTGAAACCCTGAAAACAAACCGTGTGGTTTTGGCTGTTTTATATAGAGATTGCCCTTGTAGTTTTTAGCTTCATTGGAACATGCAGAAGCCTGCATGTCTTAAACTCACCTGAAATAAATCCGTAATTGATTAAGAAATGAAAGTTATGGAAATTTATTTGCCTGTTGTAGTGGTGGGTTTGAAATATTAAGCTCTAATTCTGTAAAACTTATAGCAGTTATCCCAATATTATATCAAGTATTTTATGTGTTTAGCTAAGGAAAATACAGGCACAACAATATTTCAAAAGGGTTTCAGAACACCAGGTGACCTGAAGCTAAAATTCCTAGAATCAGTATCTTCTGCATCACTTTCCTAGGGAAGGGAATTTTAGGAGTTTCTTAGAAAGCTGTTGTGTTGTGACTTGGCAGGTATCTAGACTAGAACGTGTCAGTATATAGAATAAATGTAGGAGAGGCCCTGGAAAGAACGTGTCTGTTACAGTTGCACAAGTTGTGCAAAGGAGCACACGTACCTGTAGGGTTTTTCTTGGGCTTCTAAGTGTTCAGTAAGCATTTATTTGGTTATCTAGATCGAATGCAAGAGCTCTAAGCTCAATAGAGATTGCTGAAGTGACGCTGCTGCCACCGAACACAGAGGACCTGGACAAACAAATCCGTAAGAAAGGTTTGTGTTGTCACTTCACCTCTGAAGCAGCTGGTGGCGTGAGGAGCGTTAGTGTGGTTTCACATCTGAGCTTCCCAACATCCGATAGCTTGGGTGTGGATGAAATAATGTTGGCATGACTTGTTTGTGAGACTGTTTTCACTCTCCCACCAGGTGTCCTGGGGTATCTGGGAAGTCAAGGTTGTAAACCTCCAGTAGGGGTTTCACAGCCTCTCCTAAAAAGTTACCAAATGAATAAAAATTGCCATTTATGGGGTTTTTAATCTTCAGAAGAGCATTAGTTGTAGCTTTCATCTGTTACCTAAGTAGGAATACGTAAATTCATCTTGATTTCAAGAGTGGGACAAAGACTTCACAAGGTCACAAAGAGCTGCTTGGAATCAGACTTGCTGGACATGGGGTAAGTGGGATGTGTTGCTGCTCGGGCTTCCCTTTTGTGGAAGAAGAATGATGATACTTGATTCATCTGTGAAATACTTTGTGGTCTAGTGAGGAGCAGCATGTATGTGACACTCTTCCTTCAGCGAGCAGTAGACCTGAGGTAGGTGTGTGTCCACCTTCAGTATTTGCACTTCAGTGTTCTTGCTCAGGGATGACTGACGTGACGTGCACGATACAGAGGAACGCAGTGGCACAGCACTGAGTGCCGTACGCCCTGGATGGCCTAACCCAGCCTTTGCCAAGCCATAGTTTGGGTTTTCCCACATAAAGTGTTTGTTCTGTAGAAGTGCCGTTGTGGAGACATTGGCTTTTGCCTCCTTGCTTTTGTCATTTTATTTTTCGTGTCCCATCTGATAAGGCTGATAAACCTGCAAGCAGTGTGTGAGGAGAATTTCCTGGCGTGAGCTGAGGAATTGCTGAGATTGTTATCATTCTGTACTACAGAAGCACCCTGTTTTATTTATACACCATTTGTCTTCAGTTTCATTATGTGCCAAGAGGAAAAAAGACTTTCTCTTCAAGTGGTTGCTTGTATAATCATTCATACTATGGGCGTGCGGACGCCTTGATACTTCAGGCAAATACTTTTCTGCCCTAGCAGCGCTCGTGAGGGTGCTCTTGTTCCCTCTGCCCCCAGCCTCGTGCACGTGTTGTGTACTCATGGTTGGAGGACGCTTTCATCCTTGTTCTTCTAAATGTCCAGTTGAGCCAGAGCTATCCAGCTTCTCTTTTGAACTGCAGATTTGTTTTCTTGACTTTGTATGGCTTTGCATAAGGGCTGTGGCTTTAAACTGTTCCAGATGTGGTGGAGCCAATGCTGACCATCAGATGAGTGCTGCCAGTGTTTATGCTGTTCAGGAAAAAGCCAGTGGGAAACATTCTATGAGGAGGGTTTTAACTCAAGTGTTTGCAAGAAACAGCAACAGCTTCAGCTAATTTTTTTTTTTTTTTAATTTTAGCTTCATCTTGACTCCATACTTCAAGGAGTCTTAATCTATATGCTGGGTCACCTGAACTAGATTTTTGTTTGCTTGTTTGTTTGTTTGTTTTGTTACATCGGAGGGTAAAGGAAAAGAAGAGCTAAAGTGCTTGTAAATAGTTCCAGCACAAACTTCGAAAGAGCTATTTCCAAGACTGGTATCTGTGTCACTTTAAGACCTCCTTAAATTCTCAGGTGTCTGGTATCTCTGGTTGGAACTTAAGACTGGCACCAGCTCCAGAGATACAGTTGCCCACAGAAGCTGAGCACTGCCCTGAAGCACTACTTGGCTGCAGCCCTTGGTAGATGCCTTGGAAGTCACTTTCCAGCAGGTCATCACTTGCTGCACTATGTGCTTCACAGGCACTGGTGCCCTCCAGAGCTTGCCCTGGATTCTGCTTTCTGGCAGTTTAGACTTTTCCACAGAGGTTCCATTTCTAATCCTTATGCTCTTCCCAGGACCAGTGCCACCTCATGAAGCAGCCTAAGACGGTCTGAGGCTCTGAAAGAGGCTCAATCTTCTTTTGCTTCTTTGGGGATACCTATTGTAGGGGGAAAGAGAGGGGGTTAGGCACAAGACTTGATCCCCATTTCTGACCGGGCAGAGAATGGATCTAGTGGCCAACCCTGCTTTCCATGTCCTGTGGTTAGAGAGCTTTTACTACCCTCCTTTAGCCAGAAGTGTTGGGTTGACAGGAGAGAATCTGACTTGGCTCCTGCCTGAGTAAGCCTACAGACCAGATCCCTCCATCCTAACAGGGCCAGTTCTGGCATCCCCCTTCGTTATGCACAATGTAAGAGATTGTGCCCATCTGCCTTGGTTAATGGAACAGGGCTCTCCTCAGGCTGCCTTCTCCTGGAGTACAGAGATAATGTCTGCACCCATACCGTGAGCAATTTGCACTCTGAACAGTGAGCTGCCTTCTTTGTGTAAGGAGAATTTCTGCAGTGTAATCGCCCTCTTCAGGTTGTTTCAAAGGGCTCCTCTTGGTTTTCTCAAGACACTGTCTAGTCTTACCGTGTCCACTTTAACTTGACTCAGTAATAGCTTATAATTTGTTGTGGTACAGCAAGTTTTGCCAAAAATAACTAAGCAATTAACTAATCAGTAACAGTCAAGTAGACACTGATCAACACTATGCTTCAGACTTGCTCACAGTCTTTTAAATCAGCATCTCCACTCAAAGCTCTATTCGTTGCCCTTAGTCATATGGTCCTCAGTGTTAAATCATGACTTTGCTTTTCTGTTGGGAGATACCCTAATTAACAGCAGCAATGAATGCTTAAGCCAAGTAATTAGATTCTCTCCTTCAAGTTTAGTCATCACTTCTCTGCAGGGACATGTTCTTCCCTTTCGTTCTGGCACACTGTTTGATGTCTGAGCTTCTTAGTGAAAAGTTTGTTTGTGGCCATCTTTGCTGCTCGAACACTGTTTTTCTCCTCCATCCTGCAGTGGTTAGAAACCCTATGGATTTAGAAACATTTCCTTTCATTCTCTTTTAATTTTCATCTCCATATGTTACTTTAAAACCTCTTTCCTTAGCGGATATTTAAACTGGATTAGACATCTATGAAGATCAGATCGCTGAGCCCATAGCAACCATTCTGCTGTCTGTCAAATTGATGACAAGGGTGAGCAATGCATGCCCTTACAGCTGGCCCTCCCTGCACTGCCTCTCTCTTGACAAAATTGCCTTTTGCACTTGCTTTACTGTTTTATCTGAGCTTTGTTTGTGCTAATTACAGTTTTTCCCAAAACTGCAGATGTACATGGCTGAATCATCTCATTTTATCTTGAGGATTGAGGAACCTTTCAGTTTTCTATTTGAACAGCATGAAATTTTTTTGGACCACCTTCCACAATGTAAGTCCAGATCTCAGATATTTTATTTAAAGGTTGTAGAACCAAAGAGCTGGTTGTGACACCACCTATAGTGAAAGTGAGAGGATGAAAATATTCAATGTGGTTAAAATGCCACCCAGCAAAGCTTGGACTACTCTGGTGAACTGGGTGATGAAAGCAGCTACCTGGAAGTGTGGTTGCATCTTTACCAAGGAGTGTGCTGATGTGAGGGCTTCCAGGAATGGTGAGCTTTCAGCAGAACACTACCCTGCTCCCCTCTCTCCTAGGGACTGCAAAATACTGCACCTCATCATTTATTCAGATTCCAGGGATAGCAGGGTTGTCCACCAAGTGGAGAGTCTGTGGAAATGGATGTTGCTCCTGTAGAAATGATGTTGTGACCTCCTGTGTAGTGAATATGTGCCTTAACAGATATATACTTTTTTTAGTTAATTATCTGAAAAATTTCAAGCTTATTGGACTTCGAGAGGATGCTTCTCTGTGCCAAGCCAAACTCTTTGCATGGATGAGGAAAAGACTGAAAAACTTTAAGCAAATGCCTTCTCATAAAGGTTTTTGAGCTAATCAAGAAATATGCAAAAGAAGTTTATAGCTTTCTTACAATGTGTTTATGTACAGAATGGCCTTCCAAAGCTGTATTTTCATTCTACAGCTTACTTAACCTATTGTACTTGTGTATATATATCTGTCATGTCCCCCCCAGAACTTACTGTGCAGTTGTTGGTCAGCATAGACATTAGGTGAAAGTTAGAAGGTGTGGTTGGCATATGTATGATGGGTTATAGAATCACAGGATATGCTGAGTTGGAAGTGACCCGTCAGGATCGTCGTGTCCCAACTCCTGATCAGGTCAACAGGTCTTGGAACCCAGGTTGAAAATGACAGGGCTGGGATTTGTCCCGAGTCGTATGAGATCCAGACCTGGATCAGCACGTCACCTGCGATTTTCTGTAGGTTAGCTTGTAGATCTAGAAACACAGAATTTGAAGCTGCAGGTTTTAATAATTTATGTGTACTGTCTTGATTTAATTGGTTTATTCTACAGTGATTGAATGCTGTTGTTTGAGATGAGAAATCAGTATGAGTTTACAGTGGGGACTTAAGGGAAAGCTGTGAGGGGCTGTTTTGATTTATTGTGAGAACTTGAGTAGGTAGAAGCAGTGGATTGGGTTAGGCAGCACTGCCTGTGTGTGGGGGGCTGGGAAGCATTCGTGGAATACTTTGTGGAATGTGCCCCCCAGCCCCAGCTCCCCACTCAGCCAGCCTGTCAAATTACTGCAGCTTTTGAGCTGTGTGTTTGAATGTTGTTTGCATGGAAGCTGCAACACGGGAAAGGTGGCCACAGATAGCGCAGCTCACCTCTTTCCCCGAAATGTCCCACAGCATGGCCGTGAGGCCACAGCTGCTCCGCTGGACCCTCTCTGTAAGGCCACGGTCTTCCAGGAACACAGCTGTGCTTTGCTCCCTGTTGGCATTAGGTCACTGCTCCAAATAAGAGATTTCTTGTTGTGTATTTGTGGAAAGAAAGTTTGACTCTCCTTTATTCCTTGCTTACCGCATCTGGCTTGGGATCCAGTGCTATATGGTGGCCTGTTACGCTGTTATGCTCAGCAACCAGCTGGGATAGCATGCCAGCATTCCCTGTTGCTCCCAGGTCTTCCATGTGTATTTATTGTCAAACTTTTTTAGGATGAGACACGGGGTCATCCTGGAGCATGTTTGCCAAAAGCGGTCCTACATGGCCGTGGCAAAGGCCTCACGCTCAGCTTGTGCTCTGGCAATATTGAGATGGCCAAAGGTTCAGCCTGGTGACTTCCAGAGAGGGAAACCAGCTGCAGGGACGTCACAGGTAACTGTGCATTGTACAAATATCCCCCTCAGGACACAACCCAAAGAGTTTTGATCACGATCCCAGCAATTGCTTGTGCAACAGAAAGGCTCTTCAACTTCTCAGAGATGATTAAAATGGGCTGTGCGAACACGGAGCATGGAAATTCACTTCCAGGTCTTGTCACTTGAACCAGGTCCTGTGTGTCTCTGTGCCTCGTGTGTGTAATTGTGACTAAAAATGTAGACATGTTTAAAAACTAACTTGGATTTTTTTGTTTGTTTGTTTGAAGCTGGCACAGAGACGAACTGTAAGTAATTCACTGCCTTTTCTTTCCTATCGCAATCGTTGAAATTTAAACAGACCAGACCTGCTGTTCTGGTGATGATGCTTAGTCACTGGGATTTCTGGGTGGTTTTGGGTTTGTTTTGGGTTTTTGTTTGTTTGTTTTTAAATCTATTTAGTTAAGATTTATGTAGAATTTAATTTGCCTGAAACTGTTAAATGGATACATAGGAGAAAACCTGCTGAAACTGTTCTTTTAAAACAGTTAAAATTTCTTTTAAAACAGTTATAAATTAGTATAAATGATGACATTAGCATTTTACACTGCAGACTGGGACATACCCACGTTCCCATTCATAATGGGACTACTCATTCTGGGATGGAATCTCCTATTCATAAATCAAATTTATTATGTGAAACAGTAATGTTCCTTAATGGCAACACCTGAAAGCTCTATCATGTGAAGAGACACATTAAGGCTAGTGGGAGTACTGTAGTGCCCTGAGCTGTAGAACATAAAGAAAAGTCTATTAACCAAACAATTCTTCTGTTATCACAGCTAGAGATAATGGTCAGAATATGCATCATATGTACATTAAATTTCGTTTGTGATAATGAAGGAAGTCAGACTGATCTAACATTTGTTACTTCTGGGTACAAAAAGCGCCAAGAGTGTGTTTTCCAAATTTGAGAGTTTTTTTAAAAAAATTTAAAATTAAAGCCATCTGCATGATTTGCAGACTTTTGAAGTCTCTCCTGAAGCCAGAGCGGCATGAAAACACTGATTTCATCACATAAAAATTATATTCATTTCCAGGCTTGATACCTTAAAGAGCACAATCTGGCTGATGAAACTAAAAGATACTCTTAGAGATTGGATGAATGCTTTGAAGTAAAGGAGAAAATATTCTGTTAAGTGTGGAGATAAGCAGAGATGTAGTGCTGGTGTAGGGTTGCCATTGGCCCTCTTATGGTGGCTACATGAGCTAAATTCTGTCAACAGCTTTCTACTGTTTTTCTGAATTCAGAGATAACTCAAACACCTGTGGATAAATCCACAAACACCTAAGCTTCTTTGAGAAACTTTAACAGGTGCTGGGGACTGCTGAATAGGTGCAGATTTTTTTTCTCCAGCAAAGTCAGTCTGTTACTATGGGGAACTTGCCTCCTCTTGGTGCCTTGGAAGAGCCTTTCTCAAGGCTTCAAGTTTCCTTTGATTGTTGGCTGTGTGATTCTAGCAAGGTAAAATCTGGACAAATTTGAAAGGGGAAAAAGGCCCAGCTTGCACCTAGCCAGCTTTTTGGGCTGGTAGAAGATGTAGTAAGCCCGCCAAAGAGATACTTTTGCTATCAGAGGAAACTGGGTATCAGCACATACACACAGCTATTCAGGCTATTCCTCCCTGCCCCACCTCAGTTGAACGGACTATTTAAAACTACTAAACCCCAAAATGTTGGGGCAGTTATCCACTAGACAAGGAGCACTGCAGCTTAGCTGGCCCAAGGACATCAGATGCATTTGTTCCTTGCTCTTAATCCTCTCCCTTGATACCTCCTCTGAAATGACAATTCTAGCTGATCCACAGACAGGACAGGTACAGGACAGCTTTCCTGTCTGTGGTGTGCCTGCTGCAAGCCTCTGAGTGATCATCCTGCCATGAAGGTCTCATGCCAGCCCCATCCAAGGAGTTCCCAGATGCATGTTGGGAAACAAGTCAAGCACAAGACTTTGCTTCACTGCTCTCAATGTCGTGGGAGCCTTGTGCCACAGCTGCTGTCAAAGGTTCTCTCGGCTTGATTTAGGAGTTTACTTCAACAGTTGTTTTCCTCAAATTTTTTGCTGCTTCCCAACTTTTGTCCATTTATTTTATTCTTTTGAAAACTGTAATTCTATCAGTGAGTTTTGTTCCCCGTTTAAATTAGAAAAGAGATAGATGACATCAGGGCTTGCTTGTTGGACGTTTAGCATGGGTATGACCACATCACAGGTCCAAAGCCTGCCCTGACAGTGAAGGACCTAAAGCTGCATCTATAACACATATGATTCATGGCTGATGAATCTTATAGTATAGTCTTTTAATATTGGAACCTAAATTTGTCAAAACCCATCATTTCCCTTTCAGTTGAACATGTACAGCTGTTGCAAACACTGCTGCATGCTGGTACCAAAAAATACCACATTTTTCTTCTACAGTTTTAACAGGAAATAATTGTGGTTTCTCAGATCCCACTTTGAAGCAGCGGGTTTTTATAGCTGGCTGACTTTAATAACTGTAATTGTATGTGCAGTCCTGCTCCAGCTGTGCACTGGGCACCATGAGTCACATCCAAACCCATCCCTTAGGTTCAAACTGCTCTTACAGATATGATTCTGAAATACTCCTAAGTATCTTCTGCTCCGTTATTGGGAAGTCCCCTTCTGGTCAGGCAGCTATGTTGTGGCCATTTTAGATGGTTTTCCTGGAGTTTGCATAGGCATATTGTACATTGCAGGCTCCCAAGTTAGAGCTGGGAGCAGAGGACCCCAAGGAGCAGCGGCCTGGCCAGGGATGGGCAGATGTGGTAATCTCATCCCAGAGCATAGCAGATAAAATTGTGTGGGCCACTGTATGAGTCACCAGTGTCATCCTAGACTCTCTCCTGAGGGCTGCTGCCCACCCCCTTGTGCCTCTTTGCTCTGCTTCTCGTTGCTGTCACTTAAGCATTTTTCCTAGTAGGTTAATTTGCTATAAACATCAACCAAGAAATCCAGGAATTTGTCCACTTTGTCAGAAGAATGTTTAAATGCTCTTGTATTACATTGTTATAAATCATACCAGGCTCTATAAATTCCTTTCCATCTGCAAAACTCAGATCAGTTTTTTAAATAGCTCAGTATTGCCTGGTGTGGCTGTAAAAAATAAAGAAACTGAGGCAGAAAAGTGATGTTCACTTCATCTTGCCAAGTGGCCAGTAAGAAAGCTGTGGGTAAGGAGCTTATTCACTTTCAGCTCTCTTCCCAGCAGCTTTTGCCATGCTGTAAATAAAGTTCAAATACTCAAATATTTTAAAAATTCCTTTAAAATAATTATAATAAATGCCTTCCTATTTCATACATTTCCTGCCCACATAGCATATTTACATATTACATGTAGCTGGAAGGTATAATTAGAGATCCCTGTTCAGGCACCTGACTCATAGCACCTTTAGCTTGCCACCATAAATAGGCATGTTCAGCTGAGACTGCTCGTGATGTGATGCCTCAGCCTGTGCATCGAAGGCGCCCTCTGCTACTGATCTCTAGGGCAGACTTCAAAATCAGACTTCTTTTCCATAGCAAAAGCTGTTTGACTGATTCCCAGCAGATGTTTGCAGAGGCTTTGGCCCTGAGCCTGGCCCTCAGCCTATTGCTGGTCTCATCAGGTGGGGTGAAGATCGCCTGCAAGTGAAAGCAGCCACGAGACATCCTCTAACTGAAGCGTGGTGAGACCCAGGGGATCTCTGTCAGCTTTGCTGGAGGCCAACTGCTCGTGCTCTGCTCTGGGAGGTGCTTGGTGGCAAAGCACTAGGTCTGTGCAAACCAACTGGCCATACTGAGAAATCAGGCACTTGGGTCTGATTTCCTTATGTGCTGAGGCATGCAGGAGGTGGGGAGAGAGCTCTTTGAAGGTATCTCAAGGAGCTGGGTCTGCAAATGCACTCTGTAGTGCTACTACAGCCTGTAGCATGTATTTGAACTTGCAAATGCAGGACTTTGTCCAAGAAATGTCAAATCTCCCTTGCCTAAGCTGGGAACATGGCCGAGGTGCTGTGTGGGTTATCTGATGCTTTGGAAGGTCCAACGAACAATATCATAAAATTTTGTCTAGCAAAAACTGCTGCCAACATTTAAAACTATCTACCAAATCCTCTTCCCATTAAAACAGTCTTGTTAAAATTGTCTGTTTCAAACAGAACAATATTTTACTGTTCTTGGTTATGTGGTTTTCCTCCTCAGATTTCTGTGAAAGCATGTGTTTTACAAGGCATGTCAAAGTTGTCTCACAGGCAAAAGCATGTAAACATCAAGCGTGTCATTTTCTTGAAATCCCCTGTAAAATGGCTAGCCATGCTGTCTTAACCATTCAGAGGCATAAGAGGAAAAAATTATTTTGCAGGCACTCCAAGCCTGCATCTGTGGAAGAGCTGAGATGGGCCTGTGGCTCTGCAGTCACCCATCAAGAAGTCACCCAAATGTGCTTTTTATGTTGCAGTTTCCTCATTTGGGAGGCAATTACTGCGTAAAGGATCTGGGTTCTGCTAATGAAAAATATATCACAAGGTCCATGTGTGGCTGGGTTGGCTCCATAGTTCCGGCCATACCTGCTATTGTGATACATTATCCCGGTTCATGCTCCTGGGAAGAGTTTCCTGCAGCACTGCAGGTGCAAAGTCTCTCCCTTGCACTGGCTCCACATTGAGCTCTTTCTTCTTAATGAAGCCAGTGCACGTAAGGAGGACAAGCTCACTTCTTCCTTGCCTGGTTGTTCAGGGCGAATCATTAACCAAGCACTTGAGTGACAAACCAAAATTGTTTGTTAAGTGCTTTCCGCAGTCTAAACAGATATTTTGCCTTCTGCAGGAGGTATGGTTTCCTTCTCCCATGGAATGAAAGCACCACAGACTCCCTTTTCTCACCACCATGCTTTAACCAGACCTGACGTATGTATATAATAATATATAGATCTGTATCTATCTACATATATATATGTACTGAAGTATATGTTTATATAGAAGTTCTGTGTTGCTCCTGCTTCATAGGTGAGGAAAGGGGACGGCATATATATTGTGAAGAAAGAAGTTAACTTTTCCTTGTACTCTTCCTTTGTAGCCTGTCGAGTCTTTCGGTGAGAGGAATTATAATCCTTTTCCTAGCAGCACTCCATGAACTGAAATCATTCTCTAGGATGATGATGAGACATGCCAGTTCTCGGTATATGGAAATGAGTCCTGAGATCCCACACATGGATACACAAAAGGACTGCACAGTGTGCTGAAGATCAGGGAGAAGATAGCCTTGTGTCAAAGGGTCTGTTTCTTCTAATGGCTGCTTTGAGTGTTTTCTCCATAGATCTTTTTTCTTGTCTTGAAGCTGTTTTCTTGGTGTCCTGGGCTGTAATCCCTGCAGGAATAGCATGGTCTAGGTGGAGGTTGGTTGGCTTTGTCCTTTCTCCATGAGCCAAGACTGAAGAATTACTGAAATGCTGCAGCTATCAATCGGGTGAGTGCTTTCATTGTAAATCTGTAAATCCTCTTAACCTCTATTTGTAAGAGATAAATGAGAGCCTGCAACCCACCTACTCATGTCACTCTAATTCATGCCAGGGATACAACAGCAAATACTGATTTCTCCCTTTTTAATGCAAGAGCATTTATCTGCCAGTGTTCAAACTGCATTTCCATGACATAAGAAGAGTTGTCTGGATAATTAACTAATACAGTTAAAACACATCAGTTTGAGCAGATGTTCTTGTCTGTGCATTTAACGTGAATTGCCTTGATTTTGCAGCAAAGTTAGTGAGATGACACCTGAATGCAAGGGTTTGGTTTTGTGAAGGTTTGCAGAATGATGGCCTATTTTTATATTTCTTTCAGAAACTCTCCTAATACTGCACACAAACCTCATTTAGAGAGTTTTACTGAGACAGCACATTCAAGCCTTCATTATTAGGGGACGTCTGCAGTGCTATTGTCTGCTTGACATTAATTCTTCCAGCTGTGCATCTATGTATTGTAATTGCCCTGATTTATTTGGTCGCAGTTTGTTTTCTGCAGTATCTTCGTGCCTGCTCAGCACTCGTGATGCTGACGTTGAACCTGGGCTGTGTGGCAGATGAGGCTGTCCTGTATCAGAAAAATATGGGAATATATATGGAGATGTCAGATGGAATGCTGGTCTCTCCACTCACCCCTGGCTCTGTAATTTTGTCATCCAGCCATGGAGGACCTGTGCAGGCATAACTGGCCAAGGTAACGGGTGAGCACAAGCTGCAGCTCTGCAGGAGATAAGGGACCTCTCACCCACAGCAGAAATAGCAAGTAACTGCAATTCTCAAAAGTCTTTACTGCGCCCTTAACTGCAGTATTTCCTTGCTCTGTAATCTGGCCAAAATTAGGTAGGTTTTAATAGGGATAGACACATTTCTACCACAAAGGTCACCTCTCTGCCAAATTTCAAAATTTCCCTTCTGAAGCTAGAGATCCTCATATAAAAGGTTGCCTGAATTTATTTAACATGTGCCAAGCAGTATATTTTTCCTTTAATAATATTCCTGGAAATGGCTGAACTGTTCGGAATGAAATTCTCAGTGCTAAAATTTGGCCAAGTAGAGTACTGTGCCATGTTGTTGACACTGAGGAAGGCTGAGCACCATGGCAGCATGGAAAGGAGGTGGCACTGCTGATCGGCAAACCAAGGAAACCAACAAACACTGCTTTTAGGCAACTGTCAGCTTGAAGCCAGTGAGGAACATCCTTGGGCTCCTGCACTCTGTGTTTTGTATGTTCACTTTAAATAACGAACACAGAAACCCAGAGGCATCGGTGCTACTTCCAGCTACCTTGAACTGCTTAAACATGCAGTTTAAATCACCCAGGCTCCTTTCTCCCCACCTGTATTGCTTCTGGGCTTAAGGCTGGATCTATATATGGAATCTATAGTTATGTATTGGAGTTTGGCCTGAAGTAATTTGTATTGCCGACCTGGTACTCTTTTCCCATCTTGGCAGTCCATCTGCAGAACCCCTCTGTGCCAAACAAGAGAGTCCCCCATAGTGTTTCACCATACAGTTATATCTTTTGGGCTAAAGCCTTACAGGGCTGTGATGTGAATGAGGACAAGGCTCCGCTCTTCTTCTTTGCTCTCTGCCCTGTCTCCTTTCTCTGTATTTTAGGACCCAAGTAACAGGAACATAAAGCTCATGTTCTGCTTCCTGGTTGTATATGACGCTTTATTACAGAAATGGGTTGGGAAAAGCTCTGGCACCCCTTACCAAGTTGGCTTTGTCTCAGACAATACTATTATTTTGGGGGTAGACACGAAGTTCTTGTCTCTAGAATTGAAAATGAATATAGGAATGACTGAACAAACAAACCTGTTACACTCTTAAAAAATTGTGTGCCCATTGACCTCGGCACCTCAAGCTAGATTATCATGCTTTTTCCAAATTCTTGCTATGCAAGTCCTTTCCATGCCCTTGCTTGCTACTCAAACATTTTTTTTAATGATACTGGTACCAGAGCATGGGCCCAGCACTTCTATGAGCTGCAGAGCTGTGAATATCTCTTTTTATGGATACAATGTGTGCGTGCTGTGGCTTTGGGCACAGGGTACGTCAGTGTTAGTGTGAGGCTAATAATAGCCTCTAAAGATAATTTGAGAAGTTGCTTACCTTTCCCCAGGGAACAGGACATGCCTTTGTATTTCCACCTTCAGATACACAACCCACTTGTGGGCTTGACTGCATAGCAAATACAGTGCTGCAGCAAATACAGGTTATCCTTGCTTATGTAGATTTTTTTTTTTTCCCTCTCCTTTATGTTTTGCTTTGCCCTCTCAGTAGCTTTCTGCCTGTTTTCTCTGAGGCTAGTGATTTCTTGGCAAGTTATTGTTCATAACCAAAGAAAGGTAGTGGGCATGCAGCAACTGCTGTCTTAGGTAGGCCAAGCCGACCCTTCCACTGCTTTGGTAGGAGAAAGAAGCTGTTTCAGAAGAGCACAGCTGTCCTGGGCTTTGTGCACACAAGGGCTGCTCAGAGCAGCCCCTTGACCCCACGCTGGCTCTGTGACCTCTGCCACTCTGACTGATAATAGTGATCGCAGCCTGTGTTGAGGCTTTGTTCTCTGCTCCACAGAGAGAAACATTAAACTGCAGAGTGACTAAGTGCCTTTTCAAAGGCTACGTAATGAATCAGTGAATGAACAACAACCCCCAGCAGCTCCAGGCCCCCTTCTCTCTGCAGAATAATGCCTTTCTCCCTGTATGAAGATGTGCACATAGTATAGGTTGCATACAGAATTACGTATTTCAAAAGAAATTTGAATATTAATATTTATATTGTAGTGATGCCACTGTCCTCTAGGCTCTGTAAATAGCAGCACCACAACAATGTGAATTATTCCTTTTATGCAAAACCCTGGCCAGTGAAATAGCTTGTCAATACAAAATAAAATTGCTGCACAAAAGTTTGACAGCTACATTCATTATATATGTCAATCAAAGGATCCTAAAGGCTTTATTGTCCCTGCACAGAGTCTGAACAATCTGCTAGCCCAATATGCCGCAAAGCTATTTTCTCACTACTCCTTTCATTTAAAAAATAGCCACCAATAACTTTTGACAAACAGTCTGAGAAAACTGCATGAGCAGCAAGGAAATCTTAGATTTTCTTGGATATCTGTGGGCTGGAGCCTTCCACTCACTGGGCTCTGTCACATGTCACGGTAGATGAGATCTGGTCAGAAACACAGAGCTCTAAAATTACTCCACAAAACCCAGGCAGGCTGGGGTCGTGGGGAGGGCATGGGGGGAGTAAGGGAGGGAAAGTTATGCTAAATAGAAACTAATTAAATAATTTTTGGTTAAGGCTTTTTGTTGCTTTGCCAGGTATCAGACATTCAATCTCCTCTGTCCCAGGTCTCCCCCAGGTTAGGCTGGGCCTGTTTTGATGAGCTCTTGCTCTTAACAGACGGGCCCACAGCTTGGGAGTGTGGAGCACGTGTACTTCGGTTTGATTCCCTTTTTCCATCGCGCTCGGTCCTGCCGAAGCCCAGCNCGCGGCCCCGCGCCCGCCCGGCTCCCACGCGGGCCGACTCCTCCTTCCCCAGGACGGGGGGACCCCGCACCTTCGCTCGGCCCTGGTGAGGCCGCGTTTGGAGTGCTGTGTCCACTTCTGGGCTCCTCAGGACAAGAGAGACATGGAGCCCCAGGGGCGGGTCCAGCCGAGGGCAACAAAGATGATTTAGGGACTGGAGCANCCCCTTCTCTCTGCAGAATAATGCCTTTCTCCCTGTATGAAGATGTGCACATAGTATAGGTTGCATACAGAATTACGTATTTCAAAAGAAATTTGAATATTAATATTTATATTGTAGTGATGCCACTGTCCTCTAGGCTCTGTAAATAGCAGCACCACAACAATGTGAATTATTCCTTTTATGCAAAACCCTGGCCAGTGAAATAGCTTGTCAATACAAAATAAAATTGCTGCACAAAAGTTTGACAGCTACATTCATTATATATGTCAATCAAAGGATCCTAAAGGCTTTATTGTCCCTGCACAGAGTCTGAACAATCTGCTAGCCCAATATGCCGCAAAGCTATTTTCTCACTACTCCTTTCATTTAAAAAATAGCCACCAATAACTTTTGACAAACAGTCTGAGAAAACTGCATGAGCAGCAAGGAAATCTTAGATTTTCTTGGATATCTGTGGGCTGGAGCCTTCCACTCACTGGGCTCTGTCACATGTCACGGTAGATGAGATCTGGTCAGAAACACAGAGCTCTAAAATTACTCCACAAAACCCAGGCAGGCTGGGGTCGTGGGGAGGGCATGGGGGGAGTAAGGGAGGGAAAGTTATGCTAAATAGAAACTAATTAAATAATTTTTGGTTAAGGCTTTTTGTTGCTTTGCCAGGTATCAGACATTCAATCTCCTCTGTCCCAGGTCTCCCCCAGGTTAGGCTGGGCCTGTTTTGATGAGCTCTTGCTCTTAACAGACGGGCCCACAGCTTGGGAGTGTGGAGCACGTGTACTTCGGTTTGATTCCCTTTTTCCATCGCGCTCGGTCCTGCCGAAGCCCAGCTGTCATTTATGGCTCGAGGTGTTGTAACCGGGGCAGGGGTCGGGCGGGAGCGGGGCTGTGTCCCGGGAGGCGGATCCAGCCGCCGGCCCGCCCGCACGGGCGGTGCTGCCCCGGGCAGCGCGGCTCGAGGGAGACGCAGGTCGGGCTTTGTGGGCTGTGAGGGCCCGGCAGCCGCAGCCCCGAGAGCCCAGCGCGGCCCGAGGGACACCCAGGCCGGGCTTTGCCGGCTGTGACGGCCCGGCAAACCCCGTGAGCCCGGCGCGGCCCGGCAGCCGCGAGGGGGAGCNAGCTGAGGGTGCCGGGCCTGGTCAGCCTTGAGAAGAAATGACAGAGAGGGGACCTCATCAAAATCTATCAGTATCTGAAGGGAGCATGCCAAGAGGATGGAGCCAGGCTCTGCTTGGTGTTGCCCAACAATAGTACAAAAGGCAATGGGCAGAAATTTATGTTCAAGAAGTTCCACCTGAACATGAGTAAGAACTTCTTTACTGTATGGGTGACCAAGTACTGCAACAGATTGCCTAGAGAGGTTGTGGAGTCTCCCTCTTTGGAGATATTGAAAACCTGTCTGGACACAATCCTCAGTAACCTGCTTTGGGGGGGACCCTTGCTTGACTGGGTGGTGGTGTCCAGTGGTCCCTTTCCAATCTTAACAATTTTGTGAAAGTGTGACGTTGTAATTTTGTACCATGGCAGACCAGACTAAATCTGATTTACGAGGGTGTCATAACTTTACTGTCTTTGTTCTGGGCTGGAACTTAGATTAAGTTTCGCAATTCAAAATATTTTGGAGGTTGGTTGTTTGCTCTAAGTGCTCAGCTTGGTTCTTAGTGTGTGCTGGTGCGTGGCTTTGCTCTCAGACCCTGGTCATGGGTGCTGCAGCAGCAGCAATACCTCAGGAGGTTACTTCCTGAACACGTATCTGCCTGTGCCTTTCTGACAGCTGCTTTTGGGATGAGATGCTGCTCTTGGCCTGTGCTAAAGGGCTGACCTAAAAGTGTAAAGAATAGCCTTGCTCTTGTGTTTGGGAGTGAACCATGGGGATGCTCAGTGAGGATGCATGCAGAGGAGATATTGCAACAGGACTGCTGATCATGACAACTAGTGTTTCTACTGAAAAAGCCTGGTAAAGAAATTGGAAAAATGGAAACTTTTAAAGAATTGAGGTGTTAATTCATGTGCTGAGAAAGCTGTGCTGCCCACTCACCATCCCAAAAACTGTGTGATATTTCCCTGAGGTGCACTGCTCGCTGCTGCATCATGGGTATGTGTTTGCTCGCAGGCAAAATTAAACATGCTTTTGTAATCAGGAGACTCCACAAGTAATTTCAAGTAATTTCATGGGAGTGAAAAGACGTAGACTGACACTTCTCACAGTGTTGAAGTTTACATGGTATGGTGTGTTCTCTCTCCATGCAGCATTGCCCTCCTATACAGAGCCCTTTTATTAATGTTTTAAATAATTACCACTGTTGTGGCAATGGCATAGAAGTCTTTTCAGTGTGATTTGTGGCGAGCACCAAATACTGTGCAACGGAATGTCTGTTGAAAATGAAAGCTACCTTTCAATTGACAACTACCTGTGATTTCAGGTTTGCAAGAATGGACTCAGCTGAACATAGGTGATGCAGACAGGATGCAAAAGGCTTTCTGTAAGCAGAGTGGGCTGTGCTTTTCTCTCTAGTCCACCTCTGGGTAAGGACATACTTTGTAGTGTGTGGGTGCAGTGATAAGGACACTGCAAACACTTTTGCTCCTGTGGTAGGGCTAGGAGCTCCAGTCGCTGTGCTTGGTGCTGTACACGGAAAAAAGCCTACACAAGTCTGAAGCCTCCACCGTGAGCATCACTGCTTCATCTTGTTATTGTGGCCCTAAAGGAAACTCTCCTGAAGGAATGCAGTGCCCAGCTCCTCTGCTTCTGTGAGCAGGAGGTGGTGGTGGCTTCCCAGGGGGAATAAACCTGTCTTTGGCGCTTGCCTGTCTCGCTTCTCTGCCTTTGGGAAAATGTTATGACTCCCCATTTGGGTGATTGCTCACACTTCTGCACCCACAGACTTCATCTGTAAACTTTTAGCAGAAGTTATGCACTGATGCTGGGATGGCATTTGCCAGCTAGGAACTGTTTTCCAGTGTCACTCACTTGTAGTTGGCATGTGGAACTGCTGTGGTATTTTCTCAATGTTTAATGTGACCTAATTGTGTACTTCCACTGTCTGGGAGGATCAGCTCTTCTGGTATGACAGTTTCCATAAAATCAGCGGTGTTCAGGAGCCTCTCTGGCATTTGCAGCTGGGTGCAAGGCACAAGTTGCTTGATTTTGCTGCATCAGCCCCACAAAACATTGCGGGGCCGTGTGTGCAGCCAACTGCTTTATGTTACGCCTGGTAACGGCTTGGCAATATTAAAAAAAAATGTAACCTCCAGCTGTTTAATTTGCTCTAGGGAAAAAAAAGGGCTGCCTAATAATCTTCTTATTTACTTGGCACGTTTGGTTTGAAAGCAGATGGATTGATTTACAAGATAAATGACAATGCAAGAGTAGAAAAAGTGTGTCACTGGCTGTACCATTAAAGGGGAAGGCACTTTTTGACATGGGGATCTCACTATTGGCCTTTCTAGGTTTTTTTTTTTTGCAACTCAGCTTTTGGGACCTTCTGCCCACCAGCTTGCTCGTTTGAGCACAGCCAACTTAATTCCCTCAGTGCCCATTGTCACTTCTCGCCATGACCTACAGGGAGGGGAAGGTGCAGAGCTGTAATGAAGGAGAGGGGCTGAGGTGGCCACCTTGGCCTTGGCAATCAGCATTTCCCTCTCTGCTGTGCCTTCTTTCCCCACCCCAAACTTGTGCAGGAGCCTCTCCATTGAAGCACCCCCTCCCTGTGGCCAGACCAGTAAATCCCTGTGTGCTTTTGGGTGGGCTGGGAAATGGTCCTTCCTGAGCCACTGCTGCTAGAGGCACTTGCACTGAACAGAGCTAGGTTCTCCAAGCAGGCTGGTGCTGAGGCTGTGCCCTCCCTGCCAGGACCATGCACCCCTCTGCCCTGGCAGGCAGCTGGCAAGTTGTGAAATATGGTTCAGCATTTTTTTTTTTAATATTAAATTGTGCAGCTGTCCTGGAAAGGATTAGAAATCAGTTCTGGAAAAGACTACAATAGCTTTTAGTGAAGACTTCGTCTGTGTCCTTAATTATTTATAAACATTAGGATATAAGGACACCATGTTAACCCTTCAGAACCAAGAAAGATTGCAAATAATCTAATAAATGACATATGCAAATTTACAGATTGAGTAGGTTTAGTTGCAAGTCCTGAGACTTAGAAGTGAAGAAATATCAGAAATAAGGTTTCTGCTTAATATTTTGTTTGGTCAGGCAGCTGGATTAGATTAACACTGTAGGTCCCTTTCAACTGAAATACACCATTCTACGTTTCTGATGGCACAGACCTCTCCTAAGGGGTCACAGATTTGCTTACCACCCCTGCCCTGGTTGCTCTCACCACCTTTCACTGTAGTGGGTTTTGCTCAGGGGATGAATCAGGGGCAGCTTCATGCCCACGAGGCTCCTGCTCCATGGCCTCGGGGCCAGGTAAGGCTGCAGGAGCACTGTGGAGGGGTTACTGGTTTTGGCAGCTGAATGGTGCCAGGAAAAGCAGCTTCCCTCCCTGCCACATGTTTCCAGGGGGCTGCTGAATAAGTCAGGGAAGCCAAAGCAAGGCTCCTTTTGCTTTGAAACCTCTGTGCTAGAAGAACCTGTCCCTGCCCAGAGGGGAATCCAGAGAGGCTTGCAGGAAATATCATTTGCCAGGTCCTCAGGGAAATGAACACTTGTGTCACTACTTTGTGGCTGGAGATGTTGTCAGACCACTGGCATGCATCATCCCTAGGGGCCTGTTTGCTCAGAGCATGGGGCACTGAATCACTGATGGATTCTTGGACCTATTCTGCTCCTCCACAACTTCATCTGTGGAACTATTCTGCTCCTTCACAACTTCATCTGCTGAAGAACTTAGAAGCTACAAGAGATTTTTGAAGTCCCATTGTGCCCTGCATCTTATAAAAAAAGGTCTAATCTCCACTGCAAACTAACTCAGTCTAAACAAGCAGCTATTATACTGTATCAAAGATATTTAGAGATGTTCCATCGGTCTCAAGCTAGACTATGGAGTGCCAGCACACACAACTCATCATTGTTCATTTTAACAGGTGTCCGATTATTGACGATGCCAGTGGTTTGACCTGGCAGTCTTGCAGTGCTCAAATCACTGCTTCCACCTTAGCAAATGCAGGTTTAGAGCATTTCTGAGATGCTCTAGTGCAGTAATAAGAGGACCCTGGAAGTCACAGCTGGAGAGAGGGAGGTCCCAGAGGGACATCACCCCTGAAGGACGGTGATCTTTTCTTTTCACCAGCTGCCAGCACTCCTGATCCGTGTGGGCTGGGCAGGGGAATGCTGCCTTCTTCACGCAAATCAGAAAAGCAAGGAAAGCTAATTGCCAAGTAAAGGTTGTTAAGTATTTCATTCTCAACTGAGGTGGTATCAGCTCCAAACTTAGAGTGATAAAGTCAGAAGCTTCAAAACCAGAAACTTGTGTTTTGTAATAGCCAGCAGAAGAGGAGTGGGGATTAAAATAGAGATTAGTCCACGTTGTATCTTTGAAGTTTGGATGCGTGCCCATAGCTGTGGTTCTGAATTGCTTCTCAAGCTGGAAGGCATGTGGATGGGAAATCTTGCAAAATATCAGATCTCATAGGATTTCTGCCTCTTAAAATTAGCTATGTTGCAGGATTTGGGCACTGTCAAGACTTAGTTCTGTTTTAAAGTGGAGACTTACTTTTAAAATTAGCCTAACCATGAATTTGAATTGGATCTTTACAAAGCACATTTTCCAGATGCTGCAATAACACCTGTTAGTGCAGCTACAAATAAAAAAGTACTCAGTATTATTTAAAATGTGCAAAAGCAATGTGTATCCCTGGTACTGAGCCACAGCATAGTTTCTCCTGGCACTGCTTGTGCTTATGGGACCTGTGGAAGCAAATCTAATGCAGAGCAAGTGCCTGTTATGCAAGCGTGAGCTATGGTCACCAGGGACTGTCCTAATGTGAGGCCCTTTGGCTGTTGAGGAAAAGAAAACTCTCTTTTTTTTTTTTTTTTCAGGCTATTTCTTGCATTGATTTTATATTGCTTTTCATTAAAATGCAAGTATTTAGAGGAGCATTTAGGTGGCACAGTGATATTTTATATATTTATTATTAAATACTTGTGTGTGAAGGCTTTGTGGGTGGTTCGATGACCTTTATACCACGTTGTAACATAATTTAAAGACTTTGAAGCACATGAGCACTTGAGAATATCAGAATGAAAATAATCAAATTAAATTAAATAATCAGATTAAATTAATAAATGTAAATGCAATCCCTTTACATGGGGAAGAACTGTGCAATGTACCAGTGCAGCTGGATGTCAGAAGATTTAGCCCTCCACCTTGAGACAAGAGTCTCTTGGCCCTGCATGAGCTGTGATCACTTTTCACCATGGCGTGGTCAGGTTTGCGGCAGTGTTTGTGGGGATGGCAAAAAGGGCATTCTTCACTGTGGTAGTCCGTGCCAAATCCCGCTCCCAGGCTTTAATATTTTGGAAGCAATAGGACTTTTCAACAAAGTGGGTAGAATTGTGGACAACTTCAACCTGGGCAAAAGAATACGTTTCAGAAGCTTGTCTTGGTAATGATGGAGAGGTCTTCTTGGATTGCAAAGAGATATCTAGTTGCATCAGATATTTAGCAGAAAAAAGTCTGTATCTTGATAAAGTTATAAACAGCTGAAAATAGGAGAATGTGAAGGGACAGCTTGTGCTAACAGGTGGCCCTACCACCATCTGCACTAATTCTTTGATACAATCAATTGGTTGAACGCTTAGCATATCAGCTCTCAAACTCTATTAATATTTTAGTTGTTTACTGTTTAGAGTGCATTTAGGGGTGCAGATATGGAGGCTACAGCCTGTTCCCAGCAGTATTACAAGTTTTGCGATGCTTCAGATTTGCATGCCCTCAACTAAAATCAATTGTCCCCATTCAAGGAATCTCTTAAACTCTCCTGGATGTCCTTCTGACTTATCCAGGCAAGCCTTTAAGTTAGACCCATGGTTTTTTGCCATCATCAGTATATTTTAGTATGTACTTACTAATTATTCATGTGCTATAGCATTGGAATGAAATTTGGAATTTTGCTGAACATGGACATAAGTTTGGTCATTTTCTTATTTTAGGTATTACAGCTTTTTGGGCTGTTTTGAAGTAGGTGTTGTACACAAAATTATGGTGTTCTGTATGATCTATTTCTGTAGAAAGAGGAACATATTTTTCTACCTATTATGGAATGCTCTGATGCAGAGGCCAGTTTATTTCTAGCTCTATTTTTTTTCTAGCCCCTTTTTTAGTGCTGTCAGTCTTGTCCTGTGTTATTAGGACAGTTTTCAACTACTCTGTGCCTACTCTTAGTTGTAAAGCAGAGAAATAACTTAATTTTTCATTTTGTGGGGATTTTATTTGCAATTTTGAATTTTTTCTTGATACAAGATGCAAAAGAAACCCAGAAAAATTAATAGATTTTGCTAATCAAATGATGCATTTACTGCATTCCACAGGATTGAAAAAATGTTTTCAAAAATAGAAAATTAATCATTCCATTGCAGAAAGGTTCAAATAGTGCATTTAAGTCTTACTCAAGCTTTGTGTTACCAACTCATATACTGATTTTTTTTTTCCCAAAGCTGCCACATTTCACTTGCAGCTGCCCAGCATTTTTCAGGAATTTACAAGTCTGGTTGGGTGTCATACAAGATTTCCCCACAAATAAGCAAACCTGCAGGACTTCGTAGACAATGAAATGCACTTTCTGTTTATTCTATCTTCATCAGTCATTTTCATGTTGGTATGAGTGCTTTAGCTGGTCTATCTGTGTGCAAAATATGGGGTTTTTTGTGTCCTGGAGAAGGTGCTCTCTTTCCATCCTTCTTTCCATGGGCCTCGTGTGAAATCTTGCTCATGCTGGTGTTGTATCAGATGTGTAGGACACATCTGCCTTTCAACAAGCAGTTATGTTTATGGAAATAATGTCTTCTGGAACTGGAAATTTAGGTTAACAGGGTCAGGAGCTCTCCTTAGGTAATACCTAGTGTGACAGAGCAGGGCTCTTGAAAGCAGAGCACCCAAACAGATGTAACTTTGAAACTGCTCAGGAGTAATTTGGAGCATCCTCTCTAAGTTTGGATAATGTAACTGCTGATTCCTGTAAAGTATAACATTGTATTTCTTCTGGGCTCTGACCTTATCTTTGACTGATACTACATAAATTCTATACTTATATATGTGCACATCTTTTAAGAGTAAAAGCACAGAAATCATCTGACTAAAGAAATGCATTTAAAACCAGTCAAGACTGAGAATGAGTGGCAGTCTTATTTTTAACTTGTGCCTCTTCTTCAAGTGCTTCCACCTTTTCCAGCATTTGCACTTTGAAGTCAGAGAGGACTTGGCGTCATCAGAAGTGTGTTTTCATCTAGTGTGAGGATGCTCCTACAAAAGTGGAGATCTAAGTCTTCTGGGGTTGGCTGGTTTTGACTGGGCTTTGCTGTAACACCCCAGTACAATGTTCTCCCCACAGAGCATCCCAAAAATTGTATCACAGATGCACACTCAACATTTCAGCTTTATGAAGTGTGTCATATAACCAAGAGTGTTTTTCAGAGATCTTGTGTCTCATTCTTACCTGCATTTGCAGGGTCCATGTGGGAGACACTGTTCCCAAATCCTTGAGAGAGCCACTTGGATAGGGAAAAACAACCTTTTCAGCTTTGTAACCTTAACAGAGATTGCAGTATTCCTTCAGAGCAAAATATTCATGACATCTGGAAACAATTATTCCTTTAAAAATCACTCAGCACTGAAATTGAAAACTAATAAACACTGAAGTTTCCAGTTATCCCACAGTCTGGGTGACCCACACTGGAACAAAGTAATTTCTAGAAAGTCTGAGCAGGGTGGGCACAGAGCTGGTCTTGGATCCTAAAGCTGACCAAGCTCTGCTGAGACAAAGGCATAACATTTATATGAAATGAGGTGGAAAGGGAGGTTTTCTTCCTGTTTTATTATGGGAAGAGAGTGGAATACAAGGAACTGGGTCACACTAGCAGACCTTGTCCATCAAGGAACTGAGCACAGAATTTATGGACTTAGAGCCAAATCATACTTTTTGGTGACATGGCTGATACTTATCTGGCCCTTTTAAAACAGTCTTTTAAGACAGCAGGACTGTCAGAGGATTGGAAAGGCCTACAGTGAAAAACTAGTGTGACTGGGGTCTGCTGGGCTGGTGAGGGAAAACGAATGCTCTGCTGGTCTTTGCTGACAAAGCGGGTGTCAGGATATTTCAGAAGGGGCAGATGCTAAAGCAGGTCCTGATTGATTTAGATCTCACTAAATGTTGCCTTCAACCTTTCCACAGTATTGTGGAAGGTGACTGGGAGCTGGTTTCTCCTCCCTCAGCAGCATTAAGGTATGCTCTAATACAGCAGTTCCTAGATTAATTATTTTGTTCCAAAGACATGGAAGACTATGGGTCTGTTATTTGCCTGGTTTCCCGTGGAAACATAAGTTTACCTGGTTATGCTGTGTCAGTCTGCCTTCCGATTCCCTCCAGCCTTTTGCACCTGCACAGTGCTCATTTGGCACAGGCTGGCACTGCCTTTGTTCTGCAAAAGTCCCTTTTGCAATGCAACTTGGCTGCTGCAGCGTGTAGAGCTTGCTTAGGCAGGGGAGGGATGTTGGAGAAGGGACGTACTTTAAAATGATGCCCAGTTGCTCTGTTTTCTGACAATGTTGACTTTGCTGAGCATTCTTCTATCCAGTGCCAGGGGCTTGACAAACTCCCAAGGTGTTGCACTGTCTTGATGAAATATCGGTTGAAGTCCAAGGCCTCAAGTGCCTCACTTGTCCTGACGCACTCTGAGATGGAAAATACCCTAATGCTGCTCTGTCAGACAGTATGATAGATGGTTAAATGCCCTCTCCTGTTTTACTGAAGACAGGAATAAATTTATTATCAGGGCTACAGGAAACCCAACTGCTTAATGGTCACGAAGATCTCTGAGTACCTACTGTTCTCCAGAAGGACTAGGTGGTAGTGCTGATGAACATATTTGTGCTGATAAACATTATGCGCAATTTGCATGCCAGCTGGATCAGCTACTTACTTGCTATTCTTTTTGCAACCATAATTTTTATCATAAATATTTTCCAGACGTACATCAGTAGCTCATATCGCTTGGCTGGCAAGTCTAAGACAAGACTGTCTTAGTGAGCCAGACGGTTTGTACAAAACAAGCTGACTCTGTACCCCAGAAAGTGGTCATTTCCTGATGCTTTTGAGTCTCTGAGCTCTTTCTCAATACCTATGGTACATCTGCAGGCAGATCATGGCAAGAATTATAACTCCACAGGCATTAATGGAGGAAATGGTATTTTGCTACCTTACATTATACCTCTAGCCAGTGAAATATTATTTTTAAAACAACTTCGGGTTGGATGGGTGTTGGGGGAAGCAGTTAGGACCCCAGCCCTTGATCTTGAGACTGCATTTTGCAGCTGCAGTAAAACGTGTCACTGAAAGTCCGTGTTGCACTTCCATAGAGAGGATCTGGCAGCGAAGGGTGACTCCCATGACTACGTAACTGTGATCTGCCTTGGTAAAGAGGGTGAACAGCAAGATGAGCTATGGGAAGGAGATAAAGGAAGGACAGAGCTGGAAAGTGAGAAATGCATGGGAGGAGTGGAGCCGATGTGCGGAAAAAGGAGAGGGAGCAGAGGAGTGGAATATTAAATCAGCAGCTGAAGTGCAGGTTTGCATTGCAGCCCTCCAAGAGGCCAGAGCCAGGGGGCCCCTGCTGAACAGCCCCAGGGCAGTCCAGGGCTGAAGCTTGTGCTACATCAGGTGAGGCAAGGGGCAATGCTGCTCTCCCCTCCAGGGCAAGCCTGGGGATGAGACTGCACGGGGAAGGCAAGGGAGGTGTTTTGACAGCTTGTCAGATTGTCGTCCTCCCAGTGACATTGCTAGTTGGATCAGGATGGAATTTACTCCTCACCTCAGGGCAGCAGGTGGGTTTTTTGTTGTCCTCAGCACCCTGGAGGAACACAAGGTTCTGAGGGTCATAAAGGCATTTTACCCTGGGATTTGTTAAGTGTCTGTCGTGGCTTGTGATGAGAGAAGGAGGTATAAGGTTGGTTTTTTGGGGGTTGTTTGTTTGTTTTAATGCTCCTGCATTTTCTGGCAGGTGGTTACCTGCGATGGTCTCTCGGCAGTGCTCCCTGTACAGCGCTTAGAGAGGGGCACCCTGAAGAGTTGTGGTGGGTGAGTCTGGAGCAGTCCCTGGCTGGTTGGTGTGGTGAATAAACACGTCATTTAATTTCAGCCTTACTGAGCAATTTGTCCACTGGCATATCCAAGACAATAATTCTTAATTAGCCTTTTTTTCTTCTCCCTTTAAAACATAAAATGTACAAGAGTGGAGAAGTAGGAAGTATATGGAAGTCCTTGTAAACTCCTGTTTGGTGGTGACTGGTCCAGATTACATTGTGCTTCAGTATTTTATTACTGCTCTAATGCTTATGAAAGCATGCTGAGAAGTCCTTCAAAGGACAGACAGTCTGCGTGAGTGCAGAGAGTGATGCTTCCTCTCGCTGCCTTACTATCAATAGGATGCAAGTCCAAATGGCTCTTAGACTCTAGGTTTTTGACTGCAGGAGGTCCCAAATCCAAGCTCTTCAGCTCCTAGTGAGGAGAATGGGGAAGACGATACAGTGCCAACTATCTGTGTTTTGCGTTGACATTAAAGGCAGCTCTGTGCCCAAGCTGCAGCAGACAAGCTGTAGTCCTTGCAGGCAGTGCACAGGCTGCAAAGACCTTTGTTGTTCATAGCACAAGCATCTCCTCTTCCTGCTGCAGCCCACAGCTCCAGCTGGTGAGACAAGGGATATGGCAGGCTGGGTGAGACTGATGGGTAATGTTTCTGGTATCTTTGAACATGCTGGACAGTAATGCTTTCATTTTTGATCCTTTTATTATCCAAATGGCTTATTAAAAAGAAAGAAAAGTGCTTGCAATGAAATGCTGCAGCAGCAGTTTGTTTCTGGTGGCTAAATCCACACTTTTTAGTGTTTCTAGCCAAGCAGTGGGGCATGGAATGACTTCTTACTGCCCTAGATATAAATGGACAAACCCCAGTCATCTCTGCAGATGCTGCAGACTCTTTATGCTGCCAACACTCACTAAAGATTCTGTTTCCATATCTGCTCCATTCCTTTTTTATCAACTAACCAAAAGCCTGAATTTTAAGCAGAAGCTGGTTCCCACCCAGTTGTTCTCACCTTTGCACTGTGGTAAGGACAGCTAGTTTGGAGGAAAGGTCTTTCCAAAATCCTTCTGCGTGTTTTGATGCCCAAAGATGGGGCCATGCACTTCTGAAAAGGCTGGCAGCCTGCTGCAGTACTGCCTGGTGTCATGGCTGGGAAGGGGTACCTTAAAGAAGCTCTTGCTTCTTTCTGGCTCAGGAGAGCTTTCCTGCTCTGTTTACTGTCAGTCGCTCTGAGGTCATCACTTACATCACTTTCACATATGCTTTACTCTGGGCAGGTAAGCAGTGACAAAAGAGCTTGTCTTATTTTGGTGCCTTGACCTGAGTGGTTCACTCAAATCTGATGGTGCCTAGAAGGTATGATTAAGTAGCCGTGATTGATTAAACAGCAGTGATGGCTCCAGCTCTACGAGTCATAGACATTTATCTACTGTTTTTTAATCCTGGCCCTGTTGATAGCTGGTGTGTTATCTAAACTCTTTCACAAGGATTTGCCAAAATGCGTAAGAGTCCATCTGAGAATTATTGTGCTTGGGTCATTTTTTTAGATCAGGGGTGCAGTGAAGAAACAGCTTGTCCAGGTCTAAATATACTGTCCTTGACAGACGTGAAATAAGCCCACTGATTAAAATAGCTTCCTAGTTCCCAGTTCGAGATCTTACTGTATAACATCAGTGTTTGGCTGCCCTTCTGATAAACTTGGAGAAGGACCGATTTCCATTTTGTTCCTTTCAAAAGGGAAGAAGTTGAAGCATTGTCATGCAGCAGGAATGCACTGATTCTAGAATTTCTAAACAAGACCCATTGCATTGTGAATGGCAGTAGGAGCCAGGGTTTATAGGGAGATAACCTGGTTAAATGTAGCCTGAAGGAATGAAAAATGAGCAGCCCAAAAAAGAAATTTGTTGAATATTTTGGCAGTGAAACAGAGTGGCTTAATTTATGAGCAATACCAAGCTATCTTTTTGCAAACAGATTTCTGAGAGTGATTTTTTTCTCAAATTGTGCTCTTTGGAGGTGCAGCTCTTGGTGAGATGTACAGTTATACTGATTGCTCATGAAACGTGATGGTACAATCTCTCTTTTTCTCTATATGGCCCAGTTGAATGCTTGGTGGAGCATCAGCTGCCATACCAGGGGTGGTGGTGCTTTCTTGCCTTTGGCTTTTCTTTAATTGATGGCCAGAGAGGGGGGGAAGGAGGGCTGGCTGCAGGCATGCTGAGCCCTGAGGGTCCCGGCTGCAGAGGGGGATAGTGAACCATGGTTGAACAGGGACGCCAGAGGTCCCTGATGAAGCTGAGCAGGTGTATTGCAGGTTCAAGACCAGACTGAGGGGATCAAAAGGCGTTTTGGTCCCTTTGCTATGTCATGCAGTGCCAGAGACAGTCCACTTGCCCCACTAGGTGCCACCCCAGTCACCCACACATGTGCCAGTGTAGCCTGGGACAAGTGAGTATGAGGCTTCAGGGGTTAGAGGTGATGAGTCCCAGTGTGTGTAAAGGTTGTGGATGAAACGATGGCTTCATTTGAGTCTCTAAAATTTCTTCTATTGCCTTCAGTAAAATGCCTAGTTTTCCTGTGGTAATTTTTGTTTGCATATGCACTGGCAGACATGTATATGTAATTCAAGATCCCCACAAAACTGCTTTCCACTGGCAAAGTATCCCGTAGGTGCCAGTTCCTCTGAAATTTTCCATTCAGCTATCTGCACGAATTTAATACTGCGTATGTCTCCAGGAGCTTTGTTTTTGCCCATGTGAAGCTGACTGTCTATAATGAAGTCATGAGTTATTTGCCTAAAATAAGAACCCAGACTTCAAAATAAGAAACCCAAAACCCAACCCACAGCTATTTTTTTCAAGTTCTAAAAAAAAATTTCATATTTCCTTTTTAAATGAATCTCTCACCACTTAGTATGAACTTGCAATTCTGCAAGACACGGAGAGCTTTTTTAAGCAGATGCTAAACCTGAAGTCAGTGGAAGATCTAAGCAAGTGCTTAAAGGTGAGCATGTGCTCAGGCACTTGCTAATTTGGGACAGAGCACTCAATGTTTTCCTGAGTTGTATTTTATGTTTCAAAGGAAGAACCTTTGTTTTGCCAAACGGTTCATTTTTACTTTGCTATGTGCTGAGAGCTCAGGATAATCCCATTTGGAAAGAAGCAGAGAGGAGGGAAGGTTACACCTGAGAAAAGCTATTTTCAGTACCTCTGTTTTCTCTAACCCCATTTTTCTAATTATGATCAGCTAATGCTGACAGACTGGTTCACAGAAATTAAACCCCTTTACACAGTACAAACAAGTCAATGAGGCCTGGAGTTGGACCCTACTTGAACATAAGTAAAATAAAGATCCCCTGTGGCTTTTAATTCCTTTTTATTTAGTTACTTAATTGAACCTGTACTGTTCTTCCTCTGTAATTGATTACCACACAGAAAAGGTAATGAAACAGAAAACTTTATTTTCTTTTCAGTGATCTTTATGGTTATCATGGAAGTGTTTTTACTGCTTCCTTTTGGGACATAAAAGTTCTCAATATAAGCAAAGGGAAATCAGTGTTAGTTAACTGAAGGCATTTACATGGTCGGAAGATTAGAAGTTGAGGGGTTGTTGTTTTGGTTTTTTGGTCTGGGTTTTTTTTTTCCCCTCTTTTTTTTTTTCCCCCTCTGGTAGATCAGCTCAGATTTTTCAGAATTGAGAATTAATCTGGCATTTTATTGTCCCTTTCTTTTTTCTCAAAGCTGAATCACAGAGTTTGGGGACCTGGTCCAAAACCCACTGAAGCCAAATGGGAATGGTTCCATCTAATTCAGTGGCTTTGGATCATACTGTAGAAGCACATATTCAAGACACATTTATATATGTATGCACACACACAGATGCTTATCTGGTCCACATGCCATTTGTTGTAACTGGGATTAATTTCTGAGCAAGACAGGGAAGGAAATTTTGTGGGTGTTTTCCTGGATTTAAAGATAAGCTGATGATAATTCTCAGTTCAATGATGTTCTTTTAATCTCATTCTTCTCGTACTTCTCTCTGCTGCTTTAATTTGTGAAGCTTGGTTTTCTTCGTTTTGTACATGTTACTCCTTCTCCTCTTGTTCCTTTTTATTTGTGTGTCTCCACTGCCTTTGGCAGAACTCTCACGGACACAGTTCACCCAGTACCCAGCACTGCACCCAGCTTCCCTTCCACTTCACCCTTCATGAAGCTGTGGGGATTTCTCAGTGATGCACAGAGCTGGCTCAGAGTTAAAAGACTCAAGCCTGAACGTCCAAGGCAGTTACCAACTTTCCCCACCCCTTACCTTTGTGCATACAGTGTTTTTGCCTTGGAGCAATTTTAATAAAGACTATGTAACAACATTATGTTGGCATAGCATGAGCAACATTATTCCATCTGTTTCTGCTGCAAATGTAAAAACGTGTTAGTATAACATTAAGATTCCAATTTTCAACCATTAAAAATCAGGCAACACTGAAGTTACAGACTGCTTTTCATAGCTATTTAGTGATTTTCCTTGCCTTTGTTTTTTTGGAACTTCAGTTTAGATGCCTTTAAAAACTGTCTTGTGTTCAAAGGGTTTTGAGTACCCATCCTTGGAAACAAAGGCTCTCTTAGGTGTTTCAGTTTGGGCAGCCAAAATTATTGCTTTCTGTTGACAGTGCTGCAGAGGTGATTTTAAAGAGCGTTTAGAATCTCACTGTAGAGATGAAGGAGGATGGTAAAACATTCATCTTAACTTGTATGAGAGTTAACCTTACCTTAGACAGAGGGCTTGAGCAGGCTAACTTTAATATTTTGCTAAACTGAGGTTGGTATAAAAAAGAGCTTAAAGGGAATATTCAGCCCTTTTCTGAACTGGGACCTTAATGCTTCTGTTTTGATTTTTTGTGTGAATTTTGATTTTTTTTGTGTGAATAATTATAAAGATGCATCCGGCAGAGTTTTCACTAAACATCACATTTTAAATAGTGATGATGGAATATCCTGTCAGTGCGATTGTGGTTATTTGTGCCAAAAGTCTCATTTTTAAGAGTTATGCTGGTACAGTCAGGAAACAAAGTGAAGCAGCATGTGGCTTCCTGGCATTCGTGCCTACTGAGAACAGCTTTCACTGTCAATGCTGCAAACTCAAAACAATGTTCACAGGGAGATATCCATCGACGCAGAACAGTATTGAGCAAAGAAATGATGCTGTACAAACAAGTGATCAAGGAGCGAACAAGAAAAGGTTCTTTGCTGGACCTGATTTTGTGAACAAGGAAGAACTGGTTGGAGACATGAGGGCTGGAGGCAGCCTTGGCTGCAGTGACCCTGGGGCTGTGGAGCTGAAGACCCTAGGAGAAGGGAACAGGCCAAAAAGCAGGATCACAGGCCTGGATTTCAGGAGAGCAAAATACACCTCTGTAGTGGTGCATCCTCCCCTTCCCCCCACTTATTCAGGCTGCATTGTGGTCTAAGAAATGCTCTTTAGACCTTGACCTTGATGAAGAGCACCTGGGCTCAGCTCCTCTTGAGCTTAACAGAAACACTTTCTGCTTCCAGAACTTGTGCTCTCTAACCAGCCTCTGCTTTTTAAATTTATGAACAGCCTTGGAAACATTTTTTTTTTCCTGAGTGGCATAACATTCTTGTTCTCACAGTTTCAAAGGAAGTTTCTGACCCAAAGTGCAGCCAGGATGAAACATTGTTATGACTAAAGCCCACTCTCTTGCGGCCCTATTAACAGCGGTCCAAAAGGAGACCCTTCGAGCTCTCCTGGACTGCAAAGGGCTGTGACCAGCAACCTCCCTCTGAGTGGGGCCTCTCAGGTTTGCTGCACTCAGAGGAGTGCCAAACAAGGACAGATCCTGGAGCCCACTCCTTGAGCCTCGACTCTTTGCCCATTGAGAAGATGCCAGGGCTTCTGAAGTGAGTATTTCACTACCTTTGAGGAGAATTCTTCACAGGTACCCTGTACAGACTCCTTGTGTCTGTGTGCATGCAAGCATGCATATGCTACATCAAATATGGGAGAAATGCTGCTTTCCTAGATTCTTAAGTACTTCAGATATGTAAGTAAGTTAGGGCCGTAAATAAGTTACTGTTGTGTTACAGTACATCCTATATGAATCTATTGCTAAAGTGTCAACTTAAATTATAAGTTAAGTTAAATGTTGGTAAGTTTAAGTACTACTAAGTTTAAATGCTGTTAAGTGGTATCAGGCCTTCAGACCATGTTCCTTTTTATCCTTAGCCTTTCTATCCTTTCGTCACAGACACACAAACACGAAGATAGGTTTTGGTTTGTTTTGATTTGGATTGATTGACTCTGGATTTTTGTTTGTTGCTTTTCCTCAGTGTGCCTTAGCCATTTAGTAAGTAGCAGAGTGAATCTTGCCAACAAACTTTGTTGTGCTGTTGCTTTTATATTAAGCCTGTTTCTACTGATACCTTTGCCAGTGGTTCTTTAAGTGATCTCAAAACACTCATTGATAACAATCCCTTCAGAGATCTGCTTGGAAGAATCCTATGGAATATGGCCACAGAGAGATAAGGAGTCCAGGAATGATGAGTGCTCAGGAAAGGACCATCTCAAAGCACAGGAAATCAAGCAAAAGTGGCAGGAAGCCTGTGTGCATGAGCAAGGAGTGCCAAACTGAATTCAGACATACAAAGGAAGTGTACAACATTGTAGAAGGCTACTAGGTTGATTAAACAAGATTTTTCCTTTGTAAATGCACACTTACTGTTCCCACTCACATTCTTATCCTTCATGTGTTTGGAAATGCTTCTCAGGATGGTTGTCTCCATCAGCTTCCTAGGGACTAAGGTGAAGTCGGCTAGTCTGTAGTTCCTCAGGTTTTCCTTATTGCCATTCTTGAAGTTGGAGGAATATTATTTCTGCTCCAGTCATCAGCAGAAATTGTTTGAATTCGAGTGGCTGACTTTATTTATAAAGTATTTAAAATTTTCCATAATATTAAACAGCTCAAGGCCTCTTTCACATATACCCTTGGAGTGTTACTGTATTAAGTTCCTCCTAAAAGAAATTCCATCTTTTTAATAGATGTTACAGGTAGGTACACTCAACATAGAGCAACTGCATGTGAATATTATCACATCAGTTAATGTGAGCAGTACATTCAAAATAGCTTGTACATAGCTTATCCAAAACCTTTAAGGTAGCATGATGGTTCTGAAATTATTTTGGTGGTGGTGGTGGAAACAGGGGGAGTTGTTTTTTTACCCTTTTTATTTTCTTCTGGATATTTTATTTTTTCTGGGTATGAGGTGCTGGAGTATGTCGTGCTGGAGTATGTCCAGGTTTGGGCAGTGAAGCTGGTGAAGGGTCAGGCATTGGAACAGGCTGCCCAGGGAAGTGGTTGAGTCACCATCCCTGAAGGTATTTAAAAGAAGTGTCGATGTGGTGCTTAGGGACGTGGTTAGCAACATGGACTTCACAGTGCTGGGTTAATGGTTGGGCTTGATGATCTTAGATGTCTTTTCTACCCTAAATGATTCTACCAGTCTATAATTTACTGTTGATGCCACAGCAAACCATAGTAAGACAGAAAAACTCATAATTTTATGATGGCTGCTGTGCTGTCTGGTACAGTTGCTTGCAAAAAATCCAAGCATGTTCTGAGAAGCTGCCTCTCGGTTCCTCCTCAACATTTCTGTGAACATGGCTCCACTTGTGCTCCTCGACACTGAGTGCACATGTATTGGCAGCATCCCCAGCAGCTCTGGGCTGGCCTTCTGAGACGAGGGTGGACCTGTTCCCCAGCCTTTGACAGTGCTCCTCCCTGAGACAGGCCACTGGGGATCATTCATATCCCCCGACTGCTGGAACTGGCTGCTCTCAAATCTGCCTTTTCTTTTTTTCATGAGGTGTGATTCATCAGAGTCATCAAGCAGCAACCTCGTAAAAATGGCTTTTCTAGAGCCATGGAAACCACAGGATCCCATTACAAGCCGTTTCATTTTCAGTAACTAATGGAAGGTCACCAGTAATGAGACAAAGAAATTCTTAACTCTTTCTCAGGTTCCCTTTTTCCTCCTTAGTAAAAACAAAGCTCACTAGTAAATGAAATTCATCTCAGATGGGTATTCTTCATACCTGCTTCACCAGTGCCTGGCTACTTGATGGAAGACTGCAAAATGTCTGTCCAAGTTTCTAGGTTTTCCTGCAAAAAGTATTTGCTGCTTGTAAGATACATTTCAGCTACTTCAAAGGTCTCAAAACATTTTTTTTTCTTTTCTTTTTAATTTCCGTTTGTGATTTTATAGATCATATAAGTGAAAGTGGTAAGGAGCAAAGTATCAGGGTTTCAGACTGGATTCATGAGCAGATAAGCAGACCTTCATGACCAGACAATAGAGCCAGCTAGTGAAGTCAGTGTAGCCAAGTCCTGCAGTTAAAATTGCAGAGCTGGGAATCTGGAAGTCTCACTCATTAATTTAATTGCAGCATATTAAGAAATTAAGAGAGGGCAAACAGACACAGAAACACACTTCTGAGCTTAAAAATAATTGAGCTGCATGTGCTGTTGGCCCTATTAATGTGATTCAGCATGGGCCAGCTTTCAGACCTATGCAGAGATCTTGTAAAATTAATGTGAGCAGTATGCTGAAAAATAGAGGCATGGGACTTATAAGCAAGGGCTGGGAACTAAGTTTATGGCTGGCAGGATGGGCAGTGTAGGACTGTGAAGCAGAGGACTGTGGAGCATCATATGAACTTTAATTATCAAGTACTTTTTAATGTCTGTTGGGGGCCTATCCAACTTAGAACCATTATACACATATGCGAGAGCCTGTGGTGTAATGGGCTCTGCATTGTTCTTAGTATTGAAGGAGAGCTATTGCTGTGGTCAGAGACCTACCCAGCCAAGGCTTCATTAAGTGACCCTGAAGTCAGCACAGGCATGTGTGATATAGTGCAAAGGATTGTGTGTCATGTTTTTCTCCCTCATTCCCTATCTCGCGTTCCCCTGCTTTCAGCTCAGTGCAGGCCTCAGGGATAATGGCACGTGGGTCCTGGGCTGGACACCAGTGCAACTTTTACCCCATGTCTGTTGGCTACTGACTGAAATCAATTGCTCTTCCTCAATTTACAGCAACAAAGCATTTGGTCTTGCTTGAATCTACCTGGGAAATGGCACTTTTTCTTCTCCACTTTCCCACCTTATCAAATCTCCAAGGGCATCCCAAATTCACCCATGGCTTACCTCCCACCCAGGGGCCAACAGACTTATGGAAGCTCTAAACAGCACGGGTAAGTGGGATGATTTCTTTTTTTTTCTTTTTTTCTCTTTTTTTTGGAGTTCTTCATTTGCCTTTGTATAGAAAACTAATAAAAATGGCTTCTGTCTTGGGGTGACTCTATCGTGTGTATCCTCTATCATGCTCTATGCCCAAAAAGTAATATTGTGCCTTTTCTGTGCCTTTAAACTGAGCTTGAAAAAAAAAAACAGACGAACTTTCCAAAGCAGCTTCTCAAGGACACAGAGATTACACTCCTCAGTGTTGTCTGGCTGCGGAAGGCACGAAGGGAGCNTCTGAAATCTTCCCAGGTTTCTCTCTATAGAGAGGGTTTTAATTCATTATTTAGCATCATTATCCTTTTCCTGTGTGTTTGTTAAAATAAATAGTTTTTATCTCTTTCACTTTCCTTCGAGGAAAAATTTCCTTTTTTCCCAAACCCTGTGGGGGGAAGGGTGGTTACAACCTGGTTTTCTCTCAGGGGCTATATTACTAGATTTTGGCCAAACTGGCGCAGCTTCTAATTGCAGGCGAGGAGATAACTCTTAAAAACCAACTCTTGCAAAACCAACACAGGGTCAAATAAGCACCTGTGCAGTTCCTCCCAGCCACAGTCTGCAGGAATTTAGGGAGCTGTGTAACCACAGCAGTGATGCTTCTTCCCTACCTCAAGTGGCTGGTACCATTATAGGAGTTATTTTTTGAAACTTGGCCAAAAACTCTTCTGAAAGCTTTCTATATGGAAAGTATGAAGAGTAGCAAGGATTTTAAATCCAACCTGTGAACCTTACATGCCCTGATGTGGGAGACCCCCGTAATTCGGAATGAAACATGGACTCCCTATTAGCCACCCGGTACTGTACCTGACCTCTGGGCCACTTGGAAAAGTCCTTACCAGAGAGTGTTGTCCCAGGTCCAAAAACCAGATCCCCTTTCCAGGCCCAGTGCCATTCCCATCTGGGGTCACCAAACTGTGAAGTCTTGTGGATGCTGTGGAAAAGCTGTGAGTCACAAACATCATTTCCTGCAGCATCACTATGTGTGGGTTCCTCCTTAGGGCTATGTAAAAGCAAAGGCTGTGCCACCTCCAAGAACACACATGGTGAAATTCAAGGGCTTATTCTCAGGTGGCTGCATCTTCAAAGAAGCTGACTAAATTAAAAGAGCACTGTCAGAATGTCTGAGTCCTTTGGAGGCCTAGCTCGGTCGTGCTGTTTAGTATCTATGTACCTGTCACTTTGCTTTAGTTCCAGCAAGTAAGGCAAGGTGATGAAAACCAAGAAATGAGCTCAGGTGACCCCATGTGGGATAAATTGAGCATACTGACAGACTAGAGGCAAGGGCAAGCTTCCCTGACTACAGCAATATACAGCTGATGGATGTGATGAAACACACAAATGCTTCTGTCCTGTGGATTTTCTGGTGAATGAAAGGTGAGAAGAGAGTTATTTTAGGCTTCTCATTGTAAAATCTTTCATAATGCAGATGGCTTCTGCATGGTCTTCAATACCAGTAAAGTAGGTGTTTCTTAGAAGCTTTAGAGAAAAGTATAAGAACATTTCAACATCACAGTGATGACTAACACCATTCTCTTCCCTATATGCTTTTATTGATCCTCTTAATGGCCCTCGTTTATTGACTTCCTTTTTGTGTACCAGGAGATCACTGACTCATGTTATTAGTCTAGAGGTTATTTGGCTAAAGATGAGTGTAGTCATGCTTTCACTGGCTTGTTTCTGTTGTTTTACGTCTTACTGACTGGGAATTTCCTACAAGAAAAACATCAAAGAAAATAATTCTATCCCACACTGTGGTGGCAAGTCCTGAAGAGAAAAGTAGGCTGCATCATTTTAGTACAGAACTGAAAGACTTGACCTGGGGATGCCCAAAGATGTGCCAGGCTGCTCCAGAGATAGAATTCATTCAAACCCAAGAATAAAAAGGGACATCAAGTTTCTATGAAATGGAGCTTAGATACTGCAGTCAGCTCTTTGCTTGGCTTCAGAAGTAACTGCTGACAAAATCAATGTGATGTGCTGTGCAGGGAACTGTGTATCCCAGTATCCATTCAAATGCACTCAGTGCAAATACTGAGTATTTGAAGACTTAATGTTATACAGCTTCTGTCAGGAGCAGAAATAGGGACACAGGATGTGAGTTGGATCTCTTCCTGGGACATTGATTTGGATTGGAACACCAAGAAAAGAGAAATGGTCTCCCAATGATGGAAGAATTTGTGTTGAAACAAGCTGTGTGCAAGTACGTACTTAACACATAGCAACTGATGGAAGATGATCAGATAAAAATGTTAATGTGAAGACCAGGTAAAAATCTAGTTTTAGGCCTAGTCATCTTGCAGAAATGAAACACAATAACCCAGAGACTATTTTAAACAGTTATTTCCTAAAATCCTACCTTGCCTTGATCTTTTCAAACTTGCCATTAACTTAAAAATGTGGAAAGTTAATTAATTAGGAGTCTCAATTCAGACTTTACCTTGGCCCTTCAGGTAGGTCATGCAGCATGACTCTGAGGACTACTGCAGTATAATATAACACAAGTCTGGAGTGAATATGTAAACCTTTGTGATATAATATCCCACAATCTAATGTACATTGGCACTCATCAACTGCTACCTGAAGAGATGGTTTAATAGGCATTTGCTTAAGATCCTGAGGTTATCCTAGACATAAGCACCAGACACGAGTGAACCAAAGCTGTCCTAAGATATTCAAGAAGCATACCCGTTAAAGACTGCAGGTGTGCTCTGTCCATCTGTGCCTTGGCAGAATATAAAACTCAACATCACCTGAAGCTGACGTGGTCTAAGTGCTCATTGGAAGGACTGGCACATATGAGGTCATTTTGGCTTTCCCTGCAAACACCTGTCATACAACACGCACAATGAACTTGGACAGAGTATTTTAATCTTGTGTAGCCAGGTGGAGAACAGACATAGAGATGTGCATGAGAAAGGTATTTTTCACTCTAGATGAGACTGTTAGACAAGAAAGAACTTTAACATTATCCTTTACTGAGAAGGTTTTTTGCTCTGAACTTAAGTGGATCCTGGAAATTAAAAAAATCATACTCTCCATCCCTTTTTAAAAATAATAATAAAAAATAGTTAAACTGAAGGCATTTGAGCACTGGTTTGGTACTGAGTATTAGCAGTATACTTCTGAACTGAATCCCACTGCCTCTGTTGCATTGGACAAACTGGGAGTATAGTTTCTCTTTTTTCAGAGGAGCATGGTTTTCTCTCCTGCTTTTTCTTGACTGGCCAACAGCTGAATTCAGAGTGAACAGATCAGCTCAAACATAAGGACCTAAAAATATCAAAATAGAGGTAAGTATCAATGTTCACAAAAGTTTTTTTTGTAAAAAGCAGCCTGTGAACATTCCCAGTGCTCCGGGTTACTTAAAGCCCTGTTTTGTGGGCTTCATGCCATGCCCACTGCATTTGTTGTTTGTTTCCTTGGCATTTAGCAGATTTCTGAATATCCTTTTGTTATTTTCTGTCTCTTGTTTCCTTTTGCCTCCCCAGGACCCCTGGGCAGAGCCCTCCTGCTCCTACAGGAGGTCTCCACTCTCACTGCGGAGGGGAAGAGAGGGGCTGAGGAAAGCATCTGGTGGAAGTGAAATCCAGGAAGAAATCCAGGACACACAGAGGAAGAAATTGCATTGAATGGGAGGCCATCAGGGTACCTGGTGCCTTTTTTGCACCCACCTGCAGCACTCTACTCGCATCTCTGCTTTCTTTCATGAGGAATCTGCTGCACAACGACCAAGGTAAGAGGAGAAGAGCCAGCCCTTGGTCACATTGGAACAAAGGAAGATTAGTACTGGGCTTTACTGAAAAGATGGGGAAAGCCAAAGGTACAGAGAAGGTAAAGACAGTAGAAGACATCCAGGTGCTGCCCCACAGAACAAGAGGCTCCTAAAGGTGCCAGTCTTACAATAAGGAAAAGCTCAGTACAGGGACAAAGGCTTCTAAAAACCTACATGTTCAGTCTGAAATGGCCCAACAGTGTGCCTCCAGTCTTCTCTGAAGTTAATGACAGTCAAGCGCATGCAGCACTATGTAGGAGCAAGCCAGTGCTGTGTGCATCCTGGGTGAGAAAGGCTATCATGTTCTCCTTGGTACTGGGCAGAGAGCAATCTGCCCCGGGAGCCTGTGTGTGTTGTTAATACCAGTGATGGTAGCTGTGTCTGTGCAGGGACACTGAACTTGCCAAAGCCTCCAGGAATGTGCTCTCTGCTCAGAAGAGCAAGAGCACACGTTTGCCAAGCAGTCGCAGAGATGCTTTCAAGCAGCGTATCCTGGGCCTTCCCTGATTTGTCTTTTGACATGATCTGTGTCATGTGTGTGAGTGGAAAAGCTTTTGCAATATTTAATGGCTGTTTCTAATATTGTTTGTCTGGGCTTTGTGAGTAAGACTTAGGCTCTTAGAGCTGAGCCTGGGCTCACAGCTCCTCTGCAGTGTTGCCCCACAGGCTTGACCTAATGAGGAGCACTAAACCGGTTTTTGCTACCAATCAAAAACGCCTCTTGGTGCATGTGTACAACCACAGCTTTTCCTCTGTATTCCCTTGTGAGAGCGAGGCTGTGACTGCAGACTGACGGGTGATGTAGTGCCACTGGACTGCTGTGTGCAGGTGTGAAGCTGTCACTCTGTTGCTGTGGTGTTGGTTCACGCACTGTCATCGGGTTGCTCCTGTCTCACCACTGTTCCTTTCCATGAAAGCATGAGTGTGCTTCAAGACATACGTGGGTACAAAGAGCTGTGTGTGCATGTGTGCCATCCACTGCTCTTGTGGTGCATAGCATCCTTTAAAAGGCAGGTCACACTTCAGAATTAGTATCAAAAATCTTTATTAGTAAAAAGTGATTAGAAGCATTATTTCGTATAAATTCAGCCTTATTCAGTAATTCACATTACTAAAAATTACTTAACTTACTTCGTTAAGACTCTACTTGTTGTATTTTTGATTTTATAGTACCAGGTACAAAAGCAAACTGTTGTTTTGTTGCATGGCCTTTTTCAGTCCTACAGTCTCATTTTTCTAGACCAGTTAGGTCAATTGTTTGCAGTACAAGGCAGGTGAACATGAGTGGATAAAGAAATAGGGGTGGGAGGGAATATGCAGGATATCAGCATTCCCTTGTCCCAGGCTCAGCCCTTGACAGGACTTGGGAGGGGCAAGTAAAACTCCAGGAAGAATGGGTCATTCAATGTTAATGGCAGATGCTTTCATTTTCAAACTGCACACTGTGTTGTTATTTTTAAGACCGTGGAAGAGATGAATTGGGTCAAAATAACCTAAAACCACACAATGTACTGATCTTTTGTTGGAGCCCTTAGAAGTAGCCCATATGCCGCATAAGTTGAAATAAATTAATTTTAGAGATTGTCTGTCTGCTTTGAGCTTCCTGACTTGAGAAGTGAAGGACTTTATGATGTCTTTCATGTTGGAGTGCTCTGAGACCTCATTTAGTAATGCTTTTAATAAGATTTTGATCTTCAAGTGAAAAGCCCAGTAGAAGGACAAGTGACTGCAAATAGTAAAGCACAGTCATCTCTCATTTTAATATTTAGTTATTTTATATAAATGATCATAACAGCCAATTCATTCTCCCTTGTCTCTACAGATATTTGGTTTCAGAGCAGAAGGCTGCAGCCTGACAAGCAATGTAGTGACTGTTTACCATTTGGTTTCTTCACAGGGATTGGATGTGGCAGCATCTTGTTGTCATGATTGTTGCTTGAACCAGCTAGGAAGTTAAATATTTCATTATGATGATTTTGATACTTGCATTGATCTCCTGTGGATTCATAATTGAAGACATCACAAAACAAACCTCCCCCAAACAATTGTGTGAATCAAAATCACCTACATATGTTTCTTCTTCCAAGTTATGTATGGGTTTCTTTTTAATATAACTCTTGGCATGACAGAAACTGTGCTGGTAACATTGTTGGTATCGTTAGCCTAGAATGTTTTCAATGACACCAAGTTTGTTGGGACAGACTGTGAATTACTTATCAGTTCTTGAGAAGTCAAAGCTTAATTGCTGATCAAATGTTTAAAATATTACTTGTATTAGCACTGGGTTTTGATATGAATTCTTTCTTGTGACCATTAGGAAAGAAGCCAAAGAACTGGCAGTGCTGCAGCTCTGCGTTGGAAGTTAGCTCCAGGCTTCTATTCTGGACTGAAATTCTCAAGTTTTTCAGAATTTTTTTCTTCCATTTTGGTGGCAATAACTGAAAATAAGTTTAGTCCAACCTGCAATAGATTCCCCCCTCCCTCTTTCTATTTTTCCTGGCCAGTTATTGAGCCAACCAATCAGTTATTATGCAGCTCTCTCTATTATGTTCAATGTAAATCCATAGTTCCTACCAGATTGTTCTCCATCACTTCACTTTCTTTCAATAGTCATGGACAAATGGTCATTGAATCCAAACATTTTTTGTGGATGTTTCTGCAAAAGAAGTAGACTTTTACCTGTAAAACCAAAGAAGATGAGAAAGTAAACCAAAATAGAAATTTCTACTGATTTCAGCTCCAAACATACTGTGTTTTTACAGATTAATCTATCCTTCCTTCCTGTTTTTGTAGAGATTATCAGCCCATCAATACTGTTCTTCCCTTCTTCTAACTTGCACATGCCTCTCTTGACAATGTAGTGTGCAAACCTATTAACCACACTCCACTGAAGTACTGTTAATCCAAAAGACAGGTCACCGTTGGGTCGGGGAGAGAGAGGGAGAAAGAGAGGTTTGCTGTGGGAAGAGACACCAGCATTCTCCAGGACCCCACTGGTGATGTTTTCCACTCCATCAGCACACCAAGGTCAGAACTTTCCTTCTGCAGCTGTGGGCAAAAACAGTACATAGCAGTTAATCCAAGATTAATGCTATCAAATTATCTTAACATGGAGTTATGCATTCAGGATAGACATTCCCAGGACAGCAGACCAAATGGGTCATTTATCTATACTAGTATGGCAGTTCAAAGGCTCTTCAGGATCCTTGTCCAGGACATTTTGCTTACTCTAAAAGCAATGTGTGAAACCTTCTTGTTCCAGTGGCTGGCAAAGGAGCCTGACCTATGGCCTCTGTAACCTGCCGCTGCTGTGCTCAGCTTCTCAGCAGATTCCCAGTAGTAGCTGTCTGAAGGCATGCACCAGAGCAGGTTGACGCTTCGTGGCCAACAGGGTCTTTCTCCAGGGCAAATTCCTTTCTCCTTTTCCTGGCTAGATGTTCGTCTGTGCTCATTTCTTTACCTATGCTGTCATTGCCTGGACTTTGTCTTCAAGTTAATCTCATCAGTTAATGATCGTACCAAGTTTGAAAAGCCCAAAGTGCTACAATTCATTATTATTTCTTTTGTTTTCTCCCTGACACTCTCTCCAAGTCCAGATCACAGGATCTCTGTCTACCCACATCTCTCTCTGTAGCTTATTGTCTTGCATCCAAACAACTGGTCCTTGTTTTCAGCTCATTTGCTGCCTATTTAACTCCTGTGTTGCTGGAAATATGTCATGGAACCATGGAAATATGCCATGGAAGAATTAAATCTGGTAATTTCTTCATATCATAATCATAGAACTGGCTTTATGGATATTTGTAAGAGGCATTGAATACACGTCTGGTCCATTTCTGCAGTGTGTGTGAGCGTGTAGCACAGTGTTGTCTTCTGGTAAGTAAAATCTCTTTCTTTCCTTCTTTCCTGCCCAGCTGTCAGTTGGGTACAGACCCGGCCCCCTCGGGTCCTTTGTGTTTTCCCACCAGAAAATCAGAAAAAGAAGGAACATGCCAAACATGGGTGAGTTTTGGGGATGTGAAATTGTGCTAGAAACGTCTATGGAGCTTGTGTGAACTGTTAAAGGAGAATTTTGCTTTTGCTGTTTCTTTTTACCACACCCCAAGTTACCCATAGTTAGAGTAACTTTTTACACAAGTTTTTACTCTTCAGATGTAAAGGCTTTGTCAGTGATAAATATCAGGTCATTGCTCCAGAGCATGGGCTTTGGAGCTGCTTGTGCAAGGATCTTGTAAGCATAAAATCACAAAGTACAGCTTCTGCTTTGGAAACAGTCCAACTATTTTGCTGAAAAAAAAAAATTAAAAACAATTTATGCAAAGCCATCAGGGTTAGTTCAAACCAAGTGATTACAGTCTGGCAAAATAAATAACATGGGAGCAGGAAGCTCTCATTACCAAGCTTCACCATATGAAAGAAATTGGTTGTTCTGGAGTGCTTGAAGACATCCAACAGTTAGAGTCCACCAAGGACAGAGAGGCAACAAAGCTCCCACTCTTTCGTGATAATTTTGCTTCCTGAAGGACAAATCTATTTCCAGCTGTGATGAGTTCAAGTAAACTGCTCTTGTGGTATCCAAGGTAATACTTCTGGTGGGTGCAAATCAGTCTGGTTGCAGCTGCCCAAATTTTCTTTCCTGCATTCATTGCAGCTGGCACTGGTGACACGCAGTGTTAAAGGGGGAGACTCAGTGCAGCATAGCATGGCATTCCTTGTTTTCCTCATCTCTTAATTTTCCAGGCTGATAAATGTGGTAGACGAGATGCATGCAACAACTCCTGTTAAGGTTTACAGCTGGAACAGCTTAGCAACAGAATTTCCTGCAACCGTGAGGACTCAAATCAGTCAGGAAATCCCAAGGCAGCCTCTGCATTGGTCTTTCAGGAAGCACAGGCCTGCTTGGGGGAGTGCTCCTCTCTGGTATTGCTGTGTCCTGGGCTGATTCTTCTCCAAATGCATATTTACCAGCACAGCTCTCTGCTGTCAGGCCCCCAACCAACACCTGTGGATCTTGCACCTGCAAGGACATGTCTCAGGCTACTCTTGATGTGTCCAACAGCCTGCACTTCTTCTGTCATCCTTTTTCTTCTACATCAGACATTTATTTTTCCGGCCAACCGCATTTCTTGCTTCTCTCCAATCTATTGAAATTCTCCATATCACTTTCCGCTCTTTGTTCTTCTCCATACCCGGATCCTGCTTTAACTTGTTTTGTTGTTCTACAGAGAAAGACAACACAGGACAAAAGGGCCATTAAACTGTTAGATTTGCTGTAAAGTTGTTAACCAGGCTGTGAACTCACCAGGTTTCAGAAGATAATGAAACGCTTTGAATATGATGCTTGGATAGCTTGGGGGAGAGCAGTCGCTTTATGGAGGCTTTTGACTTTATTTCAGGTAGTTTACTTGGTTCTCAGCTGTTGCTTTTCCATTCCCAGCAACTCCTACCTCTGACTTCATTCTCAAACTTTCCTATTTCACCTATGCTGTTTGCTTGCTGAGTTGCTTTGGCTGGGGAGAGGACCTGTTTGTATTAACACCGGTTGGACAAGTTTGGTTTTTTTCCAGGACATATGCCAGTTGTGACAGAACTCTCTCAGCCCCTGAGTTGAAAATCAAAAGTCCTTCAAAGTTAGTAAACACAGTGGCCTTATCCCACCCCCAGACTCTTCTGCACACATCACACATCAGCGAAAACAGTCTCTTGTCAGACCAGTGATCCAGCCTGCCCATGTTTCTCTTCTGCAAACTTCACTTGTGGCCTTTTTCCATGCTCAGGGGCACAGCACAACAAGCTCTCAAGACCCTCTCCAGCAGAACACTCCTGCCCTGCTGAATCTGCTCACATCCATGAGCTGGCAGCTGCTCAGAAATTCAAACTTCTGCTTTAATGAAAATTTTGAGGTGGTTTCTGGTGGGGAACAAAAGCTCACTAAAGCTGTTCCTTTTGGCTCAGTGATCTTTTTATCCCCTAAGTGCAGTCTTGAACCTCAAGAGCCTCCAGCATTTAGGAGAGTGCTAGAAGCCACAAGAAAATGCAGTGCAAGCCCTGAAAACAACAGAAAAACAGATCGGCCTGTTCTTAAAACGAAAAGACTGACCAAAACATCCTGGTGAGCCATGAAGGCACTAATGAGTCACACCCCAGGATGGGCTAAATAGTAATAGAAAAAAGCTGCTTCTTTCAGTTCCCTGCTGGGACCAAAAAGTTGATTCTTCATTACTGACTTGTTTCTTTTCCCTCTTCAGTGAGTTACTAGCTGTAATTTATGATTAAATAATTCCTTTGGGAAATTATTCCTCATGGGGAAAGAATTATGAAAAAGAAAAGAGATCCCTCCTGCCTTCCCCATTCATCAAACCAATGAGAATAGCATTCAGAAAATTTTGATATCATGCAACAGGCTAGCCTTTGCTTCCAGTTTTGTTTGGCTGATTATTCTGAAAATGGATTGAGTCTTTCCCACTGAACATCAGCAAAAATAAAGTTGTTTTACTATGAAAAACACCTTACATTTCACAGTGACGTCTTGTCTTTGGCAAAAAGGGTTCTGCCACAACTTTTTCGGAAGGCAGCCTTGCACTATTTGTGATAAGCAGTTTACCAGGACAGCTCTGGTTTAAATGAAGTTCTAGCAAAAATGTCCGACTTCTGTGACCTAAATTCAGTGCTGGCTATGCCTTAGCCAGGGTAAAGGACTGTGATTTTGGAATGAAATGTGCCAAAAGGTGAGGTCAAGACAGAGTTCATCCACAGTCATGGTCTTCTACATTTCAAGAAGTGCTGAGAGGAACTTGTCTGTTCCTAACACTTTTGTGATTGTGTTTGTGGTGGTGTGTATATATGGAGGGCAGAGTTAAATCTGGAAGGGTGAGTACTTTTACCAAAGAGCATTTCGGAAAAACATATAACAGCAACCATAACCCTGCTGGAACTGGAGCTCCTTGCTAGGTAGGAATGTATTTGTGACTTTTGTTAATATGTTCGGCAATGTGTACCTGCAAGATAAATTAGATACCTTCCTCCATCATCCAGTGTTATGGGAAGCTGTTTTGCTGATACAATGCAGAGAATGGAAACTTGGCTAGCTTCAGGTCCCACGGACCAGCCTAAGAGTCTGATTAGAGATCCTGCAACCAGCATGTTTTTGTGTGGTATTGGGGAAGATGAATGATGGCTGTGTTTGGGCAAATTGTTTCCATAATTTCAGAGAGAGAAAATCAGCTCATTGCTGATCCAGACTTTGTCATAAGCAATTTGAAAGTTTTCTGTGGGTTCAGCTAAAAGGCATTTGGAATCAAGGAGAAAATGGATGTTGATGTACGTTGGATTTTGGTGAGTGTCTGCTTGAAAAAACAATGGTTTATGGTCATCCTGGCCCCGTGGGGTCACCTAATAAAACAGTTCATAATTTATTGGCAAGTTTGGGGCAAGTTCAATCATTCTTTTCTAGTTCATTTAAAAAACCCCCACAAATTACAATATAATTACATGCACAGCGATAGTTCAGTCTCAGAGACTTCTTGAATGCCATTAGGAGACATATCGTATCCAAATGCTGCCAATGTTAACTAGAACTTCAGTAGCCTGAGCCAAATGGAGAGACACAATTTTTCCTTCCTTCCTCCTTCTATTTTTCACTCTTTTGCTCGTCACTGCGACTAAAAATAATGTGCCCGGCTTGCCTCATTTGCTAACTAAAACATGTATACCTGCTTGTTAAACTGTAATTTTAGCTTCACTTTGATTGATAGCTTGAGTAGGAAAGGTTTGAATTTTTGTCTTGTACAGACACATTCAAATTGCTTGGCAAGGCTCTTAAATGCTTTGCTTTTGTAGTCATCATGCAGACTGGAGCTTCCCCAGCGACTGGAAAAAGTTTAAATGAATTTAATGAATTTGGGGTTCATTCTCTTTTTTCCTAGTTTTTTAGTTAGGGCTTTAATAAAGCTGTGGCTGTTTTGGAATGGAGAGTGAATAGCTTCTGAGTGATGCCTAGCCAGAGCTACAGCTGCAGCTTTCTTCCTATACGTGTTGCTTGATAGGCTTGTGGGAACTGATGGAGCAGACTGCTGGGACTGCCAGGTGGGACGGCTCCGCTGTTGTTACTGGCTTGGGCCCAGTTTAATACCTTGTGTGTAGCTGAATGGAGGAGAGACGTTGAAGAGGTGTTACTAGAAAAACATTGCTTTAAAATTTGAGCCCTAAAAACCCATGATTATGTTAATGTTTGTTCTAATTGTACACTCTGGAGCATCACGTTAATACCCAAGGAGGCAGAGACTTTATTTCTAATGGCTTCCTGCCCACTTGTAGCCAGTGGGTCAAGTGCTTTGCCTGTCTGCCAGTCCATAAAGGGTCTGGACACTTTGCCAACCACATGCACTACTGTCTGCTGTGGGCTGGTGCACTGGGCACAGAAAGTACTTCTGTGACTTCTAATGAAGTACTAATAGTACTGTGACAGATGGTGTTTCTTCTTTGGTAGAAGTGGCAGGAACTGGTTTTTGAACCAGATATGCCTTGAGTCAAGTTCAGCCTGGATAGGTGTGGGGAACCGTTTAGGTTCCTTTCTAAGACTAGAAAACAGCAGAGAGAGAAAGGGATAAAAGGCAAAAGCCAAGTGGTCCAGACTGAGTCTGAAGCCAGTATTCACTTGCTGCTGTTTCTGAATAACTAATGCAGAGCAACACTGGCAGTTCAAAAATGGCATTACTGGGTCAGGGTAATGCCCTGTGGGTGACTGTGGCTAGTACTGAGTGCTTAAAGAAGGTGCATCTATGTACATCCTTTCAGCAGAGGCTCAGACCTCAGCATCTGGACCATCATGGCCCAGCAAACAATGGATCTGCCATCCATCAATGTATTTCATTTCAGGAACACAATGTAAACTTCTCAGCACCACAACATTCTGTGGACAATGAAGACTAGAACTAATCCCATTCCATTAGTGAGATACAAGAATGAGTTGTATATTTTTATAGTTGATTGTGTGAAAAATTTTCTTTGGCTTTTTTTAGGCTTGCAGACAGAAACTGTTACCAGACACTCAGTGTTTGTTGTACCAGAGGAATGTTTTTTTAAAAAGCAGCTTCTCCATTAGAGGCAGACGTCTACCCAGTCCTGCTGATGAGAATTATCAATCCACTTGAGATAAAATTAGCTAGGAGATTGTAACCTCTTGTTAGCAACGTGGGTAGTAATATCTTCTGATCTTAAAATCAGATTTGGAAGAGAACGTCTGTCCAAGTCTCATACTGTGAAAAACAGTTTGTAAAATGAGAAAAGGTCTGAATGACTTTCGCGGAACTGATACAGTTGAACAAGAGGGAGCATGTCTGTGTTAGGAAAACTAATTTGTTGCATCTTTTTTTGTATTGGATTGAGCTTTCTCCTTTTTGGGTATGCTTCCTTTTTTTTCTTTCAGTACATTTTGGTGCTCTCTAGCTGAACAGCTGATGTCTCCTTGAGTGTGTCTTTAAATGCAACAGTCATGCTAGTAAAGAAATCCTGGTTATAAGTGGGTGAAATCACAAGTCAGTTCATTTCCCTCCCCCCACTTCTTTGTAATCAGAAGATAAAGTCACTCCAGAAAATGCAGAGGAGGCTCTGCTATCCATGGCATGTCGTGCCTACAGTTAGCACACATTTTAAATCACAGTTCTAGAGTTTATTTATACAGCTAAATGTCATATGTTTAAAAATAATGAGTTTATTCAGAAAGAAAAATTCTCCTCAGAGTGATTAATTAATGGAAGGAGACCCATTCCCAGAGTAACAGCCAGCTAGAATTATTCCAGGCCTTCTCTTGAAGTCAATTACCTGTTGGAAAATCTGTTCAATCCACCAAGTTGATCCAAGTTCAACAGCTTGAAATAATGAAGCAATGGTATATAGAAAGAAACAGTAAATTTTTCCTAATTGCTTGTGCATCTCACTGTAACATGTCAGTCACATTCAAGGACAACAAACTGTTTTGGGAGTTTAAAGATAAAAATAATACTGTTTAGACAAACAGTAGCTTAGATGCTTTTCATAGTGAAACAGTTTGGTTTTTCCTAATGTGTATGAGCCTTCCTGAAAAAACAAGTGACAGTGATGTTCTTAAAACATGTAGGACTTAACACTCAGTGTAATATTTGTTGACTCTTCAGCATCTTGCCTCAGATTGAATTTAACGTGAAAGAAAATTGTCGTTTCATACAGCACTATCACAAAATTGCAATCGCTGCTCTTCAGAATCCTCACCTCAGCTTGCAGGCAGCTGCAAAACAGAGTCAGGCTTACCTGGATGCTCTGGTCTCCCGAGAAAGCGTCCATATTGCTTTTTTCCTGATCTTTCAGCTAATATATTTGTCTGGACCCCAAATGAGCAGGATCAGATGAACTATAGCCACAGTGAACTGCTTTGCTGGATGGTGACTACAGCTCAATATCCCTCCCAATTTAGGTTTGCTCTTTGGTCCCAGCTTTCTGAGTTTCATAATGGAGAAATGGAGGCATAAAAACATATTTCAGAGTGCAACTTGGCAAAGTGACAGCCAAGAAATTATTTTCCATAGTAATTTTAAAAGCATCAACACAGTCAGTGTTAAGATATTCTAAGAAGCAGAGGATGGGGGAATAACAGCATTTGGAAAGCCTGATGTCTCATCTTGATGTTCATGGGGAGATGACATTTGTCTTTCGTTCATAAAAAGATCTGAGATCTAATAATTTCAAAATATTAACGGCATACTATATAAGCAGCAAATGAGTATATTGACTAGGGTTGGGACTGATCTTTTCCAGTTGATTCCTAACATGTCTAGTAAAATGAAAAAATATAATTGAAAGAATTTATGCAGTTGACAAGAGCCACAAGAGCTCTGATGGAGATGCTCTTGTCTCTGGTAAGTGAAATGCGTTTGTAAAACTTTCTAATTAAACTTACGCAATGAACTATTCTGATTTTCCAGGTAAGTACACAGGTTTGGGGCTTTTTTTGGGTTTTTCATCTTATTTTTGGGAGGAGGGGGTTTTTTGGTTTTGTTTGGGTTTTTTTGTTTATTTGTTTGCGTAAGTACTGAGTTTCTGACAGAAGGTAGCAAGAGTTCACCCAGGAAATTCAAAACTATCCTTGACCATGAGTTATCAGCTCATTGTCATGGTTTGTCTTTCTACTTAAAAAAGTAAAACCTATGTCAGCTACAGAGTAACTTAAAATTGTTTGGAAGGGGTTACTTTTTTGTTGTACTGTCAGGTCATTTGAAAGATGTTTCCAATATTAATTTGGGGGCAGAGGCAAATAGACCAGTTACGTTTTCTAGTTTTCCTTTGGAGGAGAGAAGTCCATAGTTCTCTTGCACCAAGTTAAGCTCTCTTTACTTGAGATCATGCGTGTGTCCAGGGAAAAAGAGGTGAAAAGACACCACAGAAGAGATGGCAGCTGAGAAGCAGCTGTTGGTTTGGAAAAGCATCAAGTGGGAGCCAGTGGGGCCTGGGCTGGTGGTGGGGCAATACAGGGAAGAGGCAGATGCTGTGGGAGGTTCATATATATTTTATATCTTCAGAGGGCTAAGGTCCTCACTACTGCTAGGGAATGTACAGAATACTTTCTCTCTCTTCTGTGAAAATACTCCTACTTCATGCTTTTCCTAAGATAAAATCCATCCCTGGGTGACAAAGAAGTTTGTTTTTAGATATTTTTAACTTGTGGTAAAAAAAAAAGTAAACTGGTTCCATTTTTTGTTTTCTGTCTGTGCCTGTAAAATTAGAAGAAACCTATTGATTCACACAGCGGTGATGCACAGCAGCATTTGTATTCCGAGGAGGGTGAAGCACAGTCATACATTCAAAGGAAAACATATTTAATGAATCCACTTACATTAATTTGCCACCAGTAGAGATTCTTCGTAACAAAATGGATCATTGCTCACGTGAAGGCGATGACTAAACCCGGCAAAATACATGTTCCTCTGCAGTAAGCACCAAGGGAGACAATGCCATGCAGATCTCCGTGATTTATGGTGTTCTGTTCTATTGTCTTCTAGGCTTATACCTGATAAGAAAGGAAAATTCCAAGAGATGGCAAAGATCTCCTTCTGTTTCAGCTGCCCAGTTTTTTGGTATTGTTTGAAAGATTTCTCAGGCAGATGTTACTTAGTTTTCAGTCATATCATTCTCAAAATAGACACAAATATTTAGTGAGGACCATCAATGAAAAGAAGAAAGACTACAGAACACACTTGAATATACAACTAATTATTTTAAACTGTTTTTTTCGAAAGGACTATGCTTTTAATTTGTAGAGCATCTCTCAGATGCAGACTTCAAAACGTGGTAGGCAAATTGTCTCAACATGTCTATGGGCTGGGTAAGTACTATTAATCCATTTTTACAGACAGAGGAAGCTGAACATCAGAGAGCCAAGAACACTGCTTTCCAGCTTTGGTGTTACAAAAGGACTGTCAGAGCAGAGAGTATTGTGTTAAATTCCACCCACTAAGTCTGATTTAGCCTTTTACCTTTCCAGCAGAAGAGTCTGTTACAAGTCCATCTTTTCAGGTCACAGGTTATAAAAATGGGCTAAGGCAGGAGTGGGTTGTTCATTTCTGAAACATACAACATGTATCTGAAGTTAACTGAAAGCTCCTAAGTTAAAGGTGTCATAAATATGTCAGAATGGATGTAATCCCTCCTAAAGTTCTTCAGCTTGAGACTGTATAACCCACCACCCTGTTGCTTGTGTTCACAGAGTGTAGGTGAACTCCCCAAGAACGTATGGCCCTACTACTGTTATTAGTGTTTTTTATATATCACAGGCAAGCTGGGTATGGATTACTGAGTGCGTCTAATCAGCAACCTTACTTCATATGGTTTCTCCAACAGATACTTAAAAAAAGGCCAAAAACTAACAGGAAAGTTAAGTACATGGTGAAAAGAGAAACCTAAAAATACAGCAGTCTGTGAAGGCTTAAAGTCTAAAAGCAATTTTCAGTCCTCAGAATAAGTGTTTTTTCTACTGGAAGACGATATATTTTGAGGTAGACTTGCTTGGTGGAATGGGGATATACCTTGATTAACACTTCTTTGATCCTCTCTTGCTGAAAAGTGACAAAACGTGTTGTTCTGGACACCTTAGGCTCCAGTTAGGATGCACGCAGATGGATTTACTCTGGAGTGGAATGTCTGCTGCAAGGGCTATCTACAGCTTCAAGTTGCATTGTGTGTAAATCCAGCCGGACTGCAAGGCCTCTCCTTCTCTTCTGTCCCACAGGTATGTGTTGCTGTTGTGTGCTCTGTTAATGCCTACCAGGATAAAACCAGTGTGTTTTTCACTGTATTTATGAGAGTTTCCCTGTGGCTGGCTTCGGAGCTGCAGACTTGCTCACCAGTGGCAGCAACCATTGATAAAGGGAGCCTGGAGGCTGCCCCGGCACAGAGGGGGTTGAGCCTTTCTGTTTGGCAGAAGCACCTCTCAAACAAGAGCTGACGGAGGTGCCGACAATGCACTGGCAAAGGGCAGGAGCAGGCAGCTGCACTGGATCATGCTGTTGTTTCCAGCTTGGTGCTGCCTCCAGGGTGCTGCCAGGTGCCCTAAAGCAGGCAGAGCCGCTGAGAAACACCCCTGGCCTTTGCACCAAGCGTATTGCAGTGGAGATACTAAATCTCACCTCAGCAGAAGGCAGTGCTTTCTCAACCTTGTCTGGAGCCATGGAAAAAAAATCCTGTAGGACCTCAGCCCTTTCTTGGGCTAATATACTACTTGTATGCAAAGGTTTGCCTTTGCCCTGCCCATGCTAACACAAACCACACCACACATCAAGGTTATTCATGTAATAATTGTTCCACATCCAGCCAGTCTGGGGATAAGGTGCTTAGCATGCTATGGGATGCTACCCAATATTGTGCGTGGTTTGGGTAAGCTGTAAGGATGTAAGGAGTGTGGTTTAGACCTAACAAATGACATGTCATTGAAAGCACAGGGTAAGTTGTGGGACAAGGAAAGGGGCTGGAAATGTCACTCCTTTCAGCGGCCTGTGAGACCCAGTCTTAGGGCTGGCAGAAAAGGGAAAAATTGCAGCAGGTCTTATAAAGAGCTTGTGCTCCAGAGTTCAGAGCTTTTTGAGAAGCCAAGTAGTGTGTGTGATAACAGTGCAATTTTCTGAAGGAATCTGATTTTGGAAATATGCTTGTAGAGAATATTTGGAAATCCCATTGGTTGTCTTTTTGGTGTACTTTTGGACACCCGCAATCTCCTACTGAGAATTTTTGTGAAGTTTGCACAGCCCAGAGGAGCTGCATGCAGAGGAGAATGCAGAGCTGGCTACAGGAGAGCTCACACTGGGGTATATTCTTCCTCTGGCTGATAGGGTGAATGGTGGGACCTTCTAATCCTGGCCCATGAGGATGTGTGAGCTTTAGCATGCCTGTCTGAAAGAAAAAGTGGGATGAAAAGCATCCATTAAAAACTTAAACATTGGTAAAGATACAGAGGGTAGTAAAAACACTTTTTTTTTGGTACGGGGTACGTGGTCCAGGGATAGATGAAGGTGAAAAGAGCTGTCCTGTGTCTTTTGTGTATCCAAAATTTTTGAGGTAAAACTGAAAAATAAACAGAAAAAAGTGGAAGTAGTCTCCAGAGTTGCCAAGAGAAAGAAACACAGGGTATCTGTTCATGTATTCTGTGGGCTGGTGTCCTCACTTTCACGCTAGTACCACAGCCCATGTGCAGCTGTGGGAAAGAAAGAGTTGAAAAAGATGAGAATGTCTTTAAACACCTTCAATAATTATGCTGCAGTGAGGGGTAAAATGAAGGAAAAAGAAAAGATCCCCTTCTCCCCCTCATCTGTTTTTTTTCATTCCTCATTTAACATACGCGAATGAACAGTTGGGTATATTTACTCTCTGGAGTCAGGTTTTACTTTCATTCTAGTTAGTAGATCTTAGTCCTTGTATAGTATTGGTTATACTGATAATTATTGTCTTCCCCCATGCTTCACTCTTCATCTGAACAGAAGAATGAAGTGTGGGCAACAGGACGTGATAGTTTTGAGTGTTTGTTTCCCAATATTGGATGCCTAAAAAAGGAAGCTCAACATGTTGCAAGTTAGTGGGAGGGTTTGCATTGTCTTCGGGGTCACTAAAGGAGCTCTTAAGGAGGCAAAGAAAGAGGAAGTTGATTTTGAGCTTGTCATCTCTTTCATGACTTGTTTAGTTCTCTCTAACACTTTTTGGGAGCTGTGTAGCTCCTTCCAAAGTATGGTAATACAAAAGCTATACAGACAAATACTAGAAATACAAAGGTGAGCCATGAGCTCATTAATCCTGCCAGGAGAAAATAAAAGAATTAGCAAACTCTGTGATGGGCAGAGACAGCCAAATCAAATGCCACCTCTGTGAAGATAAATGTGCTGCAAACACCAAGAGCCTACAATATTATGACCTTTAAAAACATATGCTTCATAAATGGAAAAATGAACTAAAGAGGCTGCTGGTGAAGCTGCCGAGAAGCTGGACTGTTCATTTATACAGTAGCATCACACAGGGTTTGCCAGCTGAGCCAGCAGGCAGAGCTGACAGGGGCTCCACGATTTCCTTTTCACACAAACCTGCACCAAAGCTAGTAGCCATGGGGAATGCCTGCTGTAGGACATGATTTTTTGGTGCTTGTCTAAAATTTTTTACAATATTACAATTGTCTTTGGTGCCAGCCCTGACCACCAGCAGTGGGTCCAGTCAAAGCATTGATATTTGCCACTGCAAGGCGTGGAACTGTGTGGAAAAGCCCAGCCAGGAAAACAGAGCTGTGCTGGTGGAAAACGGGCAGGAGGAGGGGAGAGCAGACCGCCAGCCTTTGAGGTGGGGAGAGTTGTTTTAAGCAGGTACAACTCGCTGAAGCTGGGGGGCCAAGAGCAGTGAGACAAAGCTCAGGTAGCGAGTTCTGGGCGAGTGGGAAATGAGCAGTGTGGCACCGTGCAATATTGGGTGTGCGGATTCACCATGCCTGCCTGCAGGGCCCAGGGCTTTTCATGCAGGAGCGGCGATCAGGAACACAGCGGCTGCAATGCTGCTCTGACAAGCCATGATAAATGCCAGCTTTGTTAGTGTGTGTGGCAAGTTACCAGGAGCTCAGCGAATTCCTGTGCTTGGAGAGCCTCGTACTGGGAAGAAAAAATGAGCTGTGAAGTAATGATGATAATAACAGGATTCAATGAAGCAGATGTAATCCACATTTCTTCAGCTGGTCCTGGCTTGCAGCACCAACTCTGCTTGACAAAATTGTATTCACAGGGATCTTTTCAGAAGTTGGTTTCAACAGCTGAGCTATGGTGTGGCTCAGGCTAGTCTAGAGCTGAAATACAGCAATTTTTTTCTTGGGAGTCATATTTACAGAGTGCTTAAGTGAGGCAGGTACCTTGAAACAATTGTCCACAAGAATTAGTAGTTTGAGGAGAGGTTTCCCACTGATTTTTAACACTGCTGAGTTCATTTTCGCTCTTCTAGCTTACTGTCAAAAAACCTTGGTAGTGCCGAGCTTCATGCAAATATGTATTTGTAGCAAGCTCATAGGAGCCAGAGAATAGCAAATATTGACCTCCTTCTGTGTCAACAGAAAAGGAAGTGCAAAACTGGCTGTGGGAATATCAAATTTCATTTTCAAAATCAACATTTGGTGTATTCTTTCTGCTTTCAGCGCAACTCGAGGTGTTGCTGCTGAGAGGCTGAAATCCCTCCTGCTGCAGGTTGCCTCTGTGTGAGACACTGGTGACGAGTCAAATTCTCTGGGATGCTCAGGGTCCTGACAGGCACCACACACATTTCTTCTTCTGACCCACAGTGCCATCTCTCAGGCTATCTCCTGCAACTCAGTTGAGACACCCTCCTGTACCCTTTGGATACCCTGGAAAACACTCTGCAGGGCTTGGGCACTTCTGAAGGTGAGCTTTCAGATGTAGAGTTTTCAGGTCCACTACACTTCACTATCCTTTTTGGACAAGAAATGTTTGCTATCTATGGTGAAAATCACTGTTATTTTGGTAAGACTAAAGTAAAATGTAAGAAGAAGTATTTATTTACAGCATGCACAGTAGGAAAATCAGTCACATTGTTTGTGTGAGTCTTAAATGGAAAAAAACAGCACACATGCTTGGACCTTTGAGAATTCATCTTGTTGTGCCACTTGGCTGGTGCTCTGCTGACTCATCCCTTACTGGGGCCTTTGCCTCCCTTCCTTAGCTGTGGCCACAGGTCTCCAACAATTTGTCCTGGCGTTAACTGTCACCACAAAGAACAATCCTACCCACTTTCTGTGCCTACCCACAGAGTCCTACCCTTCCACCTCCTCCTCCCTGGTGGCCTTGGACATGCTGTGGGGTCATGTGCTGCTGGGGGCTAGACCACCCATCCGTGTTGAGACTTACCTTTGTTTTTTGTTGTTGTGAGTTTATCTTTCACTGGATCTCTTCTTTCACCCTGTGGACGGTGAAGCTGTGGGAATACTTGGGGCAATCCCAGCAAAGGGGCAGGTGAGGGGTAGGAATGAGAGGTGTCTGCTGGGCTGGGGTGGTTTATGGTCTCTATGAAGTTGTGACCTCACTGTTTCTGCCTGAAGCATCTCCGTGTTTGAAGCCAAATATTTGGTGTCAATCTATCAGCAGAGATATTTGATACAGTTGTCTAAATGAGTTAGATGTGTGTAATCCCTGGCTGGCTCTTGATGGAGAGAAGACATGGCAGTGATTAGCCGCTTTGGGACAGCTTTCATTTGGAGAAAGATGGATATGATGTGATAGTTGGAAATCTCAGAGGTGTGGGAGCCACCTGCCGGGTAAGGCTCAAACTAAGTACGGGGCTTGAACTCTCTGCCTAACCTCAGAGACCTTCCCCTCCAAATAAATCTGAAGCTCATTGGCAAGCTTGCAGTTATACTCCTGTCTGCTAGGGATTATACGTATAAAAATGGGCATCAAATCCCTGCAAGTTACAAGCTGCACTTCACCACATATGATCTAATTGCCAGTCACTGACCAGTATATTTCATTCACTACTGGACGAAAGCACTGCGTTGGTTTTTACTATGTAGGTATAAAAAGTCAAGGCAGGTTATTTTTCTACATCATCTTTTCAAGGGTAGCTGAAGCCATGTGGGTTCCTAAAACTTGTTCTGGGGAAAATCTGGTAAATCTGTTTTAGTTTTTTGCCATCTAGACAGTATTCACCAACATCATAGTCAAGATTTGCCAGTGAAGCCTAGGAAACTAGATGTGGACCACAATTTTCTTTTCTACTGTGAAAATATGGGTACTTTGAACCTGAAAGACAAAAAAATATTAAGAGTAGTGTGAAGATGCCAATTTCCTCTAAATTTCCTTAAACTGACCACATTAAGATTTGGTCAGAAAGAGAGCTGCCCTAGCATTTTGTTTCAAATGTGTTAGATTCACAGAGACCAGCAGGAAGGATTTGGGGAGGAATTTTGCAGGAATCACAAAGGAAACAAGTCACCAGGAGGCTTGTTTAGGTTCACAGCAAATTAGCAGACACACAGGTCTGCTCTGTCTCCTCAAAGCAGGCAGGCTGGGCAGCCAGTGGGGTGAGGGCTGTATATTGAGGCAATGCAGTTCCAAGGTATAAACTGGGAATAACCTCAACAACTGCATTTGTAGGCACAGGGAGACAAACACATCTCGGTCACATGTGTGTTGTTGGGGCTTAGAAAAATAAATATGAAACACCCACAGCACGGGAAATGGAAGAAGAGGTTTCAAGAAAACTAGTTTCACCTGGAAATGTACTGCCTGGCAACCCAAGACTCAAGTCAGTTCAAGTGGCATAAGGATGCTGCTGTATGAAAGAAATACTAAAAAAAAAAACCAGGAAAGTCACAGGAAATTAAATAAAAAATCTGGTGGAGCCATAATCCATGTTGCTGTAACAGAAAAAACTGAGACTTGACTATTGAAAAAAAAAAGCCCTTATTTTTTCCTTTCTTTGCAAACGTTCAGCTAATGAGTGACTCAGCCTTATATAAGAAAAGTCTGGCTGGGGCATAATAAATGTGAGTCACTATAACAAATTTTCAGATTTTCCTTGGGACTCTTCCTTACAAGATCCTTGTATTGGGAAAAGGGAAGGGATAGGGATAAACTTGCATCAGTATTCATACAGCTATGAATGCAGATGAGATTATGCAACTGCAAGGAAATTACATTTGTCTCCCTTTGCATAAATGGGTGGTAAGAGCACTTACAAGGCAGTCTTCACAGAAGAAGTGAAGTGTAAGACTATGGTAAAAAAAGGCCAGAAATACTATAGACTATGAGATTGGAAGATAGGAGAACTAGACAGGGAGTCTAGTTTCATTGCTTCAGCCTTTTGGAAAAGGACTGACTGCAGCTGTTCAGTGTAGGATGCACACAGAGATCAGGTGTGTCGGGGGTGTTATTCCCCAGGTGAGAAGATGTTTGCTGGGTAACCTTTGCACACTGGAATAGCCACCTATGTCTGAAAGCTGGGTAGTAAAACTAATGCTCCCAGTCCAGGCATATTTTGTAAGGCTAAGGCAGACATTGAATTTATATTGCTTTTGAGGCTTGTTTATCTATCTGAAAGGTTTGTTAGGTGACAACCCCCTTGGTTTTTTTGTTCTAGTGCTCTCTCATATTTTCTTTCCTTTCCAGTCCCTACATTTAGAGTTTGAAATACCTCTTTATATTGGAAAATAATAAAAAAAAAATGGATTGGGCCACAGCTGGGTCATTGTATGAAGTTTGTAAGTAAAACAAAAAGAAAACTAGCCCAAGAAGCAAAAAAAAGAAAAGGACATTTACGGTCTTTCCTAACTGTCCAGCTGATGCAAACCTATTAGCCTTGAATTGGGTGATTCCCATTTTTTTTAATGTGAAATGTATTTAATGAATAAATAGACGTTACTTTTATGTCTCGAAGTTTTACTTGTTTTCTACTGAAAGTCACAGTCTCCTAGGGCCAAATGGCCAGTCCTTTTGTCCTTTCCTGCCTCACATATTAAAAAGTATAGTCTTGTTCTTCCAGGAGAGCTGACTACACCCATAATGAGCACTTCTCAGAATCAGTCCTGCTGCGACTCTGCACAAGTCACCTCAAATTAAAATTCCTTGTCAGAAAACAGCTCTGGAAAGGTAACACCAAATCCATCCATTATGAAGATAAACACCTGGCAACAAAATTAGAGATTAGAGTCCAGCAGTCAACTGGAAAGTACAGTTCAGAGGATCCTGGAACATACTCACTCTTGATTTTCACTTGCTTTCTAACTCCGAGGAGCAAATGAGAATGTAACTGGTAAAACAAAGTTCCTAGAGAGAAACTCAAATTCCAGATGGCTGATGCCACCCAGGCACCAGCTGTGAGGAGGTAATAAACTCTGCTCTTAAAATGAAATAGGCAGTGCCAAGCTGCTATTTCTACTGTTGGGGGTGTTTTGTCTGGTGAATTCAGTTGGTTTTAAGGGCCACACACATCCAGGGACTGCACAGTCCCTGATATGAATATCCTCATCCTGATTGCCATCAGACTATGTAGCATGAACTAAAAGAAATGTTCTTTTGGTAGGAGTGAAACTTTTGTCAAGCAATGCCAAGGAGAAGCCACAAGACGTTTTTGGCACTGGATACATTTTCCCTGGAGGCAAGAGCTCACAATGCTTCTAGAGAATCCATAGCAGTCTCTGCAAGGTGAGAGATTGTTTTATCCAAATTTTGCCTCATTTTGAACAACTGCAGTTGTTGCCTTTTTTTATATTGGCAAAATATATTAACTATGATGTAAAGGGACATCCTATCCTTCAGATATTAGTTGATAGAGGGAAGGAACGCGGAAGGGGAGGACTGGGGAGCAGGCAGGAGCTGTGTTCGAAGAAGCATCTGGCTGTGTCTTGAGGAGGTGCATGTGGAGGCAGGGAGGGAAAATGAATTGTGTTGGCTGTGGCACAGGGGAGAGGAGGCAGCAGAAGCTGAGAGCACAGCGCAGGTAGGCTGGACCATGAATGGCTGTGATTTCAACACATGGATCTTTCAAAGGCCGACTTGCTCAGGAGCAGCACCGTATTTCTGGACATCAGACATCAGAAAGAGACAGGCATTCAGGTTCCTCTCAGCTAATAAATGGTTTGGGATAGGCTTTAGCCCACAAAGACGTAATGATCTATTCCTGATGTTGCTGAACTAGAAGGGGCTGTGTTTTGGTGCTGGACCTCCTATGGTTTGGACCTGCACCTCCAGGTCTGGAGACTGAGCCACACTCCCAGTGCCAGCTGTACACCACTGTGCCAAGGCGGTTGCATCCTGAGCACTGTGTGCAGGTGCATGGTGAAACTGGTGGTGATGTAAGAGGTGAATGCAACAGCTCAGCACACGTGCTCCTGTGCAGTTACACATGAACTGGTCTCTCTCTTGTGTCAAGCACAGCTCGGCAGTAGGAAACCAGGTCTCTCCAAGTTCCTAGATTTGCTAATGTTAGGTTGTACCAGACTATTCACATTAGAACGGTATTGAAGGCGTAGGACAGACTCTGAAAGGAGAACAGATGAGATGAATGAGACTGTGAGGTTTCCATGCTTGCTGCTGCTGCTGCTGCTGCTGCTGCTGCTGCTGTTGTCGTTGTCGTCGCAGAAAGACAAACTAGCTGCTGCTTGAAAGGACAGATTTCTGCCCCCCTGGCCAGGTCATATTGAGCCTGAAAAAAGTGAGATTTTGAAGAATTACACCTCATACGGAGTAGAACTTGCCCTGTTGTTCTTTTAAAAAATGTTTTCTTTGTTGTTCTCTAAAAGAAATAATTCCAGTGTTTTTGAAGAAAAACTTCGCCTATTTTGACCCACTACTGTGAAGCATAGAGATTTGTGCCCCCTGCCCTGCATCCATTTGCTGGGGTGTTTTTTGAAGAAAAGTTTTTAACTTTTGCTTTTTATTTGTAAGTCTAAGCCTATTCATTTAATTTGAATTAAATGTTTCAGGCTGACCTGGAATAATGTCTGGTTTTCCTGTTTGCATTGTTTAGAAAAAGTATTTTTTGTTTGGCTCACCTTTGCCTTTGGTTGGAAACTTAAAGCTGCCGGTATTTGCCAGCTTTAAGTGAAAATGAGCAAATATTCCGTAGCCACTGGGTGAGATCTGTAACTGGCTTAGAGCATTATAAGCCTGGTGAAGTTAAAGGAATCAGTCTGATTTATACCAGATGGTTATCTGGACCTCCAAGGGAAATGAAATCAGTATCATAGATTAAATATACCATCAGTACAAGAAGACCTGTTTGCATTGCTAAAGTTACATCTGTGGTTTCTCATAGATAAATTTTGTCCGAGTCTCCACCACCAATGTTGTCACCTTCGTGCTGCAGACTGCACTTCAAACCAGCAATAAAATCCCAGGAGGTTTTTGCTGGAGCAGTACTTCAGCCTGTGGGCCCAAGATTTGCACCAGTGTTTATGCAACCCTGGATTTTAAGTACTTTGCTATCATCCGTTCATTGCGAGTGTTGGTGCCAGAAATGAGTATGAAGATCAGAATGAATCAAAATGAACGGGAAGATAATTGTTTTGGTTGATTATTTTTTTGGAGAGTGGACACAATAGTAAAGAAAAATAATTGGGTTTTGCCAAAAAAAGCTTGTATAAGAGGGATAATTTATTTTGACACAGCTAGGAACAAATTGTGGGGAAGGACTTCCTGAGGTACTGCATTTGCATAGATGAGGAAACTTGCGGCTTGGAAAATGAAACCTGCGATTTATGAGCACCAAGGACTTCAAGTCAATATTTTGTTCCCCTTAGTTATTCAGTAATGACTTTGACAGTTCCTCTGGGTTTGAAGAGATGCAGGTTTTGGGGCTGGCAGGATATAATGTACTAGCTGATTTCCAAAGCTGTCACTGATCTTTGATTTATATCTTCTATATTTTCTTTCTTGGACTAGTTAGTATCATCAAGCTCTTGCCTGCCTTGGCTCTGAATGCAGCAGTCTCTTTCCAAGGTAATTCCAGGATGGCTTGTCCTACATCATCTCAGAGAGGCCGCAGCTCTCCTGTCTTGCCCTGTTAGGAATGAGTTTTAAAACCAAAAAGGACATTAGAATTTTGCCTGAACCTTGTGCTGGGGCACATGTTGAGCTCCAAGGACTCTTCCTAAACTCATTTTCAACCTATGTTTGTAGCAGATGAGGCATCAAATTTGTGTCGCTCACAATAGCTAATGGTGAGGCTGGTCCTTGCCTGTTTGAGTAGCATGAGCATTTCTTTCGCTGTAGCATTCTGCCCTTTTTCTGGATCTGAGTTAGTTATTTACGTACTTGAAATTATTTAAAATGATAAGCACAGTGGAAACTGTCTAGGATGTATAAATTGCTGTGAATTATTTCAAATTAGAGAAGGAAGTGAGGAATGATGGCTCTTAGCTGTAGAATCAGCATGATCACCGTATGTCTGTCTGAATTTCATGGACAAATCCCTTCATAAACACAAAGTCCTGTGCTGTACCAAGGCTTCCTTATGTCTTCCCCTCCAAGGAGCACAGTAAAATCCCTTTTAGCAGGGTCACATGGAAGCAAATTTGCCTGTCTTCCAGGCAGATCCTTGTGCAAAAAGAACTTACATAGTTATAGCACATAGCTATGTAACTGACATAGAAAAGTGGGTGAATAAAAGTTTTAGGGACGATTTTATGTAAACATTTTGAAGCTGTGTTTGTTAAAGTCAATGACAACTTTTGGAAGCTCTCAGCAAAAGACAGAAGGATTTGGGGACTTTTTGTCAATGCTGTTCCTGGGGTGCTGTGACTTCCTTAATCTTAGGGAATAACAGATCCATCTGGCATAAATATCCTTCTCCATTTTTTTCCTGTTTTTTTCTTTTTCTTCCTCATTTCCTCATTTCTCTATACCACCAATATACATTGTGTAGATTAAATAATGAGATTTTGCTAGGGCAGAGAGAAGGGCAGCTCTACAGGCTTCGGGATTATTTAGCATGAAGCTGTTATCAGGATATCAGGTTTTTCTAAAAAAATGTTTTCCTAACAGGCCTGGTACATAAAGAATTTTTGGTTGAATCTGTAAGTTCCTGCAGGGAGATGTTGATCCTTTTTCTAATGTTTGTTTTATCTGCTTCCCACTGGAGAATATTGCTAGTACATGAGTGGATTGCTGTCGTATGGCCCCAGACAAGTTGCTTCAGAGAGGAGTCCTATAGCTCCTTGACAGAGAAATGATATTTATTTTTTTCTAATAACATGTATGCTTCTTGTTATTTGAGAGAGGTTGCTTTATCTATGAAGCCACTGACAGAGGTACTATTTCTTCACCAGCCAAGTTTTTCAACTTGGTTTTCAACCAAGGGAGCAAAATTTTCTCATATTCCCTCTCTTCTCCTAGGTAAAGCACTTGCTAAAATAAAGGCAATACTGATGTGAATCTAGACTAACTGGGGAATTTTTTCATAGTAACTAAAATTTTGAGAACTAGATACTGGAAAGGCAATATTACTATGCCTATTTCTTCTTCCTTGCTCAAAAGCCAGCAAGAAGACTAAGACAAGGGAACACTGGGATGGGAAGCAGAAGTGAATGTGAATGACTTTGGGTCTGTAGCACTAGCATAGATACTGAATGCAACCGAACTTCAGTTGTAAATGCTCTCATAACTCCTGGAGCCCAAATGGGGTCATAACCCTGAATTTGGGAATGGCTGAACCAGTGTCTGGGGAATGGAAGTGTCTCACCCCATCCTGGGCCAATGCTTCCAGTGACTGGAAGATGACCTGACGAAAGTCACTGGGGCTTTTTTGTTGGGATACTGACAGGGCTAGAAAACTTTTGCTGCTCTGCTCACAGAGTTACAAACCTTAACTGGCCTGCGAAATCTGATAGCCTGGGTGAAAGTGCTGTTCCTGACATAGGCGGCCCTACGATTATAGAAACTGATGCTCAACCCCAGCTTGTGCTGAAGAGCATTCTGTGAAGTGCATAGGAAAAACAACTCTTTTCCTCATCTCACCATTCTTCCAGCTTGTGTTATGGTCTCACCTTGTTAAGGGCAGAGTGTTCCCAGAGGACTGGTATATCTGCCATACCTCCTCAAGGTAGCTCCAGCATATGGAACAGCAAGAGTGACAAAAAGACAAGACACCCTCTATAAAATTTCTGTGGAGTTGTCCAGTGGGGGCAAGGTGATTCTGGCTTGATACAAATGTAGTATTTTGTTATGACACTTCCCTGCCTGCTGGCTCCCCAGGTCCCTTGGGAAGCCACAGCTATCATAGGAGGTCCCTGAACACCCAGGCTGATCTTGTTCCCAGGACCAAGGGGAGCAGAAGGGCTTTGGAAGGTGTGCATCCTCTGCGCTCAAGGCTGGTGAGGTCAGGGAAAATTACACCCATGGCAGGAAGACTGAACATTAATGTGTTTCAGAGATGCTATCTTGTACAATTATTTCCGTACAGAAGCTCTGGTCTTATTGGGCACTCCGCTGTGTGTGCCAGTTAACCTAAGGTTTGCTTTTGATGGAGCATGCTTGCTTGTGTAAGTCTCACTACCTTCCTGCTCTAAATGGCTAATTTCACAAAGGAAACCTTTTTAAGCATTAATAGCATATCTTATGATGAGCTCAACAAATGAAGGAGTCCCTTTAATTTCTGCCTTCCCAACATCCTGCAGCAATGAGGGCATGACTTTGGGGAATGTTTAAAGTAATACACTTTTAATTGCATCTTCTAGCTAAGAGAGGGCTGGGATCTCCAGTACAATTCCTTTCAAGGTGGCCTTTGCACAGTTGTGTGTTGTCTGGACAAGCCATGGTGTCACTGTTAATAAGGGCACTCATTGGAAAAATAGTATCACTCATGTTAGGTCTGCTGGCATCCTATAAAAATGCAGTGGCTGGGTAGGTGTCAGTACAACTGAGTGCAATGAGACTCTGCTCCCATGGAAGGCAGTGGTCACGTTCCTACTGTGCTTAAATTAGCCATGGCTTCCTTGCTTAGTCTTTCGTTGAGGGGCGTGAGATGAACAGCACCAGGGGGGCCACAGTTCTACCCTTGTGTCACGGTTTAAATACTGTGTCTGTTACTGCCCTCTTGTCTTTGACCAGAAAATCAGGGACAAAGTTCCTGAATGTAAAATGAATATGTTTGTTGCTTCAGAGTCTATCACACAGTCTTAAAGATTGATATGGAGGCAGAGCTGGTCTTCTCTATTAACTGATTTTACATACCAAAACTGCCTCGAGGCTGGTGTGTGCCAGGTAGGAAGCCTGCTTTTCCTGAGCTGCTGGTTTTGGCCAGTGATTTACCTCTACATAAGGCAAGTGGTTATGAAGAGATAACCGAATCAGAATACTGCTTTTCCATGCTTTGTACTCCCAGTGACAGAAAAAACTAGTCAGTTTTAGGAAAAGTTTTTGACCTGTAGATTTCTGTCTCCTCTCTGAACTTGACTGCCAGTTGATGGCTGCTTCAGGAGCTGCTGTGATTATAGTTCAGTTCCTGCTGACAATTGTCCACCTTATAACCTCTGCAGCTGGCAGTATTGGTGGCAGGCACAGCAGAGAGGTCCAGGACTGAAGGAGGAGGAAAAATAAACAGCATGCTCGGAACAGAATGTGACCGTCCTGCTTCTATGATTCATATCCTGAGCAGCGTCCCTTGGACCAGTATAGCCCAATGACCAGGTCCTTGGCCCACTGGTTTCTCTTTGAGGTCCAGGAGACTTTCTGATATTAGTGTTATTTACAAGGAAACTGCTTTTGGCCTGTTTTTCCAGGGACTCCTGCTCTTGGCTTTCTTGTGAGGTGAAAATTTCTGCTTCAGCGAGGGCTCTCAAAGAGGCTTTGTAGTGCTGCAACATTACCTGGGATTTTGATGTAAAAGTCATTTAAAGTTAGAGGCTGCCTCATCTTACAGGATTTCCTGTAGAGCTGGTCTGTGCATCCATCAGGGAGAAATGTGGTGAGGTTTCTGGTGAAATGTCCATTCAGTGTCCACTTCCATACAGTGCCAACATCTCCCTCCTCCCATCCTGTCTTTTCCTTCAGCTTTTTGGTCAGCTTTAGCATTCTCTGGCTGCTGAATAGTTACAGAGCTTTGTCAGGGACCTTTTGGGACGGCACATCTCTGAGGACACTAGGCTCCCCTCTTGCCCAGTGACACCTCTTGTTTTCCCTTCCAGCATCTGGGTGCCTTCTAAGTAGATTTTGGTTCTTCTGAACAACCAGAAAATTTTCAGCTGCTACTACACGAACTTTAATGCCATCTTCATGGTCTTCCTGAATAGTTATCCTCCTGGTTTAAAACCTGGAGAATGAAAGAGGAAGGTAGAAGATATTTATTTGTAAGGGATGCAGGAGGAAAATGAGTTTTTATGGTATACTCACGGTGTCAAATCCCTCTAACTTTTACTGATGACTAACTACCCAAACACAAGCTATGAAAACATACAGATGTCTTCTCCTTGGGTCTCTGCAACATGTAAAATTGAGGATTCATCCATTTCCCTGAAAATAAATAATTTTATGCCTATTTTTCTAATTGCTTGCACTTCTCTTTTTGGAAAGACCATGTCCTTGCAACTCCCAAGAGGCCAAGCTGCACCTGACAACAGTTACACTCTGTTGCCTTTTCCATAGCTAGGTTTAGTTCTTGATTTTTCTGTCTCTCCCAGGCAGATCTCACAAGTAGTTAAGATGCTTGTATTTTCTTCCTGCCTGTGTCACAAAGTTTGTAGAAATGAAGTGCAAGATTTTTTATCAGATGGATGTGACAAATATCAAAAGATAAAGGCAAACCAAAAATCCTCTCTGAAGCTTCCATGCCATTGAAATACTCACAGCAGAAGGTGGCTTTGCTGAGATGGAATTTATTGATCATCACAGAAATCTCTGCAAGGACTTGAATTTTTCACATATGTCATGTGAGCTCCTTTTCCGAAAGATCCCATGTCACTAACTTGGCTGCTGACCTGTATTCATGTCGTTGCAGTGTCTGTGTGCATTGAAGATCTGCAAATAATCAACAAGACAGGTTCAAATTTTCACAATGCAGATATATGGCTGGGGTAGCACTCAAGGAAACTAACGGCTGTGGAAAGGCTGAATTGTCAGTAACAGAGCAAGAGTGAGCAAGGGAGGAGAAGTGAAAGCTGCTGACTGTCAGTCACGGGCTGACCTGGACATCTGTCTGCTCCTTTCCCATAGACAATGTTTTGCAGGAGAAGCAGCAGAGAGAAAGCTTTGAAGAATGTTGCTTTGAGGGCTGCGAGCTGGCACGTTGGAAATGAATGTAGATGCTGGTGTATGGAAGCAGGAGGTGACTGCTTGCTTCTGGGTCATTCGGCAGGGGGTTAACCCAAACCAGTAAGGCTGCAAGGCTGAATCTCATAGTCCCCATAGGGCTGTGGGCTCTGTCCATACCCCTGGGGAAGGCTAGGGACCCTGTAAAGTGATTCCATCTGCAAAACCAAAAAAGGGGAAAATTTTAGGGTCACAGAATGTTCAAGAACTCCTCAGCATGATTGCACTGCATGAGTTGAGAGAAAAAAAAAGCCTACCTGGAACAGAGCAGGAGATCAAAATAGATCTGGACTATCCCAGCAGTGTCTTATCTCAGATAATCTTCTTCTATGACATTAATTTCCTTAGGCAGAAGATCAGGCACTTTTAATTGAATTATAGTGATTTTAGTTTCTGCTATCCTTGCATATTGCTGCAATTATTTGTGTGGTCTCTTAGTTGCCCTGCTGCCGTCACAGAGACAAAATTTTAATAATGGTTCAACCAAAACCTGCTCATTCTGTATTTGTATCTGACATGTCAGTATCCCATACAATGAGCACCTTTGATATTTAGATGGAATTAATTTCGTACTCCTACCCAAACAAGATCCGCTCGCCACTTACCAAAGACATTCCAAGGTGAATTTTAGGTGGAATTTGTAGTGGCTTTTTCCTTAAGGTAAATTCCTCTTCATTTGGACAAGTCCCTCTAAGTCCCTAGATGACTCTAGTGTGTCATCTAGTAGTGTCCTAAAGGCTGTGTTGAATTACTGGAGAAAAGTGTATCTGATCGGTGGTCAAAATGTTAAAAATTGAAGGCAGCATTCAGACAAGACATCCTAGTTACAGACAAGTCTGAAAGGATAACTCAGGAACTTTAATTCCAAAATCAGAGATTGAGCAAAGGAGAATTTTTATTAATTTTTAGGTGTTATGAGGGCATACAACCTTTTTAGACCGTATCCCTCTAAAGAAGAGGTATCACAATCTGCACTAATGCTAGAAACAGTCCTAACAGCTGTGTTACTGGAGGGCTTGTTCAGGCTAGCATTTCTGCAAGTCACTGCACGGTGCTGCTTGGGTTTACTCTGCCTGGCCCCAGCACACAAAGGGTGGCCCAACTCAGCTGCCTGGAGGACCTCAGTCACATGAGATGCTCTGATACTTTCTCACCAAGAGTTTCTACTCTCTATTAACTGACACTCCAAACTGATTGAATTTAATGAGAGTCTTTCCACTGACATCATGACTTTGATTTATACCCTTAGTACATAATGCATTGTTTCAAATGTGAGTCTTAATATCCTTATTCAGTCTGCAGCTCTTCCAAGTTAAATACGAATAAACAGAGAGAAGGAAAAAATCCACAAGGCAAGTTTAAGAGATTGCTCTGTGTCTGTTAGAGGTAACTCTTGACTAATGCAAAGAAGCAGTGGGAAAGGGTGTCTTTTGCCTAGGAATTCAGAATCTGAGGGACTCTTTGCAGACAAAACGTTGCACGCTGAGTTATTTTCTATCAGGAATGGCAACTAAACCTCTCATGCAATAGTTAAACCAGTAAGAATGCTAATGGAATAAAAACCTTGTATGTTTATGTTAATTAAATCTGTCAGCCACTGTATTTTTCTTCTATTTTTAGAGTGGTTTTCTGAAGAAATGAGGCTTATACAGTTGCCATGGCTGTCTGTCCATCTGTTGGTCCCCCCTGCTCCTCCACATAACTTTTCAAACTGTCAGCAGATTTCAGCCAATCTGGAAAGAAAGGAAAACCTCTCAAAGACATTACGATTTTTATAAATTCCAGGAAGTCTGGTGGACGTTTTCCAAAGGCTTGATTAATGTCCCCTCAAGGTAAAGCCGTGATCCTACAGCCATTGTCCTTTCTGTATGCCCAAATATACAAAAGCCATCTGCCCTCTTGTTGTGTGAAAGATTTTAAACCATTTAGAGCATAGGCTGTTTCTTGCTTGCCTCAAAGCAATGGAAAAGTAAAGGTTTTGTGGGAGCCGAAGATGTCGCTGGAGACCTGCAAGGGATTGGAGGGGAACTGTAGGGTGTCAGACAGGAAAGAGAAATAAATGAGACCACCATGATGAATAGGTGACAGCAGTAACGGAGGGATACCTATAAGGTATCATTCACTGTCAGGTTGTTTTTTTTTAAGGACATGACTATTTTTGATGGATGAGCAAACATCAGAAATCCTGAGAATATTGTCAGTGGGAGGTGCAGAGTAAACCCAAAGGTGTAACAGGGTGGTAGTAGGCTGGTTTCAGCAGTATTGTGGGGTATGTACCAAATCTATAGGAAGCTGAGTTTGGTTAGCTTAGCTGCTGACAGAAGAACTTGTCTTATTGAGCTTTTTGCTGGCAAGGTTAGATGAGTGAATGACTGAAGTTATTCAGAAAATATGCTCTTGTGATTTCTTCGGGGCTGTGCAATTGTACCGATAGAGATAGCGACTCTTTTTCTTGATAAATTATGGCCAGAAAGCATACCTACCCTCTGCCGTCTGCCTTCCTCGCAGCACCCACTGGCTTCCCTTGATTCTGGGACTTAGTTCTTCTTAAAAGGATGATTGTCTTGCTGTGCCACAAAGGTGGAGCTGCACTGATTAAATGGAGTCTTTGTGAGCAGTTCCTTGGACGATGTGAGGAGGATCCTGCTTTAGAACTATGTGAAAGCTTATACTTACTTGGATGGCAATCAGCATGCCTTGGTGGATGAAGCATTGGCTGTCTGTGTATCATTAAGGAGCTCGAAGAGTCAATTCAGTCCAGACAGTAAACAATGAATTGCTGACACTTTCAGCTCTGCAAGAGCTCAGAAATACCAGCATGCACATCTGAGCCATATCAGTGGAAGCACACAAGGATTACATTCTTTTGGTGATGGCTGCATTTTTTCATGAATAATCTGACGGGACCCTGATGGTGTCCAACACATCCATTCTTGCCTTGTGATTCTTTTGCCATCTCAAACGTTGTTACTTTTAATGACACAATTATCCTTTATACATTCAGTTAGACATGTAGGTTGCACCCCCTCCTTTTTTTTTTTTTGAGTTATAATTAGTTTCCCTGAGAGGCAGCAGCTTTAATGCTTGGGTAGTTTTCTGAGAAGCTGGGACTGAAAGAAGCTTTTGGGAAATGACAATTATATGTCCGTCGCTTTTATTTGGTATGCTTTATTTTAGTCTTTGTCTAGGCTGAAAGCTCTTGTTGACTGGCAGAAGATGCATTGAATCACTGAAATTAGGCAATTTGGGTGTCATGCCCCCCCCAAATCATACAAAGGACTTGTATATTGACTGACAGTAAAATGAAATTTTTTTGCTGAATTTATACAAATTAGTGGCGCAAAAAAATGAATACCCTTTTTCCCCTATTCTCCAGGTCACTGATTGAATTCATATGAATTTTTTGCTGAACTTTTATAGAAGTTTATATGCTATGAACAGAAAATTTTGTGATAGAGGTTTGTATCAAGGTAATTCTAACAAGATGTGACTATTTAATCAGTGTCTCTTGGCAAGCAGGAAAAAAAAATTCTATTGGCTTGGAAATTACCTTGAAATCTTCTTTTATGTTCCCCTTTCTGTTGTCAGACCAAGGTGGCCCATGTCTGTCTTGGGGATCTTGTGTTACCCCATAAAATCCACTCCAGGATTACCTATATGGATGCATAAGGACTCTACAGTGGGTTTAAACAGTAGTAAAAGAAAACATCTGTGGAAACTTGTCAGAGATCATATAAGCTGTTATCTTTTGAAGCTTGATATTTGCAATTAGTTGCCCTGGTGTTGTGTCCTGGTTTCATGGCATCATTAGGAAAAAACAAAAGAGAACAATTTTCACAGTTTGTGAAGCTCCAGTGGGGATGCACTGAGGTGAGGGCTCCCAGCAACAAGAGAAAACCTGTGGGTTTACCTGTAGTTTATGGTGCCTTTTTGCACAACAAATCTAAGGAGGAAGTTTCGAGAGCATCTGAGAGGTCTTGTATGCTCTGCCTGAGTGGAAAGTTTCATTATTATACTGAAATGATTAAGAGAAGCATTTTATTTCCAAGATAGAATGGGGACGCATCTCCCTCCATCTTCTCACAGTGCAGGGAGCAGCACTGACTCCTGCCACGCTAACTAAGGCAGCTTCCCTCCCTCCCGTGGGACAGGCTGCTTGCCCACTGTACTCCTTGCAAGAGATACAAAAGGGATAATGCGAGGTGTTGCTTCTCCTTAGCAGCTGGTTTGGCTGCTGTGGGAACCCTGGGGAAAGTCAAGCACTGCCCCCCACTCTGCACCCGTTGCTTATGTCTCTGCCTGGCCCTGGCTGCTGAGGAGCAGCAGAGGGGCCTTGTGGGCCAGCATCTTACTTGAATTAACAGCGAGAGCAATCAGTACTTCTTCTAAGTTATTTCACACCTCCAGTTTAGCTCAGCTTCATCCAGGGAAAAGCCAGGGTTTCCATCATTTCTGGGGGACAGCGACTGTTTCTCTCTAAGGAAGCCCATAGCAGCTAGAAATGGAAAAAAGCACTTGTAGGTCTCTTGGTTGGTCTCTGCCTCTTGCTATCTTTTTTCGTTTTTCTTTTTTTATTTGGGTATATTTGGGAATGATGTGTCTGGTAGTTTTACCTGTCTCTTGTGAAGTGTTTCCAATCCCTTATTTTAAATGAAGTAGTGTTCCCAGAAGAAAAGGCTCATCTACTGGCAAAGTCAATGATATAATTTGTTTATATAGATTCAGTGCTACTAAAAGGTGGGGGTGGGGAGAGAAAAAAATTCCTTCGCCATCTTGTACTTTTTACTTGTCAAGTTGTGTACGCCGTCAGTGAAGCTGTGCTCTGGAATGGTCAGGGATGGTGTGGCCCCAAAGGGCTGTTGGTAGGGAAGAGGAGTCAGGGTGTCTGCCACGCTGGCTTGGAAGGAGTGTGCTACATAGTTCTCATTTTCTGCATGCATGATTAAAATTAAAGGAGAGAAATAATCTTGGCTCTAGCGGTGGGAACCACACAGATGTGAACTGAATGCAATACTGACTTTGTTTTTGCCTGTATGTCACCACTTCCTGTGACCTGAAGGACAGATTTGTCTCAGAGTATTCTACAGTACAGGCAAAGACATTAATTACCCTTTTCAGAAATAATGGAAGAAAAGTACCATATTCAGTGTTTCATTATATACTCTCTGTGTTTTACTTTAGGCGAGCCTAACAGCTTTCCAAAATCCCAGATCTGTCAGAGATTTTATCCATTACTTCCTTGGAAGTTGAGGATCCCAAGCACTTTCCCAAACTGATTGATGCAACCTCTCATAAAGCCGGGTAAGGCACACACACAGACCATGAGGAAAGCACACGTGACCATGTGTGCATTTATGTACCCTATTTGGTCATGAGATTCATAGACGCGAGCTTCCTCCCCAGTCAGGGGACTCCATACATGCATGTGCATAGCCAGAAACATTTCTGTTGTGTGATTAAACACATCATCTCTCTCTCTGTTTCCTGAGGATGGATCCTCCTAGGGGCCCAAAAGCCCTGCCAGCTGGGTGGGTGCCTTGGGGGTGTATCACTGCTTCATGGCACTGCAGAGGGTATTTCCATTACCTGTCCATGCTTCAATAGCCCACAGCCCCTTCTAATGTATGTGGGTTCCTGCTCTATTCACACTACCCGCGTTTTCTCCCTCGCACACAGTGCAGGTATCAACAGGCATCAGCCTGGTGCTAATTGCCTCCTTCAGAGACCTCGCGGCTCCTCCGCGTGGCACCGGCCGTGTTGCAGCTCTCCATCAGCAGACGTAGGAAGTCTTAGCCTGAAAAGCCAGGTACTTCACGTGGTGCCTTAACATGAGGTTACCAGATGAATAGGCTAAAGTTTCACTTCCAAGGAACTGAGTTCAAGTTTTGGTTGCAGAGGGAATTATGTTTAAAGATCTCTTAAACCCTTCGGAAGCTTTCCAGTTTCTGGGGTTGTTACTGCTTAATCATACTCTCAACCCAGTGCAGGATTCTCTCTAAAGTTTTCTCTCAAGATGAGGCTTGTTCAGGGACTTTTATGGATTTTTGTTTGCATGCTTGCTTTTTAAGTGGGACTCCTTCGCAATTTAATTTGAGGTTGTTTTTGAGGTATCTGCTTTCAGAAGGTTGCTGAGAGTTTTTGTGGAGAAAAAGTAAAACATCTTTCCTCCAGGTTAGAAGGTACATGATACCAGGGAATGTAACTGGAGAGGGAGCAAGATGTACAAAGGAGAATGGGGAGCACGTTGGCATAAGACACAGTTGACATAAAATATTCAGAGGAATTTTTAAATTGACATTTTTTGGACATTGCTTATTACATATTACATTTTATCTAGATGAAAATATCTGGTGGTGTAGGCCAGAGCTGGTATAGCCATCTTTTTGCTTGCTTTTGTATATCTCCCATGCTTAGAAGTATAGTTATGCTTTTGAAAGAGGAATTAACCCAGAAATGTAAGATATGACAAATGCATCAGACCCTGCCTGCACCTTGACATTTAAGTTCTGGACTCAAAGGTCCTCCATTTATGATATAACAGGAACATATTTTGTTCTGCTATAGTAGCAGCACTCAATTGAATGTTACTGGCTCGTTGGGAAATTAGATGATTGATGATTTGTCTAAAGCTCTAGGCAAGGGACGCATTTTTAAAGTAAGAGTAGAATGTTCAAGTGATGCCAGCATTAGCAATCTGTAAATTACAGATGAGGTGCACTGAGCAAACAGTGTGATATCTCTCTGAATACTTAAATTTTTGCATATTTTGGCAACTTGTTTAAAGAAGGCAAGAGGTGGACTGTCAGCACTGATTTTAGTTTTTGCAGTGCTACGGCTTTCTATTTATAATGGTCATGAAAGAGGTCCTGAAGGCAGCATTTCTTGTCAGTGAATTAAGATTCCCTCATATCTGCAGTGTTTGCTTTAATTTGAATATTTGTCATGGTTAATGAAAGATAGTCTGAGAAAGGGGGAGTAAACAAAGTTTTTGTGTCTCATCAGCTTCCTTGCATCTTCCTATTAGTGGTCAAAATAGAGTCCTGTTTGAATGGCTACGATGCTCTGTGGATGCCAAAGTGGGAAGCAGCCCACTGCTGAAGGGATGTCACTTTGGTTATCTCACAGCCTTGCATGTTAATGTGGAGACCCTGGCCTATCTTGCTTGTAGCAACTGATCAAATGTAAAGCACCTACCTCAAATGCTGAGGTGGCTTCCTAAGTGGAGCAGGAGATACGCCCAGCATGCAGAAAGAGGCAGTGCAGAGCTCTGGCTGTGCTTCCAGCTGCTGGACTGCCCACTGCTCCTTGGTGCAGGAGCTGTGTTCTTGCCAACCAGCCAACCTCTAGTCACTTGATTAAGCGTCATAGACTTCTCATATTTAGTTGCCAATGTATACCTTTGGGCAACATTCACACTCTCCAGTGCCTGCTAATTAATTTGTTTTCTTACACTTTCCTGGGATTTGGATTGGCACCAAAGCCCCAAAGGGAAGATTCTAGCTGTCAAAAAGTGAATATTTATAATGAGCGTAAGGTGTAGATGGAAACCACATAGTTGTCATACAGCAGCTATGACATAAAAGATGCTATTTCTTCCATACTCTTTCCCGTAAGGGAAAGAGATATTTTGGGAAGGCAGAAGATGTGATTACAGAAGACAGCTACATGGAAACTGTCATTGAATGCTCTGCATGCTGAAATAGAGTAGTGTGCAGGAACAAGGCTGTGAGAAGTATTTTAATAAATATTAAGTTCATGGATGAATAACAAAAATATGTAAGTGTTGATTAAACATGGCTGGCTAGCCTGTGTAGCACTGTCCAGTTGAGGAACACAGGATTCAGAGGGGGAAGCTGAGGTTTTCCTCCTGGCCCTGAAACTACTTTTCTCTAAGACCTCAAGTTGTATTTTCCTCTGATTTCATACTCTTCAGACCAGCAACCTGTGTCTCAGTTTCCTCATTTCTTAAATGCTGCCTTTTGCTAACATAATTCCAGACCATTGATTATAATTTATATATAGGACCCAGGAGTGAATATTACGGAAGTCTGAGATATTAATTAATCATCTTTGTTTTTAAGTTCCTGGCCCTTTGCTGAGTGCAGACTTTGAAGCCCTGTGGGAGCCCTGTATAGAGACCAAGATTCCCTTTCTGTGTCTGGGACTTCTCCCAGTTAGCCTCAGAGCCCTGGTGCTCAGGGCTTGCCTGTCTACTGTGATGCCACCCCTGCTCACAGGCCCTGCACCCTCACACCTAGTGCCAGGCTCCCACAGGCAGTGTCAGCTGTTGAAATGGCTTGGTAATAAACTATAGGGCAGCGTCTCTGTAAATTAAATCTGAAATTTATCTTCATGCAGTCTGATGACCATACAGAGTAATCCTAGCATGTAGCATCTTTCTCCATAACAGCACCACATCATGGGTCTGTATACCAAGGAACCCTTCATGCTCCACATGGTCAGTAGATATGGTGAGCTCTACCCAGCTGCTCTTGCAACGTCCTGTTTTCCTCATGATGCTTCAGGGAATCTCTGATATCTTTGGAAGTGCCCTGAAACCGTTTAAGAGAAGTAAGTAAATGTGTTTTAAATAGGCTGTACTACTGAAGATGATCTGAATGATGAAACAAAAGACAAAAGTGTACAGGTGACTAGTAAATGGCAAGGACATAAAATAGGAGGCTGATGTACAGCCCATTTGGCACCTGCAAGTCCTCTGACGGTGTTGAGCGCAAACCCTTGTGAGGCAGATGCAGAAACCAACACCTTGCAACCAGTGGAGTTGCAGGGAGGTGGTGGCGGTCATTTGTGTGACTGATTTTTCCTGTCCCGTCCCCACTGTGTAACTGCAGAAATGCCAAGCTGTAGTCTCTGGGCCTGCACTGGGAACACAGAGGCAGCCCCTCCCTGGGATGCAGTGCGAGGTGTGGGGGCTGCCTCCTGCTCCGTTTTAGCAAGAGAACATCTCTACAGCTCCCCATACCACCTTCTGTAGAATGACAACCAACATATGACTTGGGATTGAAATCCTTGCAGCTGATGGAAAAACAATTAAGATCTCATTAAAATTCTACGTAGAGAGCCAAGAAAAGGAAGATAATGTCAGAGGAAAGGTGATACGTAGGACAGTACAGAGAATTTGCTTAAGTTAAGCCTGTCATTAGGCAGGAGCACAGAAGGTGCTAATTGTACAGTGCATTTCGTTCATCCCACAAAGAATAATTAACACTTTCCCTTCTGCCTTCACTGAAAGGAATGGATTCAATACATATGCTCTCTTGGTAAGGCAGGAGTTGTCATATTCTGGGTCCTTATGTTCAGAAGAATTTTACTGCTGTGTTTCGTCACCTTCTTCACTGTTGAAAAGCAAGTGTTATTAGTCATGTGAGAGAATGCTGAGTGTTTTCATGTGTTGCTGTTACAGAAATTATTGACCCAAGAACAAGCATCAGAACTGGCTTTCAGGTAAATGCAGGATTAAATATTACCCTAAATAGGGAAGAGTTGACCAGAGATTGCTCCTACCGTGAGAATCTGCATAGATGTACTGGAATGGATGGAGAACAGCGCAAATAAGGAATTCTTGGGCCCACGTGGGCTTCCAGCAGCCTGGAAGGGTGCTGGGGATTTTTTATTAAGATTTATTTCCAGGCTGATTCAGCTATTGACAGAGAAACCAAAGCTTTTGCCACATGTAGACTCTGGCCTGCCTTGCTACCCTGATCACTCCCAGTCCTGAGCAATATTATTGTGGCAGAGTGACAGCTGCTTTGCAAAGCAAATCTTAACCCCACCAGGTCCAGTTTGAGTGCCTGCACACAGCTTCACTTTGAAGTTTACACTTGAGCCTCCCACACTCCTCATGGAATTGAACTAGAGGTGATAGTCTTCACTTCCTTTTAAACTTCAGAAGATGTCATTGCATATTACTAGCCAGCTGATGCTGTATTCCAATGGTGACTATGCTTCAAGGCTGGGGTGAAGTGATCCGTGTCCATGTGGTCTTCCTATTTCACAGAAATAATTCAGATTGACTAATTAAAGATTACAAAGCAGTCTGACATTGTTGGCTGAAAATTCTACCTTGAAAATAAGATACTCTACACACTCTGATACTCTTGCCAGAGTCTCTGTAAGAGAAGGTATGTGTGTACAAGCTGGTGTACTTCATGTTAACTGAAGTTCTTCATCCCAATTCCTGCCAGAGATAGTCCAAAGAACCACTCTTCCCTCAGTCTAGGCATCTTCAAAGTTTTGGGAAGTTTTCCTTAAGACATTGTCCTATTGATGCCTGCCAACACAGCATCGGTAGACGGCTGGCTCTGAGTCTCGTGACAGCTGCAGTGTGAATGTGGGAGCTGCACAGTTACACAACCTCTCCTCTGCCCTGCAGCCCCACTGTTTGCATTACACCAGCACAGCTAAGGGGCCCTGTTGTCCCCACAGTGGATATACTTCTCCTCGGCACTTTGGGCCTACAAAAGTAGGCTGCTGCAAGGTGCCAGCTTATTTTCAGCGCTATAGACACCTGCTAGCATGTGGACTCTGAAAGCGCTGAGCCAAATTCCTTCCAGATGTTTGCATACAGTCTTGAGATAAAGCTGTAAGATGCCCTTGCCTCTCTGACAAAAGCTGAGATAGCAGCACCCCGTCCTCAGTCCACCATTTCTGCAAAGGTACAAGCAGCCTCAGCTGCTGGAAAGCAGGGAACATCTGTATACCCATACCTCCCTGGCCTGGTCTTCACTTGTTAGCCCCACAACTAACATGTGGGGCTAACATTGTTTCTGTACAGCCCCTTCTGTCCCGCTATTGCATCCAGTCCAAGTTGGCACATGAGTAATCTGACCAAAATTAGATTTGAGGGAGAATTAAATTAGTTCAGGGGCTAAAAAGGGATATGTCATAAACAAGCTCTCTCACGTTTCTTAAAGCACTGACACTATTCCCAACCTAAGTCCAATGAGCTTTACATGAAGTCACTTAGGAAGGGTCTTCTTTGGGTTGGTCTACCTAAGACTGCATAGCCATTATTTGGACTTCAACAGTCTGTTTTCATTCATAGACTGCTCACCATCCTGCTATGAAGCTTAGGTTCCTCTGAATGCACCAGGAAGTTAAAAGGCAATGAAATGTGATAATCAGGCAGGGGGAAGCAGGGAAGGAGGCGCCTTCGGTGCTTTGCTGAAAGTTGAAGTGGATGCGGTTGCTGGTGGTAGGGGTGACCGATGTACTGGTAGGCCCAGAGGGGTGTCTGTGAGGTGTGAGCAGCTGGAGTGCTCCGGGGTAAAAGCATGCAGACTGCCACTGTAGGAGATGCTCTGTCAAGCAATGAAGAAATCCTATTTTATTGGAGTCAATGAGCTCTTGGTTTACGGGATCAGGAAAGCTTGCAGGTATAGATCAGAGGTCTTAGAGGTCTCCAGACAGTCTTACAGTGTGACAGAAACAGCTACAGAATCTCTTAGGCAGATGAGGAGCAATTACCCATCCCAAACTCTCCAACTGAGGTGCCTGTCTTGGTGTCATTCCCTTGTAAATTGAAACAGCAGATAAAGTCAATGAAACCGAAACCTGAAGGTTAATGATGCAAAAAAAGCAGGAAAGACAGGTCATAGCATTACAAAAGGACACTGTGATTTTAGACCCTATTACCATGTGTCAAATGAGTAATTTCCGTAAGAGTTGTGACTGGAACTCAGTTGCCAGTGTAAGGGAGGGAGGATCTCTGTTGGTTTAGGGACAGAAGACTATCAGCTTCCAAAATTTTGTAAGTATCAGTTTGCATGCCTAACAGAAAAAATGTCTCATGCTGGGCACCCAAATCCAGAGGCCACTTTAAACTTTGGGGTTTTTTTCTGATTGAAGTGGAAGAAACGTTTCTAACATACAGTCCTTTCCTACAGGCACACTGACTTGAAAGTTAACCATAGTTCTGGCCCCAGATGGTTACAGTGAATCTGCTGCTCTGTCTGTGGAAGTCCTAAAGGATACTTCATAGCTGTCCAAGTAAGTGCTTAAAAATTGTGTTATAAAGGCTAAGTAACTAGATAGCATAATCCAGAATGATCGCAAAGGAAATGGAGGTAGAAAAGTGTTTCAAGCCCTCAGTGGTGTCCCATAGATCTCACCTGAAATACAGATAATTGTATGGCATGCATGAAGTGTTACTCATAGTAGATGTGCACTGAAGATTCCTATTTTCATGAGGGAAATGCTGTAAAAAGATACTTCCTGCTTTGCCGTGGACAGCAATATTAATATTACATGATATGTAAAGAAATATAAGCAAAATATTTCTCAGCCATATATCGTATCATATCATATATCGTATGTTATGTTATACTATATAGGAACTTGGTGTGTCTGTCTGTCTGTATGTTTGTTTTGCCAATTAATTTCCAAACAGCTAGCACTGTTTCCATACCAGAAGCCGTTGATAAGTCAAGGAGAATGGTGCAAACTACTTACAATCTCCTTACATCCTTCCCTGCAATCCCAGGCAAGATAAATACAGAAATCTCTAGGGCTGAGATGTGAGATGCAGTATTGATGACCAGATGTGGAATTGGCTTACTCAAAATATCACTAGATCAGCTGGTGAATTAAGATGGAAATGGAGCTGAGTGAAATCCTGCTAGGGGTGGGGAGGGAGGGATGTGTGGTGTGTGTGTGTGCTGCTGGGTCCCTTGCAGGCTTGCAGAAAGGCCAAAAACAATGAGGTCTGAGACTGTGGAAAGTTTCAAGTTATATGAAGCTTAATCCAAAGCTCAGTGAAGCTGAAGAAAATCTCCCATGGTGCATGAATATTGAATGTGTTATGGGACTTCCTTTTTTTGAAGAGCAATTACCTCAAATGCAGGGACACAAGTATTCCACTAAACCTCAGTCTTACTCTGCATGGGGGTTACAATGGATACGAGGGAGGAAGGAGCTGCTTTTTCTCCCAAGGTGAATATGATAGAGTTAATTTGTGGATCAATTTCTCGAGTCACATCCAAGGTCTACACATAAGTTGCAAGAGATGAAGAAGATAAGAAGTCCATATGCCATACCTGCCACGAAAAACCAGAGAGAGAATAGAGAGAAACAGGCATGACCCCTTGCCTCATCCTCACCACGTCTGCTCAGGAGCAGCAAACCATCACAGACGGTCAGCAACTGCATGTCTGTCATGGATGCAACACATTGCCTATCTTCTGGAGCAAGCTGTAAGCACGAAATATTGCAACGTAAGTAAAACCTTTAGGGAGGGTTGAGTTTTACAGCTACACATACTAATGCCCTGTGAACAGGAACCATGTGTTTTGCTTTGTCATTGTAATAGTCAGTGGTATTTGGAAGTTGTTCTATCAGGACAAAACCTCACTGCTGCAGCCTGGAGAACCCTCTCTTTCTGTTAAGACTCCTCGCAAGAAGGACTGCTAGTCACAAATGATACAGCACAAGTCCATTGAGCAAACAGGCCAAGTAGGTACATGGAAATCCGCAGGTTATAATACACTACCCTGGGAATAAATAACACGGAATGTGGCACATTTGGGGACCAAATGGTAGTGCAAAATATGCATGCAGAACTGTGAGCAACCTAAGGGGATAAGCATCTGTACTTACAACATGCAATTGCTAATTTACAATTACTAATGCCACACTCAGCAGTTATGTTTTGAAATTGGTATTTTTTGTTTAACATGTGGCTGAGGACTGATTTATGGTTTAATTTCAACTCCTAAATGAATTGCAGTTATTCTGGCAGTTATTAATTGTGTAAATTGATGTGCAGGAGTTTATCTCTCAGTATCCAGTCTGGTTTTTATGACTGCTATTTTATTCCTCTGTGATTGCTCTAGGATTGACTTTGCTTGCCAATACTTACAAGTTGAAACCAAGTTTTAATATATTTCTTGGCTTAAACATAAGATTGAGAGCAGGGGTTGTTTCATTTGTGATTTGGGGTTTTTTTCTCTCCATCTTCTTTTTTTTCCCTGTTAATTTCTAATTCAGTTGCTCCAAGTCTGTGGTATATTGATCTGTTTCATATTAAAGGAATAATACCATTTTCCCTGAATAAGCAACACTTGGTGATGTGCGTTCTATTCAGGCAAGAAGGAAGAATCCAAGCAGAAACAGTTCTTCCCAGTGAGGGGAAGAAATGCACCAGTGAAACACTGTAGCACTGCTATGAGTATCTCAGCCTAATGGGGCTGGTGGACAGGAAAACGTTGGCCTTTGCTGACACTGAACCTCTCTTTTTCTTCCTGGAGGGATGCCTCCACTGCAGAGGGCAGCAGTCAGAGCCAGAATCAATATCAGAGATCAAGGAAACCACAGGAAAAGGGGAATTTCTACTCTGCCTACAGCAGAGTGAGAAGATTTGGATTAGCTGCCTAAATCAAGGTCAGATGCTCTTTAAGAGAATATTAGAGGCATCATCTGTGGGGAAGAATCACAGAACGAGTAAGGTTGGAAGGGACCACAGTGGGTCATTTGGTCCAACCTCCCTGCAGCAGACCTAATTAAGCAAAGAGCATACACACAAAGGAATACAAGAACACTGACAATTAATCTCCACTTGTTGAAGCAGTTACAAGCCAGTGGGAGAAATGGGAAGAAGAAATCTACCTGGTTTGAAAGTGGAGGTGGAGGAGATTATCTCAAGTCTGTCTGGTTTCTGTGCCTCTGATAGATTCAGGACTCAGCAATTTTTGCTCACACTACTACCTGAAGGCTCCCCTGTGGCATTATGAGGTTCTGCTACTTTGTGCGGTTTCTCACTACCCTCCTGATCTTCTAGTCACGATGTCTGGCAGAAAGCATTATGCAGATCCTACCTTGTAAGGATCATGAGATTTTCCAAAGAGTTCCGGCCTTGTCAGGAGCAGACTGAATTTATAGTCAGCCCAAGCTGAGGTGGAGGAAGCCTGGACTTCAGATGCTGGAGATTTTCAACTTCAAAGCACCCTTGGGAGCACTCTAGCAGGCAGAGCCTAGACAGAGCCTGGGAGCCCCAATCCTTTGTAAGCTTTGCAGTGGTTAGTTATGGTGAGAGGATATTTTGGGTTTCCATGTACTTTCCAGTCTAAAGATTCTGAACTCAGAGAATTCAGCAAAGCACATAAATTACCCTGGGCTTTGCTGAAGAGGGCAAGAACTTCAGACTAGATTTCTGCAATGCTATATGAACGTTACTTTACTGTTGTACCTCCATCTAGCCACAAGCCAGAAATTCTGTGTGAAATGGGTTCTTCATGTCAGTGTAGAGTGGCACGTGATTCCCTAATAATTTGGGGTGAGTTGAGGCTTTAATCATGAAATGTCACAGACTGGAACTCTGAGGAAAAAGGAGAACATGCAATATTCTTTCAAAAGGTTGCAGGGTTTGCGTAATATCTATTCCCCAGAGCCGTCTGTAAATTTCACTATGCCACCTAAACTCTTCCAGAACTTTTGCTGCATGGAAGCATACTGTAATGCATGCTTTGACTTATAGCCAAAATTGTTATTTCCAATAATAATAATAATAATAATAATAATAATAATATGATTGATTACTGTCATCAATTCCTGGCTGCTAGAAATGACATAGAAAAATATTTTTTCAAATATTTTTCTAATGACAGGATAGAAAATAAGTAAGCCCTACCATCCTTGTACCAATATATGAGTTAGGCTAGTTCGGAAAATGAGATAACGGAAAATTCTACTTTCAGCTCTTGAAAAATTATTTTAAAAATATGAAGTCACTATGTAAAATATAATAGAGTAAATGAACATAACTTTAGTGGCCCAGAGATACAAAATAAACCTGTGGTACAGTGACTAGTAGCAGCCCTTCGGGTAGATATTGCTCATCTCTTAGTATATTGATGTCTCTACTAGGCCGGAACTTGTTAGACATGACGCTTCAATCTCAGTCTAGATTACTGCAGCAGCTTCTTGCCTTAGGACATACAAATTTGATCCTTCTAACTTCACTATAGATAAATTTTTATTATACATATAAATTCCCTGTCGTGCACATCAAAACCTGACCATGACCAGACTGTCAATATGCAGAATATGAGGGTGTTTTGTAGTTCTTTCATACTGCTGGGCTTGCTTTTCTTTCCCAGCATTTATATATCTATTTTTATAAGGGGAGAAAATAGGTAAGAGCCTCATATTATGCTGAAAGACAAGAAAACATGAGACCATTTGTATTGGTCTAATGTGGGGCATAATAGCCTTTCAAACTTGAATAGGGCCATGCTCTTTTGTCTTGAACTGAAGCAGACTCAAAAAAGGAAATATTGGCATCGCGGAAATTATTTCCACATGCATGAGCTGCCTAGGAAACACAGGCTGAGGAAATGTTTACAGGGATCACAAAAGAGAAAAGAGTGAATTTTAAATACCTGGAGGAGAAAACACCAAGAAAACAGTATGTCCTCCTCTGCTGAAGGCTTATCAGCTTTGGCCTGAGCCTTCTGGCTTGAGGAATTTTGGATCCTGCTACCCAAAGGACTGGCCGTGTACATTTGTTTCAGAAAGGCTTGCCTAGTTGTAGAGCACTGCTGACTCTCTGACTTCTTTAAAAGAAGACAAGGGCTGGCTCTGTTTCAGCATTGAACTCATTCACTGGTCTAGGCAATGGAGTGGCTCCAAAGACAGATGAAGGAAGACTGCAAATCACGAATGAGGATGGTGGCAAGGAGGAGCCTGGTCATCTTCACTGAATGTTTTGGAGGGAGAGAGAATGAAGAATGTCAGGAGACTTGGTAGCAGCTAGAGAAAGTAGTGTGTGTATAAAGTTGAATCCAGGTTCTTCTAAGAGAAAGACAGTAACAGGATAAGAGACACCAAGCACAATGTGGGAAATTCTCACTTGTTATTGGGATTTGTTTTTCATTGGAAGGGTGATGTAGCACTGGAATTGATGATCAGAGAGTCCGCTGGATCTCCCACCTTGGAGGTAACCAGATCTTGACTGGACGAAGCCCTGAACAAACGTGACCTTAGCAGGCCTTGCTCTGAGCAAGTAGTTTTCCCAAATAAACTACGGAGGTCCCTTCCAGCCTGAATTATTCTGAGATTCTGGGTCAGATCCCTGGGCCAGCTGGCAATACAAGGACTTTGGCTATCGTGCTTGAGGAGGGAGCAGTGTGAGTCTCTGACTCATGATTAGGTTGGAGTCACTCATTAATTCAGTGTATTTCATGACAGAGTGTCAAATTCCATGGGGAACCTGACAGCTACAAACTTTCTGACTCTGCAAGGCAAGAAATTATTTCTTGACTCATATCACTGATAAATGCTGGTATTTATCCTCTCCAGCACTGTCAGATAATCTGTGTGAACTTTTCATGATGCTTTGGACCAGGGCAAGAGCTTAGTTCCTGTGAAAAGGCAAAGGTATGTTTTGACCTAAATTTTCAACACCTCCAGTTGCTCATCTGAAACTTGGTCTGCAGGGACAAAGCGTCAAGCAAATGGCAGTGGGATGGATCAGAGCAAATGCTCTGGGCTCCTGCTCTTGAGAGATGCTCTGGGAGTAAGCTGTCTGTTGGTACTTCATCACAATGGTAATGCTCTAGGTTGCAGTGGCTAAGTTGACAGATTGCTGTTTACATCAATATTTTCTGCTGAGAAGCAAAATTCAAGGAGCAGCTCTGATATTTTATCTTCTTTATGTAGGAACATGGCCAGCGTTGCCCATAATTCATACTATGCTATGACTAGGACTCTGGTGTGTCACACAGCATTTCAGAACTGAGACTGAGAACTTCTAAAATTAAGCTTAGTTATGCATGTGTTGTGTTAACCATATTATGTACTTACAGCAGCTTTTTATAACTGAAGAACAAGAAGATGACTCCTCATTATCTAGCTAGGTAAGTGCCACTAACAAAAGAGCAGAAGCTTAATTTGGTCAAAAATCCCTGTTTCAGTTTTATTCAAAATACAGAATTTCACGGAGATGTGTTTTCATTTGCATTTCCATAGCATAGAAAGCAGGCTGGAGGCACCAACAGCAGTACCTCAGATTGCTGCAGCAGCTGCCTGTGTGTTTCTACCCCAAAAACATTTCCTTGTCTTGTCATGATTAAGTGCATGTGTGTGCCCTGCGTGCAGACTGTTTGATTGCTCCCGTCATGCAAAACCTGGCAGAGACATGGTGTTTCCTACACGAACTGCCATATCTTCCCAGCTTGCAAGTGAAAGGCTAAACATTAAGCAGAGACTAACAAGATTTCAGTTCTGCAGCACATTTTAATTTTCAGCAGTTTGTATTCTGCCATATACCCAACAGTCTTTCCTAAGGGAAAAAAGCAACGTAATTAACATGGGATAGATTTCATTCAGTGTACTCTGTTTCCTTCCATTATTGTATTTGCCAGAGGAACTATTTAGAGAGAAGCTTTCTCACGGTATTTTGTACAATCCAAGTGTTTTTAGTTTGTCAGAGGATATTTTTTTTGTTTGGTTGGTTTTTTTTTAATTTGTTTTCAAGAAAACACTACTTTAGAGGTTACATTTTCTGAAGCCATTGGATTTCAGTCATTTTAGATACATAGTGAGAAGGGAGGAGACAGTAAGGACTAAAATATTGTTTTTCCCATTACTGGTAGGAACATCCTCATCTGAGTCCCATTAGAGAGGTAACTGCCTACATTAATAAAATAAACCAATATATAATCACTACCAGTCTTAATGCTGGGGCTGAATGACCTAATTTAGTAACTCATTTATGATGTGTTTTAGTAGTGTGGCCTCTCTCATGTTACCTGGGTAAATAGAACAGATGCAGATGCTTGCCAGAAGTTCAGAGTCTCATAAACTTTTCTTTACAGGCTAACCTGAATATCCCTTATAAATTCACTGGTCCTCACTTACTGGACTCTGTCTTCAAAGTGGGCACGAAAGCTAAAAATGCAATATTTGTACTTAGAGATCCAGTTGTCATTTCTCAGATCAGTCAAACAGCAGTAAGCTAGAGAAACAAGAGTAGCACATAAATCACCTCTTTTATTAATAATTTTCCACTGGCTTTAATGAACCTGTCTTCTTTCATCATCTCAGATATGGTGAAGAGTTACTGCGCTATCTTTATAGAGGCCTTTTTGTTCTCTTACAGATCTAATTACTTAATTGAGGGACAATTAGTTTAGAGATGAACAGAATTTTTGCTCCGTGGTTTGTTTCTTTCTGTGGTTCCCTCTGAGATTTCTGCATTTTTCTGTATGAGGGTATCCATCTCCTGTGGAAGCTGACTGTGCTTTGGAGTCCATTTGCTGAGGAGGGTGAGCAAGAGCTGCTGCATGTCAATAAAAGCAGATCCATGAAAAAATCCAGTAGCTAATCCAGTTCTCCAAAAACAACTGATGAAAGTAAGTAAAGGTCACCCTTCAGCCCCTGTGCCAGGAGGTTTCCCAGCTGAAGGCAGGCAGTGCTTGTGTCTTGAGCAAGTTGCTGAGTGTGCTGATGGCTGGTCCAGCCTCACAGAGAAGCTACTGGGCACAGGCCACCAGCAATTTGAGGTCAGTACGGCACCTGTGCAAAAGGTAGCTGAGATGCTGGGGTGGGCAGAGACATCACAACATCCTTCTGTGCTTGAGAACAGTCACAAAACACTCCCCTTTCCAGGGGAGTGGGACCCATCAAGGGTGACTGGTCTCATCACGGCTCAGCATCATCCCTTTGCCAGTGGAAGAAATTATGACATCTGTCTCAAGACTTGTCTTTTTAACGCCAGTAATGTAATTTCTTCCTCCTTCAAAACTGATTCATTTGAAGCCCTAACTTAAGGCTGGTTTTCCATGAGCATATTCATTTTTTTAGAATGAAGTCAGGTTTTCCAGTTGCCTTCTTGATTAGTCTAATGAATTTTCCTCCTTTCCCATCATCAAATGCACTTTCCCGGAGGAGGAGGTTCGTCTCCGAAGGAAAATTATTCTTCTGTGACACAGAAAAAGTTTTAAATGAAGATTTTAAAAGTGCCTGATGGTTATGGGGTTCTCAATGTTTCCGGTACTCTGTTCAAAACATTGTAAAGTGACAGCAAATGCTGGTTACCTGCCCTCTGATCCCTGATGCTATTTATTTGAGGTGTCCTAAATTAGCAAACAAGACCATAATTCATTTTTGACCCAAAATACTTCTCAGACATTCAAGCTTCTAATTCTGCCCCAGTTCAGAAGGCTGTCTGAATGTTGCCAAGCATGAAGTTTAAAACAAACAGATAAGTAAATACTTGGCTCTTTTTAATTGTTTCTTGTTCTCTGAACTTTCCAGGTTCATGTTTTCAATCTAAATCTTTTTGGAGAGAGATTTCCTTCTCTCCTTGCTTTCTAACTAACTAGCCAGGTTAAGGTGCTAAAAAAAATTGCACAACAGAAGGAAACTTACTAAATAGGATAACTCTGCCTACAGCCTCTGCCTAAGCAGAGAGACTAGAGCCTACACTCACCTTGATTGTACATCCCAGCTAACATCAACTAGTCACGATTGTACATCCCAACTAACATCAACGTACAGGTGAGGTGGCAGATACTCTTCTGTACTTGCCTAATGCAAATCTTCTCCATCTTTCTTCACAGCATCTCCTGCGATCACGACTCCGTCCCTGTGGCGCCCAGCTGCTCGTGTTTGCCCAGACATTCTGCAGGTCTCCATCATCTGTCTCAACATTCCATGGGAAAAGGACGGAGGGAGGTAACTTCCACACTCCACATATGAGGTACGAATTACATTACTTTTTACCTGTCCTGCTTGATACAAATCATGTATTTCCTTTTAGTAGATTTATTATTTACTCTTGCTAGAAAATGGTGATGTTAATGTTGACTTCCTCCCTAGGCTTGAATACCCAAAGACACAGTGAGTTTTCACCAAGTGTTCCTCAAAGAACAACTCAAAATGAGAAATCCTCCGATAAATCCTACACTTATCCACGCAATCAGCCCTTCCAATCCACTGCAGACTGCAAACAGCCATAGACAGGATTCCAAACAGTTAAAGTCAAATAGCTCATTTTCTCTCATCTCCATACAAATTCCTGTCATGTTGCATTACATGTAAACAATTGAGAAACTTAATGACATGCCTTTCAGTCAAAATTCATATGGCTTTTGAGTCTGAGCAGATTAATTGCAGTTTATAACAACATCAAGTGATTCAATTTGATTAGAGTTTCTATTGTTCTTTGAAATAAAGTAATTTATGTGAATGTAAAGCCAAGTTTTCTGGTGGCACGACTTTATTGACTTCTGTGGAAATATAAAACACTCATCTAAAATCCATAGTATATCATTGTTGGTGTGCTGTTACAGTAAATAAATTTTATAAGCTTCTGTAAATTAGATGTGCCAGATCAGATTCCAGGCCCCATGGAAATGTCATTGTCAATGAAGGGAGGCAGTGGGAATATTTTGCTTTGGAGGAGACAATTCTGTATGAATCTTTTAGCTTTTTATGATTTTGAAGCATTTTTCTACTTCCATTTTTTTACTGTCCCTGTCTTCTTCTTGATGTCTTGCTCTTAAAATCTGCTTGTAATTCTCTTTAGTTTCATTCCTATGTACTCTTGGGTTGTTTCTCTATTTTTGCTACAGACATGGCTCTGGTGTTCTGTAGTAATCCCATAGACTCAAGCCCAGAAGCCCTGCAACACAAGTTCTGCTTGCTGCCAATAGAGATAATGTGAGGAACTTCCATGAAACCTCTCTGAGTACATCCCTCACTGAACAATATGTACTTCAACACTTTAGGGTGCTTACTTCTTTTTTTTAAATCTCCAGCTGCTCTCCTCTCTTTTTTTAAAGCAAAATATCACAGAATATACATTTAAGTGGATAATGAATGCATGTTTTGCTTTGTTTGTTTGTCTGTTTTGGTTTTGTTGGTTTTGTTTTTTTTTTTTTTTTTATAATGCCACTTTTCTTTAGTTTAGTTTTCTTTCCCTTTCTTTCTTTTTCAGTTTGCAGAATGATATGTTTGGGGGTGATCACTGCTCAGAGATGTCAGAAGTTGTTTGTGGTGTTTTGAATCCCACGGAATTGCATTGGGAGGGGGATTGAAATTTTTTTGGCAAGTTTGTGGGCTTGCCAATGCAATTTCACTCTATCCATGCTGCTGTACTGAAAACAAAGGTCGCAGATATTCTGCAGAAACTGCCAATGTCTGATTGTTTGGCCTCCTATTGAGTGATCAATATTCCAGCAGAGTTTCACTTCTACAGGACTAGCACATTCTATAGAGCGGGAGACATTTTTAGTGTATTATTAGCAATATTACATTTAACTGTTACAGTGCTGCCTGACACAGGGGACCAAAGCAAAAACACTATATGGAAAAGTACAAGGTGCTGCACTTTGAACTGAAGCTGTGTGTATTGGAAAGAGGAAGCATGTAGTTCATATCACCAGTGGGATATGTTACATACAGATCACATTAAACTGGGCTGCAGAATTGAATGTGTTTAAATGAGCATTGTAAAATTCTGAAAACGCCTTAAAAATGAGGAATGAAAATTACATTATCAAAATGTCACTACTTTCATATGTGTAGAAATCCTTTCTACATAGATTCTTCATCCTTGACCATTTCTCTAAGATGTTTTTTTTTATATATCCACTCAGAGTGCCTAGAAGCTTTTAGTTTTTTATGGGAGGAATTTTGAAATATACTATTTTCCCACTGCATGTAATAGCATGATTAGGAGAACAGTTACTGCAAATTCCTTCATTTCTCAGTGAAAAGATCTCCAGAGGCAGCAGGAAGCACTATTGTTACACATGTGTTTTGTCACTTGAGGGTTGGGACTTTTTCATTTTGTTTATCCAGCCTATCTGCTTGTAAGCCATCACTCCTTAAGAAGTACAGTTTCAATCTCAGATTTCAGTCCCAGATTTGGGTGCCTTAATTACTTTGATGATTATTGAAGCATGGTACAATATGCTCCTCCCATGAGAATTTTTAGCTTTTCTTAGGTCAGAGGCTGTTGGAAATAAAAAAAAAGCATCTGACAGAATCAGATTTTCATAAAATAATAATAAAAAATCACCACTCATAAAGATTTTTCAAAAGAAAATTTCAGTGTCATTTGAAAGTTACTGATAATTTGTGCAACTGGGTGAACACCATGCTTCTATAACCATGCTAGGCAGAGCATGAGGCTACTGGAAAAAAATAGGCTCTATATTGGATTTTCTTTAACTGAGCTTCCTCAAAGCAATATAGGTTAACCGGTCATGAGGTGACTGCATGGGCAAAATAAGATATATAGCAGAAAATGACAGAAATCAAAACTAAGAGGAATGAGATTTTTCAGACCTATTCCAAACCTTGGTCATCTCCAAACCTTGCCAGTCAAGAAGAGTCTGGATCAGATTTAACCAGAACCCTTATTTGTCCCAATCAGTAGCTGTAAGTATCAGTAACTCTGAAAACAAGGGATTATATTTTCTTCTCTCTTCAGATTCTGCTTTGTCTACTGAATGGGGGAGTGGATCTTAAGTGGAGCACAAGTGCTACCAGTGGTGACCAAAAGCTGTGGTGACCTAACCAGCCTCTGAAGTCCCTGATGAGGTACCCATGAACGCTGTGTAAGCATCCTCATGGTGGGCAGCACTCGGAGTTGTCATCAGCCACTGGTCCTTTAGTGCTTCTTTAGGCAAGTGATGCAAGCACTTGTGTGTGAGAACAGATACCCTTTCCCTGCCTCTGCTGTAAAAGCAATGCAGATACATGGGTGAGCTCAATTGTCCCACATTTCAGGCCAACAAACATTTTAGGAACAGCTTCAAAGGCATGGAGCTCAAACTAATGAAACGGTGGGTACAGGAGATCAGATTTACTGTCTAGTCTTGGAAAAATCAGAATAATTTTTTTTCTGTTTTCATCAGGATTTTTTTTCTTTAAAATAGATAAGAAACCTTTTTTAAAAATAGGAAACCTGGAAATTATTGCTTAAAATCAGTAAGCTGCAATTCCTATGAGAATGGCCTATCTGGAGCAGCTGGGTTTATACCCTCAAGGGAGAGGCTGGAGAAAGTCAAAGGAAAAACCAGGAGTACATGATTGTTTCTGTACTGATTCACAGATCTGTTTGCCATCAATGCTATCATTGTGGTGGTGACATGGACTGTTACAGCTAAGAGCAAAGAATGCAGAAAGTAAGGGGGTTTGACCCTACATCTTGAAATACTCAAAGGTTTAGTGTTTTGAGTAAGGCGATAATCCAAAGCCTATAAAGGCAGAAGAAAAACAGCCTTTGGCTTCAGTGGGCATTGCATCAGGCCTTCAGATGACTGGCAATCAGCAGACTTCATACTGTGTAATTCTGTATGAAAGAAGCATTAGTTCTCCAACATACAGTCAGCTGAGGAGGAATAAGACATGCTGTGTCTTTGCAACTCACCCTTCTGGTCAGCAGACATCCCTGTCACTGCAGGCGATGTAGATGTTCTTGCACAACTGGTGGAAAGACATCCAGCTCTGCTTTGCAACTGCTGCTTCCTGCTAAGCCATCACCAGAGAGAGAATTAGCAGAGATTCCATTGTCGCATACCCCAAATCTGAACCCTGGGTTATATTTAAATGAGCATAGGAAAGAGACTGAAGACTCTATGAGCCTTGTGAATTGGGGGATTGGTTTTTATAAACTAGAGGGCGAATGTCAGAAGATCAGATTACAAGTGTCTACCCATGTGTTTTCACTGTGTGATGGGTCACCTGGAGTTCAGGCTCTGTAAATTCCAAGGAGGTGGTTCCAGAGCAGTTTAAGCACTTCAGCAATTCCTAGCACTGGTGGTCTCAATTTGGGAAGGATTTCCTAACATGTCTGAAAGCCAAAAGCTTCTTTGCTAATTTAATAAAGAAGAGTGAACCAGTGGGTAAGTCCCAAGAAGATAGACTAAATCAGGCTAATTTGTTATATAATCCCTTTTTAATGTGGAGAATTAAGGTGATGGCAAGATGACTACATGTTTAATTCTCCAAATAATTACTGGTGGGTATTGACATTAAAGGTGGGAGAGAGCAAGTTAATTTCTGCTTGTTGTTTTCAGCACATGCCAAACTCTTACTTCACACCAGTGAGAAAAGGCTGGAAGTTGTATATTCCATATGCATGAAGTAACAGTTGGCACAAATCACCAAAATGAGAAAATTAAAAACCACTAAAGCCCAGCAACCCAAACTGTCACTTGCTGACATTTTTTTTTAGTCTCTCTGATTAAAAAAAAAAAAAAAAGTAAATGAAGGCCTCAAAGTATTCCACCTGAGTAAACCTGGGTGTCTGGTTAGGTCCTCCTCAATGCAAATAATGTGTGAGAAGGCAGTAATAGCCCTGGTTTTCCAACCTCCTCCTCCTCTACACCTTTTGTGAAGTGCTGTCATGGGCAGCCCTAGAGTGGGGTGAGAGCAGGGCAGGGCAGGATGACAGCACTTGACTCAGGTTGGTCCACGGCTGGCACTCTTGGCCGTGAAAAACCTGTTCTTCCCCATTGATAGGAATGGAAGTGCTTGGGGCTGCTCCAACCTGTGAATCAGGATAGTGGAGTTTTATGCCCTCCCTTTGCTAGCACTACTGAATTTGACCCAAAACAGCTGGAGGTAGCTATATCTGCACATCCTGCCTCTAAGTCATGTGTCCTTACACAGGCCTGGGATATCTTTAGCATTTATGCCATGGCCGCCAGTGCTCCAGAGGCACAAAGGGGTTCTAATGTCCTGCCCAGCCCTCTGCTCAACCAACCCAAGGACCTGCTGCCCATGTCAGCCCCTGAGCCCATCTACATCAGTGATGCTGCAGCAGGGCCAGGCTCTAGCTGCCCACAGCCCTGCCTGGACATGGGCCCCACAGAGCCAGACCCACATCCTATCTTGTCACCACAGCCCATGTGGTGCCCTGGCAATGGCCATGGGTTACAAGCGTTTTCCCACATGCTTTCTGCTCAAGATGATGTCCTTTGCTCACAGGATTCTGTGACCATCTAAGTCTTCCCTGTCACTTGCATAAGTACACATGTGAGTAAGTATATTTATTGAGAGTCAAACCATGTGTATGAAATATGGGATAAAGCGTACAGAAGTATTATATATTGTTACTCCAAGGTTTCCTCCTACCTCCCTGTCCTGCTGTCTCCCTTTCTCCTCCCTTTCCCCTCTAGTTTGATGTCTACAGGGAAGAAGAGAAGCTGGGGGTGAAGTGAGGCAGCCTGTAAAGCAAGGAATGACAGGCAAATCCATATCAGGAATTAATTTCAGCATGTTTCGTATCAAATCACTCAGGAATCACACAGATTTACTCCTTTACTCCTATTTTGTTGATGGCTAGAATATTACTTGTAAGCCAAAGCTTTCGTGTTGAAATCACTCCCTTATTTTATTTTTCAAGAAAGAATCTGTTTTGCAGTTTGACATGTTTCTTGTTTTCAGACTGTTGATTTTCTGTGTGGTTAACTTTAGGCTTCCTACAACTGACAGCTTATTATCTCACCTTATGAAAATTATGCATGACTTCTGGGACTCATCTATCAAAAGGAGAGAGCGCACAACACTCTGAGAAGCTGGTACCTTCTCTCTAGTTATCCGGCTTGATGGTTGTTCAGTGAACCTATTAACTGCCTGAAGTGAGTTGCATCTTTACAGGTATGGGACTGTATTGTCTTTCTTTGCTGTGTTTAAATGGCAGATGCTACCCCTGTGTAGTGTCCTGGTTTAACTTTATCTCTGGCCTGGTGGTTCCAAATGCAGCTGGCTACGTTCTCATTGGACAGTAGACCCATCACATGCCTGCAGAAGTAACGGCTGTAGGTCAATGTTCTGTCTTCCCCTTATCTCACACTCTCTGAAAATTGCCTCAGTTCAAGGTTTATGCCTTTCAGCGGAGCACTTAAACACACACTTAGCTCTGAGCACTTAATTCCTATCATTTCATTGCACAGGGATGGATTTAAGTGCCTACTCATAGTTCATGGCTTGCCAGCACTTCAACAGTTTATTTTGCAGTGGCCAAATAAGATAAAAGTGAGGAGCCAGCCCTGACAGTCCTGTGCTTGGGGGTACGGTTCGCTTTCTGGTAGTGATGGACAACGCCATTCAAACCTTTCATGATACTCCCAAGTAGAGATTGATGGGGCCCTATGCCCTGCTCACTGAGGATTAAGGAAAGGTGCTCTCCAGAAACCTAGGTCTGACCTTGTTAAGGTCTGGTTATTAAAATCGTTGAGGAATTCCTCAGCCCGAATTAAGGTGCAAACGAGACCATATGCCAGTGACAATAGTATGGATTTTATTTAATAGCAAATATGAGGGAAAGAAAAGGGGAGAGAAAGAAATAGGGAAAAAGGAGCTTGGGGAATGTGGGGGGGAAGAGAGTGAGGTGGAGACAGACTAGGTAGAAAGTATCACCACTCCATGGCTCCCGATGGCATTCCGTTGATCCTTTTCTTCTGGTCTTCTTGATGGCGAAGGTCCCCCAGAAAAGCACAGAATTCGATGGGTTGATGTATGCTCAGGCCAGGTGGCAATGTCCAGGCATGTCGCCTGGGGCTGGGGGGAGCAGTCTCTTGCAACAGACTCTGGATCTGTTGTATCACATGCAATCCTGTGGTGCAAGGCCTCTGGGGGGGCACTTCGGGGGGTCTTTGGTGGATTATGGCACCCCCTCAGCTGCCTCTCACGTGAAAGTCCCATGGATGTGGCCTGTGGAGTTGGGGGTTTCACAGCTGGGCCAGTTTGTGTAAGGGAGGATGGCACTGTCTCTGACCAGAGGTTACACCCGAATCGTCCTCTCCGCCCTTATTTCAGGGGGAGCGGGGAGGCGAATGTGTGCAAACCTGGCTTCTGCAGGCTGTGGTCTCCCCCACCCCAAACTCAGGCAGAGGTGGTGACTCTCCGCACGGCTGCTGGGTTTGGTTCCCTGGTGGGTGCATTCCTTTCGCCCCAGCCTTGTTTGTTTTTTCCTAGGCCTGAGTGATTGAAGAATGGGTTTCCGTTTATCTAATCTCCAGTCCAAAGTTCCAATCAGGCATCCTTTAGGGAGGGGTGGTCTTCTTTATACAGTTTAAAACTTTTTATCAATGTTTGAGGCATGAACTATTCCAGTCTCTGTCATATCTACAGAGAAATAGGACAGGGAAAGATTCTCCTACTTTCTCTGGTTGTAGCTACTGGTAGCACCATGCTCTGCTAGCGCAGGTCACTCCAGCAGCACAGTAGGGGTCAAGCCTTTATGCTGTGGCCATAATATGTCAATCTGCCAACACATCCCTTCCAAATCCTATACCACCATCCCCAGTCACCCACACCCATTCTTATCTGCTGTGTCTCCTCTCAGCATCAGCTCACCCTTAAGAGTATGTTTAAGGGCAGCTCAGAAAGTGAAAAAAGGAAAGGCATCATTAATCTTGTTTATGGTCTGACTGAACTAACAAAGCCTGAGCACCTTGTCCACACTGGGATTAGGTCCTAAAAAATAACTGATCACAAGGATAAGAGAAAAATAAATAGGCCGTATTCATCTGAATGGTAGAAATAATTTTTGTGGGTGATGCCAAAATGTAATGGGATGTGTTGAAGTGTGGCTAGTGATAGACTCCAGTTTTTCACTTCAGTAACAACAGAGGTGAGTTCAGAAGCTGTACCGATCCTGGGAGGGGAGGGGCTGTAAGGTAGTGCATAATAATCTGTATCAAATTGAGACTTTTCAGAGAGTTTTTAGCTGGAATTTGGAAATATCTCTGGAAGCTTTACAGTCATTTAATTTTTGCTGGAATTTGTATGCATTAACATTTTTTCTATGGCAATGAAGAATGAGTTTGCCTTAGGACTCGTTGCCACTGGCTTCCCAAGAATTATAAAGCCAAGCTAATAAATGACCTTGATCAGATGGCACACCTCACTCTTGTCCCCCTGTGGCTTTGTTCAAGACAGCTTCCAGCCCAAGCAGCTGCTAGGGAAGAGTGAACTTGCTATGTCCAACTGGCAGAGCTGTGATCAGCTTTATTTAAAGGCTTTTAAAAAGGCTTGTGATAGAGCATACTCTGCTCTCATTTATCCCAGGTAAAAACATAATATGAGTTGTTAGCCCAGTTCTTGTCCTTTGGTGCTGCTGCAGCAACAAAAAGGAGTCAGAAAACTGCTCTCACTGATAAAGTCTGGAGAAGTCATTCCGTAAAGGAATAGCTTGGCTTGGGCAGCCCTGGGACCCTGCTCTGCTCCTCATGCTGACAGCACAGCTGAGTGCCTCTGGGAGTGTGGTCACCCAAAAACTCTGGGCGGCTGGCAGGGGCTAAGTGGCATGGCTCTGCAGAGGAGCCCTGTGGCTGCCATCTTACTAGCTGCTGGCAGTTTTGGACAAGCTGCACTTGTGCCCCTGTGCCACCCTGATTTTAAGTGTGGCCATCTGGGATGGCTAAAACCAAGGTGGAAAACGGGACTACTTTGTTGACATGTGACTTTTAAGTTGTGTAGGTAATGATGGACAAGTTAAGTTGGGGAGGAAGGGCACTAGTCAGCCACCTTGGGAATTCCTCTTTCTGAACATGGATGGTACCTTTTGTGGCACTGCTTTGCCATTTTGTGCAAACTCCCAGCTTTTTAGAGATCCAGTTGACTATCAGACAAAGGAACCCTCACATTGTATGTCAGTCTGGGAACATACTTGATGTGAATGAATACAAAGACCTATTCATCACTCCTAGTGCTCACATAACTGACAGATTAAATCACTCTCTGGCTGTGAAGATGACAGTGGCCCAATAGCTAATGCTGTCTAACAGCCTCCATTAGAAGACCTTGGTTTTGATTGTTTATAATTTTGCCAGACTTTAGCTGATTGAGCTGGATTTTCCCATGCCATATGTCACCAGAAACTGAAGGCTTGTGTGTGGAAGGGTCTAGATGAATAGTCATGGCGTTGCCAAGCTCATGTATCACTGAAAAGTCACTTGAACACAAATTTTTAGGGAGTAATTGTACATTTCTCCTCTCTTGAGGGAGAGGAAAAACATCTGGAGTTATGTGCTCCCCAGTGGTTTGTGTTCAAGCTGAAGTTGGAGTTGCTGCTAAACAGCCTGACTGCAAGAAGTTCCATGTCAAAGGCTGTCAACTTGCTAGGTATTGTTGACACTTTTAACATTTTGCAATGTCTTTTGAGGCTGTACTTTGTCCACTGACATACTTAGTTCCATATTGTACCCCATGTTTTTGACAGAAGTTGTTTTAAGCAGGCTGAGATTATGCTACCACGAAGCACATCTAATGGCTTAAATTTGAGCACATCTCAGGTTTGTGTATGTGTATGGCGTTATAGCTCTCCTCTGCTCCCCCTTTTCCTTCTTTACTGCTGTCTAGTGGTTGTTTTTCTGAGCAGCAGTCCCTGTCATATAGGATTAGGACCAGATTTTCAAATCTCCATGCTGCTCTAAGTACCAGGCTGAAGTTGCTGGTTCCTAGAGATGAATTAGCTTGGCAGCTTTTAGAATGACTTTTATTTGACCTGCTGAATCAATGTTGGTACTTTTTCCTCTGCATTTCCAAACAGTACTGCAGAGGTCAGCAGGAAGAGCTTTCAGGCTGAACAGTTCCTAGGTGAGGTGGTTGTGTTGGGAGGACGTTTGGTGACCAGAAATAAGTGGTATGGGTGTGGGTCATGGATGGGATGGGGTTAGAGGACCTAAAGTATCTTTGAGGATGATGTGTGTTTCTGTGAGTAGTATCTGCCCATGATAGCTCAGTCGCATATTCGGTGGAAATGTGCTCTCTGGCCTGCAGCCTGTATAACCCTTTCCCATTCCCTACAGAGACTTTTATTAAGTGAGCTTTACAAGGACCTAGAAAGGACCTCTATCTGTCACAGGAATCTGAAAAGGGCGATGTAAGGTCCCCAGGGGGAGTTTTTCCTTAACCACTACGCAAACCAGAAAATTTCTAGATCTCAGTAAAAAAAGTGTGTGCTATGTTTTCCCAAACTGGGTGTCAATGTGAATTGTAGGAGCTATTGCCTAGGAACTATCAAGAGGCAGACTTTATAACCACCAGAATATTTTCATTTAGCTACTTGCACTATTGGACCATCATATGATTTAGAGCTTTGACAAACCTGAACTCCCATTAAACTAGGTAGCTTGGATCCAATTAGTAGCATTATCCCAGGAAGACTGTTCAGGATGGCCTGCCAACAACAGCTGGCCATTGACTGAGCTCTGCTTTTAGAGTGCATTTTGCAGCATGCTGTATTCTGTAATGGCAGTGCCATGGTGGTGCAGTCCCTTGGCTGGCTAATTTAATGCTAGTTTGGTGTGTCAATGCCATGCTGCAGTTTTAATAAGGTAGAGGCACATCTGCAGTCAGAAATTGTCATTATTCTGCAGGGCCAGCACGGTGTAATACACTGCACAGATCCTCAAGCCAAGATTTTAGAAAATTAGTCTGGGTCCTATAAACATTTTAATGGGAGGAAGCAAAAATACTTGCATGACCTGACAGGTCTTTTTGTCTCCTAGGTAGGACTTCATATGGAGGAAGTGGTCTTTTCCCTTAGTGACAATAAAAGCACTTTATACTTTTGCTGCAATGGAAAGATCATATATTATATAGATCCCAGTGAACAGTATTCAGCAAACTGCAGATGTCTTTAAGTTTCCATTATAAACTTGATTTTATTCCTATTCCTCCCTTTGCCAAAATTAGCCCCATCCACCTACAACTTCACAGGCATAATCTTATTCTAGGACAGATTTTTTGGAAGAGTTGAAGGAAACTGGTCAAGGTGTTTAAGAGAGATGATGGCTAAAAAAAATGAGTTCATCTGCTTGGAGAGTTTCCTAAGGACTTTTTGGCTTGTCACATCCTGAAAATTCATTTGCCTAGAGATTCAAAAAATATTTCAGATCTGTTGGTCTTGGCTAAAAATGGTGCCTGTGAATAGTTTTAGGCTGTCTGGTGACAGAATTATTTGGTTACTGAAAGTGGTCCCTGCCTCGGTGTGTGTACATATATGTGTTATGTGCCCTTTGGAGATCCTAACTCAACTAGTCAGTACCAATGTGCTTATAAATTTATGGTGGCAATGTAAGGTTTCTAAACAACTCTGCTTGCATCCTGAACAGACATATTCCTTGTCTGAGACTGGTCCTGTCTGCAGGTACTGCTGCCTAAAGTCCTCACCTGTATGTTTCCTGATCCCCACTGCAGTCCATGCTGAAATCGACAGCATGGCTTTACAGTCCCTTCTGCACACTCTCTTTTTCAAAAGGAACAGAATTCAAAGTTCAGTCTACTCATCTCAGTGCTTTTTACTGGGTCAAAAAATTCATACCTGCCATGATTTGTGCCAATATGGCTGTGAGCCACACATGATGAGACTTAAGCCAGTATTATTTTTCAGCATATGTGTTTTGTGGCTTATTTGTGGTTTTACGACAAAGTAAGTTCTGAGGCATAATATTCTATTCTTAAAGAGGATTTATTGCAAAATATGTACTTAAAACTTTCTCATAATTGGGAAATTTTTAAATATGGTTCTTGAAGTATGACCAAAACCAGAGGCAAACATTCATTAGACAATTTTCAGCATCTCTCACTGTAAGAAGAATGTGACATCTGCAAATAGTACAGTTCTGCTGTACCACTGCACTAATGTGGTCTCCTTGGATGATTCCCTTAGCTTGCACTGAAAGTTATAGCAGAACAATGTGAACAGTAAAGTCTGCCCAGCACGTACCATTGACAATGGAACATGGGACACATTCCGTGAGACCTTGGGTTTGGTTAATAATGTTCCCAGACTTTGACATTTAAGCCTTGATCTTTCTGAGCTTCGGACCTCAGTTGGTTTCACTGTTGTTGAAGCCAAGTCCCTGACCTACAAATTGCTGGAGCCTTGTGTGTACTTGGCAGAAGTATGACCATTCTTTCTCTATTTATTATTCCATCAGCATCTGTTATTGACCACTATTTGAAGCAAGCTCTTGGGCTAGATGGACCTTGGTTTTGACGCAGTATGGATGTTCTTACACTATATTCTCAGTGTCAACAAAAATAGTTGACTATTTATTGAAAATAAGTCTAGGAATTTACTTTGTCGTTTTAAGGACTTAACAGTTTTTACTGTTTTGTTTTGGGGTTTTTTGGGTTTTTTCTCTGTGCTCTGGAACTGGGACTTGAATCCTAAATGAAGCATTACCTTGGAGTCAAACTGTTCACTTCTGGCTCTTGACAGTCACATTTTTAATGTGCTCAGTAGAAACTAGGAAGGGTTTTGCACCTAGATGCTGGTTACATTGACCATACCCTGACAGGACTGAGCAGGAGGCTGCTGTTTGCAGACTGCTCTGCCATGCAGCACAGGAGCTGAGTGCAGCAGGATTGTCTCACTGGCCATTGCCTTCTGGGACCGAAGAATGGCCTGACTGGAAGGCAGAAGTGATGCGTGAGTTTTCAGGAGAAAATTTTCAAGACGGAAATGGGTTATGATGGTAAGAAGAAGAAACGCAAAACTGATATCTAGATGGATTAGTTGAAAACTGGAGTATGGCTGGCTCCATGATGGTCTGCATTGATGATAAAGAGAAGAGGAAGGCCTAACAGCAGGGAGAGCGTGGGACAGTCTGTGTGATCTTGGAGAAGATTTCTCTGAGACCTGGAGCTGAGCACAGGCTCCCTGTGTTCAGGTCCTGTGTTCGGCTCTCAGCTGCGGATCCCATCATAAGGGACTTCTCAAAAATCAAGTCCACACAGGTATTGACAGTCATTGACTCACTCAGAGGTACACTTTCACTGCAGGGAATCTGGAGAAGTCATTAACTCCACCTTTCTATCCCAAGACCAAGTTGCAGTCACGCCACCCCAAGCTGCAGTATCTTATCATTGGTACTGAAGTTTTGTCCAGTGTCTGATCTAAATCTCCCAAGGTGTTTGGTTTATGCTTCCTAATGTTTTATTCTTCCTGATCTTTCCACCAGGAACATACTAGTTCCTTATTCTTTGCAACAGCTTTGTAGTTGAAGAATATTAACCTTCTGTCTCGGTTGTTACTTCTCCACAGAAAAAAAGCCACATTTCTTGCAGTCTTCCCTCATGTTTTCTGGACCTCTGTCAATTTTTGTTGATCTCGCCTGCCAACTGTTTCATCTCTTTCTTGAAGTACAGTGCACTAAACAGGTTGTGGTCTTCTAGGTGAATCTTTACCTATGGGAATCAGCCCACATGGACTCTTTCAGTAGTCTTTAAGACCCTTTAAACATCCTGACGTGAGGGCTTTGCCATTCATGCTCAGCTTGTTCCAACATAGTCCCTGGTCTTTTCTCTTCTGAACTGGTACCTAGACAGTTTTGCAAGTACAGATGAGTATTTCTGTGTAAGCATTTTGCACTACTGTATTCCATTCATTTTAGATGATCTCTCTAAGTCATATCAAGAACATTTTAGATTCTGATTTTTTTAGTATCTATAACATCTGCAGTCCTTCCTTGTTTCATCTGCAAGATTCATAATCATACTTCATATTCAATCTTTTGTGCCTTCATTGAAAACATAAAATAAAACCTTATACAGGACCACGGCCCACAGAATTTCTTACAAAACATACATATTTTGATATATTAAGATGGAATTACCCTGTGGATACAATTATCCAACTAGACTTGACATCCTGCCCCTTCCCACAGCAGTTTCATTTAGAACACAGTTCACTAGCCTGTCCATGAGAATATTATAGGAAATACCACTAAAGGCCTTGCAAAAAATTAAACAAAATAAATTCAAGCTATGTGATATCTCCAGCTAGTACTTCAATCTCCCTTTAAGACTCCTAGAATGAAGTTGCTCAGGGAACTGGAAGACATCTAATGTGAGATGTTATTCTCTAAGCAAGTTTTGCGTATTTTAGGCTGCAATTTTGCCCCCTAATTAATTGCACTGTCTGGTTGCTGTTGATCTTTTTAGTAAGACTGATGAAAAAAGGAGAAAAAAGGGGCCTTAAACTCTTCCACTTTCTTAACATCCTCTGCACATCCCCATCATAGAGTACTGGTCCAAACTTTCCTTTATTTTTCTCTTTTTACCTGTAAAATTTATTTTACTTTTGGTAAGTTTTGCTAGTTGTATCTAATCCATTTTATCTTTAATAACTGTTTATACCCCGTCTATACCCTCCCATGAATGGAGTATTGTGCTGGGTTCTCAACCAGCTATACTAGTTTCTGCTTTACAGATACCTCTTTTACAACTGAGGTCAATTAAAAGGTTGGGAATTACCTGACTTCTGCTCAATTTCCTTACTTTCCTCTAAAATGCCACAGGTTGCACTTGGTTTCTTACTAGCATTTCTTGAATGAACTGACAGCTGTCCATAATCTGTTTTTCCCGTAGATTTGCCTCTTATTAGATCTTCCCTACCCATTCTCTGAGTTTATTGACATCTGCGTTCTTGAAATCCAATGCTGTCGGTCACTTGGATCAAGTGGCAGAAGATGACACTCTGTCACTGCAGTGCTGATTTCTTGCAAAATGTCCTGTCTGGCAGCAGACTTTGAGTTGTATGTTACACTGCCCTCTACCTACGTGCAAAGCTGCAGTGCAGCTGAGGAAGGTTGTGACAATTACAGTGTGTATTAGGCTATAAGATTTAGGCTGCTCTTCAGAATTTATCATAGAGAATGGGAAGAAAAATGTAACTTCAGAGAAACTTTCTGTAAGGTATTATTAACTGCCCTTGTAATGAATCTCAGTCAATGTGGACAGAGGATCTGTGCTAATCAAGCATTTAGAACACAAATTCTTTGTGAAAATAAATACTCTAGACTAAGGTATGAGAGGATCCTTGCCCTGCTTTGTTTAGTAAAAGTAGAAGCTTAGACCGTTATGCAGCTATTTCATGGTGTAATGGACAGACAGTAAGACTGCAACAGGGGAGAGGAAGAAAAAAGCAATAAACTTCAGCTTAGGCAAAAAGGGCTGATCAGACCATACTGGACCTATGCTTTGTAAGAACAGTGACAGAAGCTCTTATATCTTACTGCAAAAGCAGTAAGACTTTGGGTCCTACTAAAACCCTCCAATATTCTTTAACATTGGTTGAGACCACTGTAGATACATCCTGGCCCCTCTCACAGGTCAGAGACGGTCAAGAAGTCAGACCAAGCCTGATGCTTATATTAGAAATATATTTCCTATTATACAATAATTTTTACTGACAAAATTACAACGGGAGTTCCTTTACTATCCCTTCAAGTCAATTTGGATTCCCTAAAGAATGAAAATTAACTACCAGTAACCAGTCTCATCTGTAGTCAATTTTTATGACAGCTATAAACTAATAAAAATGTAGGCATCATACTGTCAGTGTGGTGCTGGAGGATAGAGGAGCAAGCCATGCCTGTAGTCGGAGTACTGGTGATGGTTTAGGGAAATCCAGGTTGTTGAATCGCTCTGTTCCATACTGCAGGGGACTGATGTGCAGGGTCCATACGCTATCTAGTGGCTCTGTCGATTATGACATTATCCCTGAATTACTCTTCTTTCACTTGTGAATTGTGGGATTAAAAAATACTTTAGACAAAACTGGAATTTGTAAGTCTGTAACCATTCCCTAATGAATCTAAGACATTTGGAGGTCATAAGTGATTAATGAAAAAACCCAAAAAGATAGTAAAGTCTGTGTGAATGTGCGGGCAAAACTCTTGATGGGGACTTCTAGGCAGTCAGTCCTGTCATTATGAGAAGTCTGACAGGCACTGGTCAAGCTGTTAAGATCTTTCTCTTTTCTTTACAGACTACATTCTAGATTTATTACTTAAAAACCCACTCACTTTAGGAGTGCTTCAAGAACAAGTTTAAGTATCTTCTTTAGTTGCTAGATTCTGCAATATTTCGTGAGGTAAAAGCAGATAATCTAAATATTTTAAACTGAGCACATAGTAGACAGTAATGCAAGGCTAGATGTGTTCTCCTCCAATGGGGAAAGCTAATCTTCATCCCTTGAGATCATGGACTAGGAAGACGTGAAGATCACATACAACAGCATTCTCCTTGTCTTCTGCTTCTGCCAGGGATATGATTGATCTTCACTAAAACAAACAGCCCTTCTGCTGTTATTTATCTGTGAAAGGCAGCTTGTACTGTTCTATGGAAGCTAAAACTGCTTTATAGATGATGAGTACTACTGTTGTAAAGGCCGTATTTTCTATATTTTATATATATGAAGCAGAAAATATTGTATTTATATATGGCCTGTACCAGCACATTTAGGGGTCTCATATGAGCTACAACTAGCACACAAATTAGTTATATTTGAAAAAAAAGAAGTCTGATTCACCATCACTCTCCGCAATTTTGCACTTTCCTACTTAATAACTGAGAAAGCTCCCTAGACAGCTCTTAAAACACTTATCTTTAATTGTACTTAATTACATATGTATATTTGTTTTAGGAGGATGAGTAAAGACATAATGCAGGTTTCAGCTTGGATTAACTTTTTTTGAACTGTTCTAGGAAAGGAGAAGTTTTATTTTGTTCTTCACGCATCTCAAAGGTGCCAATTTTGTTTTCCCTTTTCAGTAAATAATTTTTCTATTTATACTCCTGAACCCTTCAAACAAGTTTAAAATAGCTGGCAAATAATGTTCGCACTACCAGCATTTATCATGATTTCCAATATGAAGCTTCGATGGTGCATGTCTTTTGCCACATACAATAGCAGTTAATAAATATGCATATAAATACAACAGATGTATATAAATGGACTTACAGAAGGTTGCACATGATGAGAAAACCACACATAAGAGCCAGTTCCTTGGTCATGCCCTTCCATCTCAAATAAACCTAAAACTCAGAGCCTTAAGTATTGTGCTAACTTTGGCTGGCAAAGAGTTCATTTTCTTCACAGTGGCTGGGATGAAGAGGTGTTTGAGATTTGTGCTGCAAACAGTTGGTAACATAGGGATTTTTCATCATTGCTGAGCAGAGCTTACACAGAGTCCAGCTTTCTTCTGCCTCTCATCCCACCACACCAGTGAGAGGTGCCATAAGGAGCTAAGAGAGGACAGAGCCAGGATAGCTGACCCCAAGTGACCAAAGGGATATTCCTGAGCATACGGTGTCATGCTCAGCATATAAAGCTAAGGGGGATGAAGGAAGAGAGGGGGCTATATTCGGAGTGATGGCATTTGTCTTCCCAAGCAATCATTACGCGTTATGGCGCCTTGCTCTCCTGACACTCACCTGCCCATGGCAAGGGGTGAAGGAATTCCCTCTTCTGCTTTGCTTGCACTCAGGGCTTTTGCTTTAGCTATTAAACTGTCTTCATTTCAACCCCCAAGTTTTCTCACTTTTGCCCTTCTGATTCTCCCCGCCATCTGACCAGGGGGAGCGAGCGGCTCTGTGGTCCCTTGCTGCCAGCTGGGGTTAAACCACAAGAGTAATAAGCACATAAGAGTTGACAGGGCTACAGGCAACCTGCTTTAAGTGCTCAAAGCTGAGCAGCTTAACCTCTTCTGCCCTCTTAGCCACTAGCATTTCCTACACTTTTTTCCGATTCAACATTCACTCCAGATCATACAGCCTCAGAAGAGATTAAAAAAAAAAAGTAGATGTAACTGAAAGAATTTTCTTTTAAGATGACTGTGAGTAAGAGAGATGGGCTTAAAGACACATCAGCAAATGAGTTACATTTCTTACTAGGACTTCCAGCCTTCTGTATCCTATCAGCATGCACAAACCCCAACTTAATTTTATTGCTTGTACAACCAGCACAAACCTGGCCACAAAGGCTTCAAAATAAATAATTAGTACAAGGGGAAAAAAAATCCAACACTCGGGCTTCATTGCACAAACATTTAAACAGAGGAAATAATTTCTTTTACAAATGTGTTTCTCTTGTATAAGAATAATTTTGTATAGAAAATAGCTCTTTATACATTTTACAGAAATAGGCTAACATTTAGATTCTTTATTAATGAATAATCATTGAATGCAATTTAAGATTTCAGTTATGTTTCAGTCACCAAACGTCAATAACACAGCAATACATCACTGCTCTAATATCCTTAAACTGCTTGATTTATCAAATATTGAGTCAAGACAGTGAAAACATTCCTAGAGCCACGGTAATTTGCAAACACTCAAGCAGCTTGAAACTGTTAAGTTACGAAATACTTCCTGAAAGTAATACCATAATTTAAGTGTCAAGGAATACAAACTTAACGAGGCAGCATTACTTGCTCACTCCTGCTGGCTAATACTGTAAAACCCAAATTGAACAAAAGCTTTAATATTAAACTGGTTTACTGTTAATGTGACCTTCAAAACACTCCTGAAGGATGGGATGCCATCCAGGACCTGGACAAGCTCTAGAGGTGGGCCCATGGAAATCTCAGGAGGTTTAACAAGACCAAGTGCTGCACCTGAGTCAGGGCAAACCCTGGTATCAACACAGGCTGGGGGATGAAGGGATTCAGAGCAACCCTGCTGAGAAGGATTTGGGAGTGCTGGTGGATGAGAGGCTGGACAAGACCCAGCCCTGTGCACTCACAGCCCAGAAAGCCAAATGTGTCCTGGGCTGCATCCAAAGCAGTGTGGGCAGCAGGGCCAGGGAGGAGATTCTGCCCCTTTGCTCTGCTCTGCTGACACCCCACCTGGAACACTGCATCTAGTTCTAGGGTCCCAGCATAGGAGAGACAGGGACCTGTTAGAGAGAGTCCAGAGGGGGCCACCAAGATGATTAGAGGAGTGGAGCACCTCTCCTCCAAGGAAAGGCTGAGAGAAATGGGATTGTTCAGCCTGGAAAAGAGAAGACTTTTGGGTGACCTAATTGCAGCCTTCCAGCACCTGAAAGGAGCCTACAAAAAAGATGGAGAGGGATTCTTTACAAGAGTCTGTAGTGATAGAGGCGAGGTTTAGATTAGATGTTAGGAAGAAATTCTTTACTGGATGGGTGGAAAGGCACTGGAACAGGTTGCCCAGAGAAGCTGTAGATGACCTAACCCTGGACAGGGAGCACCTGAGCAGCCTGATCTAGTGGAAAGAGTCCCTGACCATGGCAGGGGTGTTGGAACTGAATGATCTGCAAGGTCCCTTCCAACCGAGGCCATTCTATGATTCAAAATGAAATAGCAAAAGCTACTCTAGCAAATGCTATACAGCATTAACACAATATATAAATGTAATAAAAATACTTTCATTTTCTTAAGAAAATGTGGAAGGTAGATAAAAAAAATCAGTAAATTAAGATACAAAAAGTAAGTTTGTAGAGGACACAAAATCGAAAAACACGTATACGTATTTATATGTAAGGGTATGCTAGGAAGTACATATATTTAACAATACTCAAATTTATTCAAAGACTGTTTAAGTCCACATGGTGTCATGTGGAACTCAAATGTAAGCCACATTCAAATGCTCTCCCCCTACAACTGCTTTTTCAATCACTTGTTCTTATCTGCAGATTTCCGTGTAAATTAGAGAGAAGGTAAAGACATTTATCCTTGGAATACAACTATATGCAGTAATCGTTTCTTGCTTTCTAGGTATAATTTTAAATAGAAGATGTAAGCAAATAAGAACTATAAAAGCCAATGACTGAAAACCTGAAATTTAGATGCTAATGATTCTATTTAGTATTCATACAGAGCTACTTAGGAGTTTGCCAGCTGTACCCTGTGTGAGTACTGTTGACACTTCCATGCTCCATGATTCAAATGTGTAGTTACATTTATGGCTCTCACTCCAAGTTAGCCAGCCTCTTAACACATACGACTTTCAAATAAATTCAGCTGGAACTGGTACACCTCTCCTTCTCACAGCACAGAGGATGACATGAGACAGTAATGAATCACATTATACTGGTTCACATTTTCATGTGGTTAGAAGGAGAAACAAACCCTTATTCCAGTGATTTTGCAAATTCTGCATAGTCAATGTATCCATCATTGTTCTTGTCATCATCTCTTAAGACATCATCTATTAGACTAATCAGCTCTTCTTCCTTCATTGCTTGGGTATGCTCACCACCTTCCTACAAAAACAAAACCACATCGAACAGGTTAGCAGTCTTTCCCAGCTAGTGGCACATATGACAGATTACTGACAGCTAAATTTTACTAAGCTGTTCATGTTTGGTGCCTAACTTGGCACTAAGATTTATGTAATCATTTATAACAATATAAGCAAATTTCATCAAGTGGAAGCTTTGAAGTCAAAGTTCTCTGGACTTCAGAACAAGCATTCTGCAGTCAACATTCTTGGTCAGAAGTTCCAAAAGCTGAATAGCACAATGTATAATGAGGGACAATCCTCTAATAGATGTATTCTTAATTAGGATCTTGATGTAGTACAGACACTGTAGTTTCTATATAGTACAGAAACAACTTACAGTAATATAGAAGTGAAAAAATTCAGCTTTGTCGCTCAAAGTCAGTAAAATTCTTAGTAACACCCCTTATGGGAACACAAAGAGGTGCCTTTGCACAAGAAACAGCCAGTCATTATTCTGTTCTTGGCTCAGTATTTTTTGCCACAGGTTATTAGCAGGAAGTTATGCTATTCTGAGTTGTAACTTCCAGAAGGTCAGTATGAGACAATGTGTTTCTACTGTGTTCCTAATGACTGGAAGGAGAATTTGAGTTTAGGAAGAGGCAAACCATAACAGGTTCTTCTAATACAAATTTTGTGCAATAAGTTTTCTACAGTTTGTGTATACACAGCAGTAACAGTCTGAAGTTGAAAACAGTGTCATATCACATGATGCTTCTACAAATCCTCATGCTCCATTTTGGATGACTTCCCTTTCTCCCCATCCCTACCTACCAAAGTAAGCCCTCTGTAAAATAATTTTCACTCTGGAGCCCTTCCTTATTCTAGAGTTTAAACTAAAATGGAAACTTCCTAAAAACTGCAATGTGACATGAAAAGCTGTGATAATGTACATTTGTAAGTTCAACCAGAACTATCAGGAGAAAAATACTCCCATTTTCAGGCAAAACTGTAACTGCACTGAAGATGTGTTGCAACTGTTCTGCTGCTTTTAGAGTCAGAACTGTTTCCAAACACATATGCCCTTACAAAACTACACCAACCTCTTTGTGGACATGTGAGATAGCAGTAGCAAGTTCTAACCCATCTAGCAAATTATTGCCATCATAATCATGCATTTTGAAGTAATGGAGCTGCAACTCTTGTGGAGACATCTCAGATTCTGGTTTCTCGATAACACCTTCCAAGTGTTCCATGATGTGTCTATGAAAAACAAAACCCACAACATCTCCATCAGTTAAAATGTTCTGTTTACAGCAAATTTAGTCTTTGATCAAATATTGTATGTCTAAAAGTACCCTGGAAAACTAAAAGCTACAGTTTGATACACTAAGATAAAGAGGGCACAAAGGTTGTTTGTTACAGGGGCTGTAGTGGCCTCTAATACCTTAGCTAGCTATTTTATTTCTTCTGGCCTACTTAGCAGGCTATCAAAAAACCTGAAGCAGAGCCCAAAATCTCTTTTTGTCTGTCTTCCAAAGTACAGGAACTGGAGGAATATCTTTCCCAGTCAACCATGAAGTGTTCCAGGGAGTTTTATTTTCTGCTAGAACTGTTCTGCATTTATGAAGAAGCAAATGAGAAAATGAACTCTACCCATCAGGAATATGATTTTGTCTAAAGTATGCTGATATGGGTAAGCAGGATTTCTGTAAGAATTTTTTTATAGCATAAGTAGGGCTAAAGGCTCCAGAGAGACCTTTCTATGTCTCATATCTCTACAAATTTATCAAGCAAGCATGTCTCATATCTGGCTTTAGCTAGTCATACAACATTCTGAGAAAACAGCGTGCCCTAGGTTTAAGTCCAACTCGCATAACACTTTAGAGATAAGAAATCATTAAGAAGTAAAGTTTACACTTCTAGAACATGGAACACATACTCTTTATCTTGTACCAAATTCTTATCAAGGCGAATATTTGGATGTTGACTCTCTCCTACATGTTCCTCAGCTAGGGCAGAGATGAAGAACGCAGCCAGAAAGCAGAATAGCAAATGTGTTCTAAACATCCTTTGGGCCATTGTGATCTCCTACAAAAACGAAAACATCCCCCCCCAAAAACAACAGATGAAAAATGCAATTTACTTTCAGCAGATTTAGAGAGTGCTTAGAAACAACCCCATTAAGTTTCAGAATAGAAGAACTTGCTGCATTGGAAACTCTTTGCAAGCAGAGAGCCAGAGAGCTCCAATTAAGAGTTTTTATGAGGGTCTCTATTTTACGGGATTATGCAGTAATTTTCAGATAATGTCTTTTTTTTTCCTCATAGGAAATGTGCACACCTTAGCCATGCTTCGGTTTTCATACACCTTCTAGACAATCAAGCAACCATGCCTGCCTCAGGCAGACCTGCCCCACAGCTATGGGAGCAAAGGCCGCTTACGGTATCGAAGCGGCTCCGTCTAATTAGTAGCTCTATTAAGACTGAATTCCCTAAGGGGCACACGCCTTGGGAGACGTCACGCAGCCATGCATGTGCGTCCTTCACGGGCAGGTGACAGGGTACAGAGCTTCAGAGGGGCCGAGCGCGCTGCCGAGGGCAGCCACGGCGCGGGCCGGTGGCTTCCGCTCCTGTTCTTCTCCTGGCCTCAGCTGCAGCGACCCCCGGTTCCACCGGCACGGCGCTGGCCGCCACCCAGTCTCCCACCCCCGGCTCCCCGCCCGGCTGGATCCCCGAGAAAGCGCCACCGCAGCGGGATGGGGATGGGCCCGCCGCCCCCCGCCCAGGCCCCAGCACCCCCGCTCCAGCACCGGCGGGCGGAGAGGCCCCGCTGCCGCCAGACTACGCACCCTCGGGCGGGTCTCCGCCGTGCCGCGGGCTCCGGGCTGTGCGCAGGCTGCACAGCATGCCCGGGACACCATCCCGGGATCACCCCTGACCCGGCGCTGCCCCGCCCGCCCNTGCCTTTGTGGCTAAAAAGGCCAGTGGTATCCTGGGATGCACTGGGAGGAGCATTGCCAGCAGGCTGAGGGAGGTGATCCTGCCCCTCTACTCAGCCCTGGTGAGGCCACGTCTGGAGTGCTGTGTCCAGTTCTGGGCTTCCCAGTGCAAGAGAGACATGGAGCTCCTGGAGTGGGTCCAGTGGAGAGTAACAAAGATGGTTAAGGGACTGGAGCATCTCTCTTACCAGGAAAAGCTGGAGGACCTCGGCCTGTTCAGCCTTGAGAAGAGACAACTGAGAGGGCACCTTATCAATGTATACAAGTGTGTATGTGTGTGTGTGTATATATTTATATATATATGTATATAGAGAGGAGAGTGTATACAAGGGGGGGTGCCAAGAGGATGGAGCCAGGCTCTACTCAGTGCTGCTGAGCAAAAGGACAAGAGGAAATAGGCAGAAACTGATGTACAGAAAGTTCCACCTGAACAAGAGGAAGAACTTCTTTACTGTGCAGGTGACTGAGCATGGGAACAGATTGTCCAGAGAGGTTGTGGAGTCATCATCAATGAAGATACTGAAGAACTGCCTGGATGCAATCCTGTGCCATGTGCTCTAGCATGACCCTGCTCGAGCAGGAGAGCTTGGACCAGATGACCCACTGTGGTCCCTTGCAACGTAATGCATTCTGGGCACTGTGAGGTCTCCACAACCCCGGCCTTTGATCCAGAGAACTCCCTTCCAGAGTTGCTCTCCAATGCCCTGGGCAGACCCGAGAAGGAAGGCAATGGCAAAGCTGGTGGCAGTGAGGGCCAGTGTGTGTCCTGCTCCTAGGGCAGTCCCCGGCCACCCCTGCTCCAGATGCTTCCCTCTAGCCCCATCCACAAAGGCCCGCCGTGTTTCCTGCCCTGCTGCTCGAGTGGGAACTGCTGTGCCCTCTCCCCAGTGCCCACTGCAGTTTATAAACTGTGTTCTGTGCTTCCCCTCGCACTACACTCCACAGGTCTCGCTGTTTCCATACTCGACGCCTACACAGCCAGAGCTCTGGCCTCTCGTAGGTCATAACCCCCGAGCAAACCTCGGCCCCGGGGAGCCGGGGGAGCTTTGGGCCCGTTCCTCATGCACTGCCCGGGTGTTTCGTGCCGAAGTTGCGGCTGGAGGGGGGCGGCGGCCGTGGGGATCAACCGGCAGAGAGCCCTGGGGTTTAGGTGACTTCCAAGGGCGGCGGTGGGGGAACAGCACTGCCGGCCCGTCCTGCCCAGGCAGGGAGCGAGGTACCACACCCGCGGTACCGGGACAGCACCGCCGGTTCGGGACGCGGCTCCATGCCCGGGCGTCAGGCGCGAGGCGTCAGGGAGTGGCGGCCATGGCGGATTCGCCGGCCCCGGCCGCAGCCCTCGGGCAGGGTGTACCGGCCGCCCCCGCCCCCCGGCACCTGCCGGATCCGCAGC
>VZTD01001942.1:196362-420983 GCA_013397725.1 Rhagologus leucostigma
CGAGCCGGCCGGGCAGCGAGGGGCGGCTGCCGAGCGCTCGGGATGCCGCCCCCGCCGCGGTCAGCACCGAGGGGCAGGTGGCGGCTGCCCCGCTCGGAGCCCGCCCTGGGTGCACCCAGCCCGTCTGGGCTGCGGCCGGGCCACCCCCGTTCGGAAGGGTGTCTCTTCAGCTTCTCTGTACGTGTCATGCTAGTTCGCTCTTGCCCGCTGCCCAGCGCTGTTCTTGGGTGGGTGTCCTTGTGTTACCTCTCTCCATTTCTGGGGAGCATTGCTTTGCTTAAAGGCTTTCACATGTAAAACAGGTTTCATAAATAGCAAATGTATTAGTGTTTTTTCTTCCTCTTACAACACACTGCTTTGCTTCTTTTTTTTTTTTTTTTAAAGAAATCTGCTGTAAAAAGTGAGGCAGCCTTACTCAGTCTGAGATCAGCAAGTAAGTTGTCACCACGGTAGTGGTGCAAAGGGCTCTGCCACTGAAGTCAGAAGAGCTACTTCTAGGAATAAACCCGCTTCTTTAGAGGAGTGCGTCCAGAATGTGGCCCTAGAGTTGAAGCTTTCTGGGGTCCCTTAAACTTCACAGTGGGAGGCATGATGGGGGAGATGTTTATAGTTTAATACATGTTTATTTTTGCGGCTTCCCGAGTGTGTACATGGTGCAGATCGAACCCTGTGCTGAGAACCGCACGGCCAACCTTTGAACTTTAGTCAGGTTTCAGCTGCATTTTCCCAGGTGCAGAGATTACCATGCACTTTGGGGGCATTAGTAGTTGAAGAGTTCACAGTAGTTTCTTCTCTTGTAATTAAGAGGTATAACAACAGTATGATTGCTGTAAAAACATGATTTGTTAATTTGCTGCTATGTCATAATAACTTGCTAGTTATGAAAGAGTAATGCTTTGTTATTGCTACAGAGCTTCTTTCAGCAGGTTTTGTGCTTCTAGAAATGGTTGTGTGTCTGGATGGGATTTTTTAAACTGTAGTATTTGCTTTGTGAGGTTGTGTATATTTATTTCTTAATTGTGTATGTTCTTACCTAATTCCTTAAGTTTGATTGAGAGATTAATGACTACCTGAAAGCTCTTCAGTGTGTAGAAATGATTGCATGCAAGTTTAGCTGAACACTTAGGCTGAACACTTAGGCTTCCCATTTTATGTACCTGTACTTTGTTTATGCAAGTTGCAGACCTGCAAACGAGCAGGAAGAGCTGTGGTTATAATTTGATATGCAGCTGAACACTTAGGCCACAACAGCAAAAAAGTCTAAACCACCACACAGGTGATTATTAATGCTGTGTGTAGTGTATAGGTAGAAAGTAGTCATAAGGTGTCCCCTGGACTGAAAATACAGAAATAGGTACACTATTGTGTTTCACTCATTCTCAAATTTCAGACTTTGAAACGTGGAATATGTATGAAATGTAGGGCTTGGCTCTTTGATGTTCAAATGTTTCCTTACCCTGCTTGACCCACTAGTCTGCTGATGGAGGTACTGTTGTTTTGAATGAAGGAACTGCAGAACTGGGAACTTACGTGAGAACTCCAAGTACTCTGACAGATGAACCTTTTTTTTTCAGCACATAATTGCCACATTGCATGATGCTTTGTGCTGTATCCAATGCTGCTACCTCTGTTAGAGTTTGTCTTCTGTGGAACTGTGAACAGGGATGGATTTTAATGTAGAAAGAGTTTTATGTGGCATGTTAGTTATGGCAGAGGATGAATCCTTGTGTGTCTTTAGTAATGGGTATGTAGAATGTGTCTAATTTATCTTTTAAATTTTTTTTCTGTGTACTTTCAGGTAAATTATAAAAGTTTCTGATGCAGTTACTGCTATCACTTTTCTATAGTCTAAAACATCCATTTCGTGCTTGTACCTTTGTAAATAAAAAGCATCCATTGAAATGTTTGCAAAGTTTGGTCTTATACTTTTGAAAGTGAGTTTTGTGATGAAAATTCTTAACTGTTATATTAGTGACAACGTAAGAAGGAATGGTGCTGCCAAAATTAAAGGATTAAGGGAAAATCTTCATGTTACAAGGAAGTGTTATTTCATTTTTCCATACAAAACGTACTGTTTCCACTAGAAAGAAGTTAATGTAACTTTTTTTTTTGTCTATTAGTTCTTCCTTATCCCCTCATTTGAGTTTGTGTTTCTCAAAGGTTTGTTGTTTTGTTTTTGTGATTGTGTATCATCAGTATGGCAGTAAGCAATGTTTCTTGTTGGTTGGTGTGTGCTTTCAGAGGACCATGGGAGTATGCTGCTTGCAGAGGCTCTGCTGGAAGAATGTTTGAAGGAAAACTTTGCCAAACTGAAGGACTCCATTCCACTGTCAGAGAAGAGTGAGCCCAAACTGAGTGAAGCTAAACAGTATCTGACCAATATCTTAAGCAGAGGGAAACTAAGAGTAAGTGGGCTCCATCATCATAATTCCTGCCAACTGGATGCTTCTTTCATATGATTATTAGCCTGATACAGGGTGTGGGTGTTGCCTGTTAATGTGCATGGATGTATAGTGCTGTATTGTAGGTGATGTAGGTGATGCTAAGGGACTGGTAATTCCCCTTGGCAGGATCTTACATTGTTCTGCATATGGAAAAGACTTGCTTTTCTGTACACAAAGAAATTGTGTGCTACAGAGACGTATCCTGTTTATTTTTTTTTAATTGGAAAGAAGCAGGATAAATATTTAGAACTTCTCTTTGGTGGTGGGGCGCGGCCACATAAGGGTGCTGTCAGGCCTGCACAGCTGAGTGGCCTCCTGCTGCTCATGATCTGAGGGAATTGTGCACAAGTGGCCAGATCCTGATTGGAAAAAAATGTGCCACAAGCTGCTGTCAGGAACTTAGGGTTGTGTTGTGAGTCCAGGACTACAGCCTTGCACTGCTTTCAGTGTCTGTCAGAAAAGTAATGCTTTTATTTTGTTTTGTGGTCTGAGTGTGTGGCTGGTAGCTGCTTGTCAACTCAGTTGCAGAGCTTCAGAAGTGTTTAATACTCTGCTTTGATGGCTGCTGCTGCCTTGGTGTCCTTTGACACACAGTTGCATAACTGGGTTTAGATATAAATGAACTACAACAGTCTGTTCTAGACTTACATTACTTTTGGTCCTGAAATTGCCAGGCTAGTTTAGTTAGGTTGGAAATGCGTATTATACTTTTACTGTGTTAGTTTCCAATGAGCAAGGTCGGCCTATTTAGAAGATAAAATAGAGGGAGTAAGGAAGAGGAGTCTGTCCAAGCCTCTTTCTTCATAGTTTAGCCCCATTAACAGTCAGAACTACTGAATTCTTCCAGTTCCTTGTGTTTGGTTTGGCTGCGTGAATTGCCATTACTGTTTCTTTGCTAGTGGTGGCTTAGCTACTCATGCAGTGTTGATTGCATGTATTAAAAAAATGGGTATGAAGGCTTAGGAACCTTTTCATGCTTTCCAAAGGGTCTGAACAGATGCATTTTACTGAGGTTTCTGTTACACGTTTTCAATCCTTAAATGAAACAAATCTTAGAAATAGCAGGTGTGCCTTCTGTTTTTTCACTGTTGCATGAAAATTCTTTGACAACTAAGGAAAATTTGGGAGCTTTCTCACTCTTTAATTAAATATACAGAGGAGAGGGGAGCACTTATCTACGAAGTGTTTACTGTCTAGTTTAAAAGCAGGGTTTTTTCTTAGTGTGTGTGTAGGTAATTCTGACAATGCCAGCCTTTTATGCGCTCTCTTTGGCTGGAGAATCGATAGAATGGGTTAGCTGAGACCAAAGAGTTGGCTTAGAAACTGTATTTCAAAACTGACCTCCAGAGTGGTTGCCTTACCTTTGTTGCCTGCTGCTCTCATGAGCTTAGCCCTTGCAGTTGTGAGAGGAAAGTGTTCTGAACCTGCCAGATTTGCTGTGGCAAATTCATTCTTCCTGTCTGGTATTTCACCCTGTAAACACTTTTTCTCTCCTTGTTCCATTTCAGCCGAAGTATATGACAGAAGCCATGCTGATCCTAGGAAAGCTTCATTATGTGGAGGGATGCTACAGAGATGCCATCAGCATGTATGCAAAAGCAGGACTTGATGACCTCTCAACCAAAGATGAACCTCTGTACATGCTGCGTTTGATAACTGAAGCCTTTGTTATTAAAGGTAAAGGACCATGTATGTGTATTTGAAATGTGCTGGTTTTAGGTTGAAGCTGTTTCTCCAAGTGATTTGGTTGGAGCAGGATTAGGGCAAAGATGTATGCTGTAGAAAATCCTACTGGGTATGGTCTGTGTAATTTTAAACTTAAAGGCGTTATGGAGTCTTAGTCCATGGTTTTTAAACTTGGCTGGCTTGTAAAGAAAAGCCTGAAATTGGAAATCTTGTGGTAACTCTTGGCTGTAAGTCAGCTACGTGCTTGAGCTTGTGTGTCCATTTTGGGAAAATCTAAATCAAGCCCTCGGCTGAATTGGGGCCTATGCTTTCTCTTAGAAAGAGTCTATCTAGTTGTACATTTCAGTGATTTCTGTGAATTAAGCGAAGACGATGTCTCCAAGTTTTAAACTTTGGACTAACAGAGTATGTGCTTTCAAAGCAGGTAGTATATTTTTGCAATGCATGTCACACAGTATCAGACCTTACGTACAAACAGGAATCTCTCCTCCCCCTGGTAACTCTACAGACGTTGCACTGTTTGAGAGATTCTAATTAAAACTACCTCTGTGGGTAGTGAAATTGCGTTTCCTTTTTGAGTGGGGGAAAGGAAGACCCTTGTCAGTTTTTGACTTGGGGGAAGAAAAAGATCAGTAATCTCCTTCATTTGCTTTCGGTTCCTTTGTAAATGTTGCTCAAGTACTGCTACCTATCTACTGCTTTCTACTCTTTTCAGCATGTCCACCAGCTAATTAGGTGAATGAGAACTCTGATGATCAGATACCTTCAACTGGTATGTAAAAGAGTGAAACCAAATCAACCCAAAATACTGTTTGACTGGGCTGCTAGTATTACTGATAATAATTTGAGTCATTCTGCTTTTTTTGAAACCCTGTTTGTGCTGCTTTGCTTGCTTTGATTTTTGTTTCCTGTGGTACTGGTCGAATCTGCTTCATTAATGAGCTTTTTTGGAGCAGGACTAATTTACTTGTACCTCACACTGACACTTGCATGGCGCAGAGGAGCGAGTAGCTGCTAGTGCATTCTCAGCAGTGTATTTGAGAGCAACTGCTGGTGCACTCCAGAGTCTGAAGGAGATGCACTGTCCTCATTGGGAACTGGATATGACCCTTGGTGAGGTGCGAGTGTAATGATAACGTGTGTGTGGAAACTGATGGAATAGCACTGTTGTTATAAGACCCCTTGTATTGTGTTGACTTTACACATGAAGATGTTGGAGGTGTTTGCCTCAGAGCAGTTTTTTTGGTTTCTTTCCCCATGTGGTTTAGCATGGAATGTAAATACTGTGTTGCCCCTGTAAACCACATGGAGCCTCTGCCGTTGCAGAGCAACCTCTCTGCTGTTACGGTTCCACAGTCTTTATCCTCCATGTTGACTGTTTCCATACTAGCTAAGATATCTATGGTATAGTAAGTCACTCAGTATTCTACCAAAGTTTCTGGCAGAAAAAAGTCCAGCAGAGTGGAGCTTGTCCAGCTGAGTTTGGAGAGGGCACTCATTGCTAGGATCACTATTCCCTCATGCCACGTTCCCTCAACCTCCCACTCCTGCGTTAGCACTTTGTGCAGGTAGCTATGGCAATAACAGTGTAGATTTACATTTTCATTTTAAAACATGTGTGTCCAGGCTGCTTCTGCAGGGCAAGTAACAACATGGAGTTGAATTATTTAAAATTCATTGATACTTTATGCTATAGATTTTTCTTATTCCCCTTTTTAATTTGGTATCTCTCCAGAAATTATGTTGATCCGTACTATGTTACTGCCTTTGGTTGAACTATTAGTCGTTTATGCAATCTGAAACCTTCCTTAAAGACGCTCTTGAATGTTGCTGGTAGTAAAATTTTTGCAGGGGTCATTTAGGCAAATATACAGAAAAACCACAGTCCTGTCTATTTCAAGGCAGAAGTTAGGTTCCCCACTTAATTTCTTATTCACATTTTCAGAAATGGGAGAAAGCAGTTGGTTTAATAGAATATCCCTGTTAATCCAGCATTAGTTAAAGCAGCAGAACTTCGTATCACCTCATAGTGTGAACTTGAAACTACCTCAGGTTTGTGTAGTTAATACTGCTGAGTTATGCCTGTATGCAGAATGGCAGCATAGGTTGTCAAGCACTCAGGATTAGGCTGGAAAGGTCATGGAAGAAAGAAAAGTCAAATCAAAGGCTTATTTTTTTGATGTTTACACCTATCCTTTTAATGTTGGAAATGAACAAAAACGTAACAAAAAAGATGTGGGATATGCTGGCAGGAGTTGTACAGACGAAGCCAGTTGTAGAAATCCAGCAAAACCAAGTTTCCTTCCTTAGATCACCTTTTAACCTCCACAACACTGAAGGTTGGATGTTGAGCTAAATCTCTGGAGTCTTCCTCTGGAGGTCCATAGCATGTAGTAGGTTCATATTATGGTAAGAGACAGTATGGATTTGCACCTTTGTGTTAGGATTGCAGAAGTTGAGCAGGGAAAAAATTTCTTGCTTGCCTTCTCAGTAAACTTCCACACGAAGTGAGGATCAAGAAGGAAACATTCAAGTTCTTTATCAGTCTGGGGACTTGTGCAATTGACAAGTCACAGGAGAAATGGCAGAGAGACCAAGATTCTCCAGTTTCTCATCTGACTGCTGCTTCCTGTTCTGTTTCTAAATCTCTGACCTGTGAGGAGACAAGTTTTGTGGGTGCTGTGAGTGGAGCTCTGATTTTTCATTATGAGTAATTTTAACCTCTATGGTTAGTTAATAGGTGGTTGGTTTGTACTTGTCTCCTTCCTCCCCATTCTTCATGGAGTCTATCCCTCTTTAAAATTTTACCTCTGCTCAGATCACATTACTGCTGGTAATCTCTGATGCAAGCAGCTCTGTGTTGCATAAACCAGTATTGAGTAAGTAAACTTTGCTTCTGATTCAATTGGGACACACTGTGGCTTTGTTACCTGGCATTGTGCATTTGAAACAAGCAAGCAAAAAAGACTTCAGAACAAAATGTGTAGCTGTCAGAGCCCATTCATTTCCCTCTGTTCGTGCTTGCTGCAGAAACTCTGCAGAAATCTCTCTCTTTGCAAGGAGAAAATCTTCCTGGTAGTTGGTTAGGTCACTACCTAACCCTTACAAAGCACTGTGTAGCTCCAGCCAGGGCTTCAGCATACCTAAGCCCCAAGAAAGAGGCTTCTCTGATGTGGCAATGTTTGCTGTGCTGCTGAGAGCAGGATGAGAGCTGCTTTAACTGAGGCAGGCTGTTGCCAGCCAAGTGATGGAGACTCAGGCAGGGTTCATGTGATGTGTGGGTCCTGTCTTTGTAGTGACTGAGAGGGGCTTTAGCCTGTGGTCAGGGATGTGTCAGAGCTGCTGCAAGGTGACTCAGCTCTGTGCTGAGGGGCTCCCTGTGTCTGTCAGGCCAGGCACTGGATGGACTTCCTCTACCTGGAGTGGGGTAGCCTGGAGATAGCTACCTGTCTAAATTTGTGCAGCAATGACATAGGATTGCACATGGTATCTAGTTTCTAAATGGATTTCTAGGAAGTTAAAGCTTTAAAAGTCCCACTGCTTATTTTTCTCCTCTTCTCCCAGTCCATCCTGTAATTTTTGTAATTTAGTCATTTTTGTGTTATTGTTGGCCATTTGGCAACTCGAGGTGGGTTTAATTTGTGCAGCTTCAGTCTGAACTCTAGCTGTAGAGTCAGAAGTTGGCTGTTCTGGTGTGATTCATCACCTCTTTAAATGGTGTCTGACACAGTTGAAGTGAATGGTGTTGTACAATACAGCCTCTTTGGTGACTGTGAGAGAAGACTGGACTAAGTTGAGATTTATTCCTTGTAAATTCGTTTCTAAGTGGTTCTGTTCTTTTGTCTGGTTTTTGGGTTTCTTTTAACTTCAGAAAAGACATCCGTTTTATCGAAAGGCTGCAATGTGAGCTTGGTCTTTTTAGATCTTTGAAAATATGTGGAAGAGAACAAGGTGATAATGTAACATGTCTGTAAGAAGCCTTGATCATAGTCTGCGTTTTATTGTAACATATGCAACCACAAGTCTTATCTACGAGGAAATGAGACTGTGTTAGTGCAGTGGTTCAGAGCTATCTATATTTTGTTCTTTAACCCATTTTAGTCATTTAAAGATGTTTAAGATATTTGGTGTGACAATTTTGAAAAACCAAAGCTAAGATTTTGAGACAAACACTGCTGGATTGAGCCACTGATCTTTAGAGCTCTTCTAAGAGCTGTGAGTGGTATTTCTGAAAGCAAAGCCTTGAAACTACCACATGGGGGTTTTTTCCTGAGTTCGATAATGATAAACAGCCTGGAACCTGCTTCCAGTGTCCTGGGTTCAGCCCAGCTTGTTGTGGATTATTTTGTGTTTGTTCAGTTTTAGGACGAATTGCTGAGCTTATGTGTGTTCCTGTTTCTCTTGTGGTTGTATCTTTCAAACATTCAGTGGTATTGAGGTCCATATGCTTGGAATTACATTGTTCTGCTTTCTCCCCATGTGAAATAATTGTCTTGGGTTTTTAATACTGGAAGTGGTTGTTTGGAGGTTCTGGTGGTGTTCTGAAAGGAAAATGGTGCTATCATACAGAGATAAACAGAAGACCTGACCTTTTGCTCAGCTGGTTTGAAAACTATTTGCTTGGTTTTAATCATGGTTTTAAATTGACCAAGTGAAGCCTCAAAATTTGAATAAGCTATTTTAAACTTCTTTGTGATTGTGCTGCTTAATTAGTTTCGTCTTTTGTTGGCTTGCACTACTGTTAAAAACAGTAGATTTGCATTCAGTAAATATGAGTTTGGTATTGAAATTTTTCATTCTAGCTAATCAGAAGATGTATCACGCACTTGTTCATATGCTTAATTGAAGTCTTTAATTTTGACATTTGCTTGTATGTCATTCATTTTTCTAGTATGGTTTTCTACATGATGATTAATTTCCTAGGTGAGATTTGTATTCAGCTGCTTTTGTTTGAAAATTAGAATAAAATGTAGAGTTAAAGATAGCTTTATTGCTAAGGTATGTTCTGATAAATCTACTTTTCCCTCTTCTCTAAAGAATTTGATTAAGGTTTTCAGTTTAATGAATGAATTTTTTTAACTCAGTATTTCTCATAAGCTGATAAATTTCTTGTCATGTGTACTTTTTTTTAATTCACAGATTAAAATGGGGAAAGTAAGCTTTCCTGTTTGGTTTTATTTGGTTCCGTGTTGGGTCATTGAACTAAATAGGGGAGAGAATTGGAAAGGGAGAAAAGTAAGGTTTGTGGGGTTTAAAATTTTTTTTTTTGTTGCCTTTGCAAGAGAACACCTCTGTTTTAAAGACTATTCCAGTGCTTCATCAAACTCTTACTTCAGATCCTAAGCTACTAACTTTTCTAGTTCTGTTCTTTACTAAATGCTGCCAATCCCATGGTGCAATGATATATTCCACTCAAATAACGTTAATGGGTTACTGTGTGTTACTGGCTTAACTTAAGCAGCTTTGCTTTTAATTAGAGTTTCCCGTTAGCTTCTCTGGGATGAGATTTTTGTTCACTTAGTTTTTGGTACGTGAGATTGTAGTATCAAAACTCTGGAGTATTCTGGAATACAGACTGTCTGGAATGGTTTTGAGTACCAGTAGTTTGAACAATTTCAAGTGCACATCAGTTGAGTTTAGAAACATCATATAGTTCTGCAGGGTCATAATTTATTTCATAATCTTTTGAAAGTGAGTTTACACTTCTAACTTCTTTTTGCCAGAAGATTGTTCAATTCAGGTCACGTTTTATAAACCTCTTAATGGGCTGTACGTGCACTTTCTGAGCCTGTTCCTTTTTTCAGAGGGCATAGCATTTCTCAGGATGTCTTCTCCTTTTTGGAGACAGTGTTTGGAATACTGTTCTGCTTCTTGTATGCCAAAAAGCCCCTCCCAGTGGTTATACATACTCTTGTGCTTGAGATCTTTACTACAGGATAATTTTTAAGAGTTTTTGATGTTCCTTAAGAAAAACTTTGCTGTAATACCTAAAAACAGATTGTGTGTGTGTGTATATCTTACCATGTAAGAACATACCTTATCTTGTCCACTGAGACAAGTGTAGAAAATGGATTAATGGAAGGTTGATGACATTTTTTCCATGTTCAAGTAAGTAATTTGCTTTATATTCTCTCTAGGCACTAATGGAGAAAAGTAAAAGCGTGTTGTAATTGCCCATGTCAAGATAAAGATGTTCCATTTCTGTGTTGTTGTTTAGGAGCCGCCTGACTACAAGGAAAGTACTCAAATCTGCTAGCAGTAAAAAAAGAGGGAACTCAGATCTTCCTGCCCTCCTTCCAGCCAGCTGACCCCACCCTCCCTAGACACTGAGTTTTCATGCTGCCTGCATTGCTGTTACTGACCTGAGGGCAGTGTGCTGTGGTGTACCCATTTAGCAGAAATGGGCAGCAGGCTGTAAGGTGCAGGGGAAAAAATTCCCTCCCCGTCTCTCGCCATTAGTTTCAGTGTCAAGTATCATGTCGTTTAGGCGCTGTTGACATAGGCCTTTACTTGAAATTCTAAATCTTCTGTACTTTAATAATCCTGTTTAAACTGGAAGGGTTGTTACCATAATATGTTCTGACTTCCCAGGGGTCCCAATTCACTACTGTCTGGAACCCACCCACCTTGGAAGTGGTGCTGCTGGCTGAGGCACTTGAGTTCATTGACGAGAAGGCCAGCTAGAACCTTCCTAAAGACAACACCACTGTTCTACACTGTCTTCAGGAAAGCTTCTTGATCATGAAGAACCAGAATTACACTGGGCACAAAGTTGAGATGAGAAAAGCATAGGTTTGGTGATAGTTAAGGGAAAAGTTATCTAAAACTTTGATTTCACTTTTTTCATACTCATATATAGCTTTTCAGTGATAATGGGCTTTATGAGGATGATTAACACTTGCCAGCATGGAACTGTTAACCTATATGCAGCTTTTGAGATGATATATTTGCTTGCACTTGTCTCTGTTACTTAATTGCTGTTTCCTCTACTGGCAGCTCTTTGGTGAGCTTACTTCCATCAGTGATTTCAGCTGCTGCTGTGACTAAGTAGAACTTAGTGGGACACAGCAAAAGAGAAGAATTTGTGTTGGGTTTTTTGTTTTGGTTTGTTTGGGTTTTTTGTTTGTTTGGTTTTGGGTTTTTGGGGGTTTTTTTGGTGTTGTTTTGTTTGTTTGTTTAAGGGTCTGGCAGGGGCAGGGCACGAGTTCCTTTTAGGAATCCTCTGATCTACAAAAGATTGAGATTTGCCTCTCTGAGAGCTGAGATCTGTGGGAGATGGGTTCCTTCAAACAGAGCCTGAATAGCAAAATTAGTTTTCTTGCCTGGCCATTAGAAAAATTGAGTCCCAGCCAAAAGGATGTGTGATACAATAGGACATTAAAATTTAAATAAGACATTTTGTTGGCAGAACTTGTTTTCACTTTTGCTTGGCAAAAGATGCATCTTTTAAATGTTAATCCACATCAGAGAGAGAGAGAAACTTTGTTCTACACCTAGTATGCACTTCAAAGTGCTAGTTTTCACAATTCTGACAGCAAGACAGGAAGCGTGCTGTTAACGCATGTTGGCATCAGAGTAGCTGTCTGATAGGCAAAAGCCCCACTTTGTAGATGTTGATGTCTTGATAAAAGGACCTAGTATTAGTTTGTTATATTTGTTATTAGTTTGTTATATTTCTGTTTCAGAAACGCAGTTTAAGAGTCTGGAGTTGCCCTTACATTGTGACAGTGATGACTTTGAACCTGTTGCATGTTGGTGAATTGTGTGCCTTGGTGCCACTGCTTTCCTGCTTGGATGTAAAAGAGTTGCCAAGCCCCGCCTTGGTGTTCTTGATGCACTTAGGCTTCTCTATTGTGCCCCATGAGCTTTTCTCCACTGTTGGATCAGATCGTTTATGTTTTTAGAAGTAGTTTGTTTAGCACAGTCAGCTATGCACAAATGCAGCATGGGTGTTACCTTAGACTTTTGAGGAGAGTTTGATGCAGGCCACTAAATGCAGATTACTGAAATTTGGAAGTGGAAAAAGGGAATAACTTCTGGTTCCTTTTGTTAATGTGACTTGGTTTCTGCGACGGTAAAGTTTACTTATTCTGCTCTCTTCCCCACACATAGTTGTAGGTAGTGGTTGCACACATGCATAAAACCTTCTCCACCTACTGCACAATGACTTAGTTCTCTAAAGCTGTGGGGTTAGCAGCATCAGGAGATGGAAGAGTATTTGCCCGTGCTTTTCTGAGGAAATGGACCAGTGTTTGTAAGGTTACATGAGACAACATGCTACACTTACTTTCGCTTGAAGAGAACAAATACAGATGTACTTATAGATGGCCTAAGCTAGAGGTAGCTTATGGATGGCAGTGATGACAGTGTCATGCTGAGGCTGTGTTGTGTAGCATGGTATGTGTCCAGTGGCTATGGGAAGATTTCCATGTGCTGGTGTGCCCTGGAGTAAGCTTCAAATGTCTGACTACTTTTTAAGTGACAGGGCAACAAGCCTGTTAGTCCTTGCAGGCTCTGTCCGTTCTAGTAACTGTAAGTAGGATTGTCTTGAGTGCTTTATATGAATCAGCATAGTAAAATATGAATTATCTTTCCTTTCTCTCCCTTCTGCTCTCCAAATACACATAGAATCATAGAATCATTTAAATTGGAAAAGACCTGTAAGATCATGAAGTGCAACCATTAACCTAGCACTGCCAAATCCAGTAACAAACCATGTCCCTAAGCACTACATCAACACATCTTTGAAATATCTCCAGAGATGGTGACTCCTGGGCAGCCTGTTCCAATGCCTGAGTGCTCTTTCAGTGAATAAATTTTTCCTGACAGCCAGTCCAGACCTGCCCTGGCACAACTTGAGGCTATTTTCTCTTTTCCTGTTACTTGGTACGTTGTAGAAGAGACTGACCCCCACCTTGCTATAGAGAGTCTCGTTTTCTCCAGGCTGAGCACCACCAGCTCCCTCAGCTGCTCTTCATAGCAGTTGTGTTCCAGACCCTTCACCAGCTCTGGTGCCCTTCTCTGGGCATGCTTCTCAAGGAGCCCTTCTCTGGGCATGCTACCTCAAGGTCTTTCTTGTAGTGAGAGGCCAGAAGACTGAACACAGGATTCTAGGGCTCGTCTGATTCAGTGACTCTGCAGATAGAAGAGAGCTTTCTTGCTGGTGATGCTGCTTAACTGTGGTGCAGATGAACCCAAGCTGAACAAATTCCAGTACTTGGTCATCAGTACCATCTCTCTCCCTTGTGCCCCTTCCACTTTGCATTTTTTCTCTTTTGCTTCTTCCTGTTTTATTTAGACCAGGGAAAAAAATGTCATTTGTGCAGCATGCCATGTCAGTTTATGGATGTGGATGGTGTTGACAAAGTCTGTAGATGCGGGGCTGTAAGAGATTGCTGATCACCCCTGTCTTTGCTGTGCCTCAGAGCATTGCTCCAGTAGATGCATCTTGATGTCATTGAATGGAGATGGCCTCTTATAGCAGGACAGTCAGTCTGTTATAGCAGTAGTCCCCACAGTGGTGCATGTGTCCCAGGGGGTAAGCAAGATGATCTCCTGTGGTGGGGAAGAAAAGTATTATAACTTCTATTTATTTTTTTTCTTAAAAAATCCACCAGCAAAAAAAAGTGCCCCACATTGACGTGAATCTTTAATATTGTGTTTTATTGAAAGTGGTGCCCTCACTTAGTCTGTATGTCAGAGGGTCCCATGTCATGTAGAGCCTACAAATGTGTTTTGCCAAAAAGGGTGTTTCACATTGTGGAAGGCCATCCTCACTAGTTCATTCACTTCCATATGTTGCAGCTCACTTGTGCCTAGTTAAGTGGATTTATGTATTGTATTGTCTAGTTCTTATTAAACTAACCCTTATGAAATAGACAAGTAGCTTAAAGATTCCCTCAAAAACCTGTGGATTCCAGGTAATACTAGAAATAGGAGCACAAGTGAACAGTGAGAATGTCAGAGCTTACACTATTAGCGTGAGCTCTTCAATCAGGTAAAAGCAGTGACAGTCTAATTGGATGTAATCAGTGAAGTGTAATGACACTCAATTCAGTACTTAAATTTCTAGAAGCCTCTTTTGAGCTTTCTTACGTAAAAGCAAAATATGAAAAAAAAGGTACCATTGGGGAAACGCCTTGCCAGATTCTGGTTTAATAATGAAATACTAAAGAACTGCTTAACGGCGCAGTGGGGCCCAGAAATGCACAAAGTGCCGTAGGATGGCATCAGTGGGGTTAACTTTATAAACACAAGACTTTAAAATAGAATCTAGTTTGTAATGAGTTGGGGAGTGACCATGAAAATCTGTACACACCAAAGCTCAGTGGTTGTTTCATGGCGAAATGGTTAAAATGGTTGTCAAACTTAGCGGTGAATTATGCCTTTTTGCTTTTACAGAAAGTCATGTGTTGTGAGTTTGCAGGCCTTTTCTCTGTTGACAGGTGGCTGTCAGTAGCATGTTATCTAGCAGGTATTTTTGGAAAAATAAATACTTAGATATATAATAAATAGAGTGTAAAGCAATGTATGTGTGTAACTGTATGCATATGTTGGGTGTTGAGTGCATGATAAAATTTTTTTTACTTAATGTGATCAAAGAATTTTGGAGACCACTGTATTACAGGTTAAAGCAAAGGTTAAAAGATGTGCCGTGAAGGTTGAGAGCAGCCAATTGAGCAGGTTTGGATATGCTCCAAAGAATTAGTGTCTGTGGATTAAAGTTGCTGATTTCTGCTATGCATAAGATATGCAGTGTGATGCAGAGCCCACGCAGCATTGATTGAGGGCAGGGGACTGAGGTTGCATCTCAGGGGAGTGCTTGCTGCCTTCTGGCTTCACAGCCACTTGATCAAAAAGCTGTCCTAATTTTAGCAATAAACTTGAGCTGTAATTACAAGTCTAACCAGATAGAGTTCTTGCTTTGAAAATAATTGGAGTACCATTGTTAGCATTGGTTTATTGCATCTAGGAAGAAAGCAGGGAGTAGGAGGTCTTGAGTTCTGTGTTGATGCAACTGAGCAGCCTTCACAGGTTGCTTGAATTTTAAGCTTCATTCCCAGCTTATAGTTAGAAAGGTCTTCAGATAATTTTACTTGGGGTTACTGGAATTTTCTACCTTTCTACCTTTGAGACTTTTACATGAAAAATACCTCAAGATTGTAACAGATTGCCAGGAATTTACGATAATCCTGTATAATAGGAAGCAGTAGTGAAAGAAGTACATGCAGCTTTCTTGAACAACTAAACATGTCTCTACGTCCCTGTCTTTCATAGGCTGCAGTATGAATGAATGTGTTCAAAACCAAGGGCTTCTAGGCCTTTCTTCCCCTTCTTCTATTTGCATTGCAAATAAGTCCTGCTGAAAAAATCATAGCTTAGTTGTTAGAGAGATAAGTGTCAAGACCAGGTTTTGAATTATTTAAACTGCTGTGAATTATGGTGGAAATACTGCATAGTGCTGGGTCTTGCCTATGTCAACCTAATCCCAGCTGCTGCTTGTTGAGGTTTGGGCTATTTCGCTTTCCAAGACACTGTAATGGAATAGCTTAGTTGATGGCTATGCTCCTAAGTTCAAACCATAGCTGGCAGGGCAGTCTGGTTGTAATACCATCTCTAGAATGGTTTGAATGTGCTTTTGAATTTTGTCTCTGAAAAGTGTTTAGTATTCTGATGATGTTGATTAGTCAGCATGCACGTGTATATGTTTGAAGTCTTAAAAATAGTCTTGTTTCAATGCTAATGAATTTCCTAGAGCCACATTTCTGAACTAGACTGAAGGCCACGTGCTAGAAGTGAAGTGCATCCTCTGCTTGGGGACAGAGACCCAGAATGACCTGGCATTCTCCAGTGTGAAAATGTGTACCCAACCAGTTTCCTTGCAGCAGCTGCTGCCATGCAGTATCTTCGTGCATGGCTTACCTCAAGACAAATGACGTACCTTCCTGTACGTAGAGTAAAACTATTGCATGCACTTAGCTTAGCATCACAGTGTCTTCTGGCCAGGCTGGCCTGTCTGTGTGGCACAGGAGCACAGACAGTGGAACCTTGCTCTGCGGAATGGAGCTGGTGCTGTTGGCAGGGCTGTAAGTTCCACGCTAAGATATCTTCTGCTTCAAGTTGCCATAGGTGTGTTCAACACGTAGCACTGGGATGCAGCACGAGAGGTTGGGTTCATGCTCTTAGTGCTGTCGTGTTTCTTTGATCTCTTCTTCAGCTTGCCAGGTAGCTCTGATGCTCCTGGGCTGTGGGGTTTTAGCAGCTGCAGGCTAGCACTGTTGGTGAAAGTGATGGGCTGCTGCTGACCCTGAGCTCTTGCACCTACGAACACACCATTCCCTCATTGTCTGAATTCATCCAAATACAGGAGGCTTGAAGTCTGTGTAAAAAGGAAAGTTAAAAGAACCTGTGAGAGGATTGGTACGTTGTTCATACTTGGAAGGAGGAGCACTGCTATTTGGTAAGGTAGTTTATGAACCATAGAAAAATAAAGCCACGTTGATCTCCTCCCTAGTCCCTGTGCAGTCTCCATCTGTGCACTGAGGCTTTCAAGACTAGGCTGGGTAACACCCTGAGCTGGCCCTTTTTTGTGTAGAAAGTCAGACCATGGAGCTTTGAGGACTCCTTCCAGCATGAATTTTCATCCCATTTGTGTTGCTGAGAATCTGATACCACATGTCCATGTGCACATGGATGTTCCGGTTCTGGTAATAATATCACCTCAGAGCATTGGAGCTGTATGATATCAATGTCTTCCCTTGGCAAGGACTGACTGAGATGAAAGGGGAAATAAGCCGTCATAAAATTTCCCCTTTCAGATTTCCATAAATGAGAGCAGTGCATTTCAACTCGAGTAAGAGATTAGTTCAGTGATGCGTCTTACAGACCTTATGGATTTGGGTTTTTTCTTGCATAAATGCAGCTTTGATTTGGGGGCAGGGAAGAAGGGGCAAAGATTATAGAAAGGTGAAGAGCCAGAGATTAATCATTGCCAGAACTAGAGGAGGTGAATGGAACCCTTGTCTTTATGCAGGAGAGGAAAGCTGCATTTCTATAGATAGAAAGATACTTCCTCTGAAGTGGGTAGAATTTGTTCTTCTAAGGAAGGATAATCTGGAAACATGTCTTGAAATCTTGAGCCTGGGCCATACTCTATTAGAAAACTGTCTCTGCTATATGATAAACTACTATAGTATGTATGTATGTATCTCTTTAAGTTTAGGCACCTGATTCATATGAGAAAAATCTTAGTATAGATAAGCTTTAAGTTGGTATTCTCTTACCACAACTGATTGTGAAAAATACCTGAGTCCCTTTACCTTAACCAGCTAACAAGAAAGCGTATAGCCTTATGATTTACTTGGAAGCTAATTCTGTCTTGGCAATAGCTCCACGTTTCTTGCTAAACCCAGTGTGGAAGTAGCATGTGCTTTAGTGGCTTTTTGACACATTGTGGAAACTGAGTTGAATTTAAATTGCGTGTTGGGCTGCAAAGTTTTTTCTGTACTGATAACTGGAGAATGGACAAGAGTTAGTGGAATTTGTGCTGTTTGTGCTGGAGGGCTTGTCAAGTCTTAACCAACTGTAAGCAAATCTTATTGTTGGGGCTTTGTATTGTGAGAACTGAATTGGTGGCTGCAAGAGTAGGGAACTTGTGTTGGTTTTTTTCTGTTCTTCTCCTTGTATACTGGATTTGCAGTCTGCTTGCTCCAATTTTTCTTTTCATTGCATTTCTGTGGTAGGGAAGAATAGCTCTGTTTGGATTGTGTAGAAGATTTTGTACTCAGATGACATCAGGTCAGTGCATATGGTATTAGAGAGAGAACCATGACTAATGTCACATGGTGTGGGTCATTTTTCCTTCTAGCTCTTTACAAGTGGTGCAGTGTAGCATAGTATCTGTTTTAATACACTATATATTGCTGGATACTTACTGTGGCAAGAATCCTTTTGGACATGTTTGTTCCCCTGTCTCTGATCAGCCCCAGCTCTGTTTTTCTGACTTGCATGGATGGCATGTTTGTTGTCAGTACCTGATTCTGGCAGAGGCTGCTTGCTTTTTTCCCCCGTGTCAGCTTAGAGATAGTAACTCCTTGCAGTGGGCCGTAGCATGTATGTAAATGGATTTTCATCAGCCTGTTCTCTCTGTGTGACATCTCCCATGATAAACGCCCCCATACAGACTGTGTTAGGATGGCTCTGGCAGTTTGATTAAATGCTGCTTGTATATGAGTATCAGTGGATTGTACTGGATTTTTTTTTGCAGGGCCCTCAGCCCTACTTTGCACTTAAGGGGATGGTGGCTCTGAAATGCAGACTTCTTAAAATTTATTTTCACTTAAGGGGAATGACTAGAAATTCAGAGATAGATGAAACTGAGACAGATGTAAGAGGAGTATTGTAGGTTGTTCTAGCTGTAGTGCTGGATACTTTTGGTTTGTTCTTTTGCTGTAGAGAGAGTTAATGTGCAATTTTTCCCTTCACTCGTTACAAAGTGACAGAGTTGGAAAATGGAAGCATCAAAATAATAGGAAAACAACCCATGATATAAAGACAGAGAATTCATAGATGGACTAGAGACAAAATCTGTTACATCTGGATGCTGTACAAGGTGTTCAGGAAAAAAAAAGAAAGCACAGATTAGGCATTAGTTAAAAGCAGCAAAATGATTGTCATCCCTGTCCCACACATGCTGTTGGTTTGAAGTAAATTCAGTCCTCCTGCTCTACTCTAGTCTGTATTTTCAGAGGTGAAAGGTACGAATGTGTGTTCCTCCAAGATACAGATCTTTGAGGGAACTCACTGTGTACTTCTAGCTTGGGAGAGGGCAGAAGGAGCGGGGAGCCACCTCCCGAGCTTGAACCAGGGAGGCATTTTCTCAACCCGCTGAACTAACTGCTCATGTCTGGCTCAGATGTAGGACATGAGATAGGGAAACTCCTAGCAGAGTAACCAAGGGGACAAAACAAATGTTCAACATGAGAAGTAAACAAAGCTAAGACTGCCTGGGAACCTCAGGCTCCTCCAGCATGAGTGCCCAGACTGTATCGTACATCATGGGGAAGCCTGGCTGCCCGTTGCTGCCTCAGAGCAGTTTGTTGTCAAGACTCTAGGAATGAGCAGAGCTGAGGTGCTGTGCCTCCTGGACTGCCGAAGTCCAGGAAAGCATGGCTGGTGCCTGTGGTGGGCCCTCACTAATCCTTTGCGACCTGCTGCAGCAGTTGAAATAACTTCATTGGAGGGCTGTCTGGACAGTTGAATTCTTTTCTTCTTTTGTCACCTCTGTGGATCTGTGTCAGGAACACTAGGATTTTGTATTACATCTTACATATTTGTCATTGTTATTAGGGAATGTTGTTATATATAAAATTTATTGGAAAGCGTGTGCTGAACTTTTTGCAGCCTGTGTTGGGCTGCTGAGAATCAGTGCAGTTCTGATTGGTAAAGACCCAAGTTTTCAAGCAGTGGTGTCTTGCAGAGATCCAGTGTGGCATAAGAACCTGTACCAATCAGAGTAAAATTGGTATGTGGATGTGTAGCCTATCCAAATAGATTTTAAGGATATAAAGGATGTCATAGTGTGATGCTAGACAAGGGTCTGATAGTAGAAGTTCTTAATGTAGGGACCAGTAGCTGTGGATCTTCAATTAACACACTCTGTGTTTTTGGTGGTGTTGGATAATGATACAAGAAAGAAGTTCAGTAGTACAAAACCCAGGGTTTTTTCCTTTCTTTGGAAAGGGAATGATCTTGTGGTTGAGTCTCTTGTGCCTTGCCAAGAGCTTGCTGTTTGTCCATGAGCAATGTGCATGTGCTAAGACTTTCCAAGAGAGGCCTCAGATTTTCCGACTTTGTTTCTGTATCATTTTCCAGTTAGGGTTTTTTGTTGTTTGTTTTTTCCGCCTCAACACTGCTGCTTATTGAAAGCTTCACTTGAAGTAGCAGATGCCTCAAAATTATCAAATTCAGTGCCAGGCTGGCACTGAATTGAAGTACCCAAGATCTATAGCTGTCTTTGGAAATATAGACCCTAATTTCTCTGTTTGCTGATTCCTACCAGAGGGATTGTATGTCCTGTCTTGATAAAGTGTTTGAAAGGCACTGTAGGAATGTGCAGTGGCACTGTGTTAGAGCAGCATGACAAAGATGCCTTGCATGTGTAGGAATTGTATTTTCCTGGGGGTAGTGTCCTGAAAGTCATCAAAACAAGAGGGAAACTCACAGGTGGAAAAGCCTTCCTGTCAGCTGGTAAATTAAGAATAATATGGCCGTACTGTTGTTGGTGGGCTTCAGTTAAAGAAGATGTTGCCATTTTGCAGGTTTGTCACTGGAGCGTTCAACCAACTCAATTGCCTCACGTGCTCGACTGTGTGAAAGGGAGGAGGAAGTCATGGCTTGTTTTGAGAGAGCCTGTGTTATTGCCCAAGTGTACTTGCAGGAGCTTGAGAAGGTAAGAAGAAACGTACTTAGGGTGTTGCCTGGTGGTCTGGGTGGAATTTCCAGGATTTTGATAGCAAAAATAAAGAAATGGAGAAATGTCAAGTGATCATAGCAAGGAGTATGAGAAGAAGTTGGAAAGAGTGAGGTGTCTCAGTAAAATCATTTCCAAAACAGCAGTTTAGTTGGTCTCTTCCTGGCTCCTCTGAGAATGAGGTCTGGAAACCAGTTTCGCCTGTGGTAAAACACCAAGTACTTCAGATACACACAGGTTGTATCTCAAGTTTAGCCCTTACTAAAGAGGAACTATGAACTTTGCATGACAAGTGCTGGCATGAAGGAGCTCAAGACATTTTACATACCTGCTGTGTAAATGATATACAGTAGTGGATACTGAGATCCCTAACGAGCTGAAAGAAACCTTTTGGGGTCAGCTATAGCAGTTTAATTGCGAGTACTTCACCTTTTCTAAGTGAACCTTGGGGAATCTAGATCATTACAAGCTAGATCCTCCATCCCTGGAAGCATTCAAGGCCAGGCTGGGTGGGGCTCGGAGCTGCCTGGTATAGTGGAAGGTGTTCCTGCCCATGGAAGGGGACTGAAGCTAGGTGATCTTTTAAGGTCCCTTCCGACCCAAGCCATCTGTGATTCTGTGATGAGTAGCAAGTAACTGCTTAGCCCGTGGTTGGTAGGATGATGAGTAAGATGAATACTGGGAGCCCTCCACTGAGCCATGCAGGTAATGTGTGCCACTGATTTGCTGGGCACATGCAAACTTTGCCTAGCTGAGTTTACAGGACGTACCACGTGCTTCCGTGCCCTTCCTTTGCCACGCATTACACTTGACATCAGCAGTACTGATGGCAGTGCATGTGATCTGTGCTGTAACTGAAAGGCCTTTGACCTGGCCGGATACTTCTGCTCTTCTCAGTAGCAAAGATGTGTTTCTGTCTTAGTTTTTGTTTTTAATTGCATTGAAACAAGAAAAAATAAGCTTAGTGCATGTATAACAGTTCATTAAGAAAGCCACTAACTAACAAGTGGCCTGCTCTGTTTCTCTGCAGAAAAAGATGGAATGGTTTTTTAACTTAAAATAAGTTACTGTCCTTCCATTGTGGAAGGATGAGTTCCTGCCAGTGCTGGACACTGTAAATTTTTTTACTGACAGCTTAGGTCTGCAAAGAAGGGAAAGGGTCTGACCTGTAATTCATTCACTTAGAATCATAGAATCAGTAAGGTTGGAAAAGACCGCTGGGTTTACTGAGGCCAGCCGTTAATTCAGCCCTACCATGTTTGTCACTAAACCATGTTGCCCGGCGCCATGACCACATGCTTTTTGAACACTTCCAGGGATGGTGATTCCACCACTTCCCTGGACAGCTTGTTCCAATGCCTCACCACCATCTCAGTGAAGAAATTTTTCCTAATATCCACTCTAACCCCCTCCCTGGCACAACTTGAGGCCATTTGCTCTTGTCCTGTCACTTGTTACTTAGGAGGAGACTGACCCCTGCGTCTCTACAGCCTCCTTTCACATAGTTGTCTTCTGGACACAGGGACAAAAATGCAGGACTGCTGGTAGACGTAGTAAAAGTTCATAGTCCTTCTCCAGTCCTAGATGAAAAACCCTGCTTTGGAGAGGCAACTTTCAGCAATGGAAGCTGCTTGTTACCAGTAAGGAAGCAAAACCAAGAAAGATTTGATAGGACAAATAGAGGAAAGATGAAGATTCGTCCATCAGGACTCCTGATGGCTTGCTAACTCTTAACAAATATTTATGATATATTAAACTAGATAAACCTACTCAAACATTGTATTAATATTTCTGTGCAAGATGCTGGATCTTTGTGGTTTGAGTGGTATTTCCCAAGCTGTTGGTGTTAATATGTAGCTTTCTACTTACTTTATTAAAGGTTGGAAAGTAATAGTGGATGGTGTTTCCAAACTCATATTGCATACAAAATATCTCATGGAGGTAATTGTATAGTTTATTTTAGATTTTATAACATTTTTGAATAGCTAATAAAGGTAACATTTTATTGTTGAAGATGTCACTGGCTCATGAGGATCTGGCTAGTTCCAACAGTTGTCTGTATTCCCAGATATTTCTTCTTTTCCCTCACAGACCTTGAACAACACACATTCAAGGAGTATCAAGGGCAGCAATGTGACTTACTCTGAGTTTGAACTTTCCTACTTTCTGGAAGCAGCTCTACAGAGTGCCTACGTGACTCAGTTAAAGAAGGGGTAGGTGGATGCAGATATTAATAAAATTATATAATATTGCATGTTTTGTTTCAGATGAAGACTAATTTTTTTCTTTTTATGACTTTTGGCTGCTGGCTCACCTCAAGTCTCCTCAGTGTCCTTCCGTTTCTCCTGTTTGTGTCTCTCTTTCTTAAGAGTCTTTAGCATCATTTTTCCAGACCTATGAGTAGGGTGGGGTAGAACAATTTTCTTGTCTTGACTCAGCTTTGTTCCCCATGGAGACAAGGGGAGTTTGACTGTAAAGAGAGAGTGGAATTTACACTGCTGTGTGCCGTTAAAATTCTTATCCACAGTGCCTGGTTTAGAGTTCAGTAAAGTCTTACACGTAGTTTCTTTCATTTATTTATTTGTTTGTCTAAGGTCTTAAATGTCCCAATCAGTGCCCCAAATCTGTGTGTTTTCACTATGGAGAATGCATGCGGGAACATTGCTCCTCCAGGGTATTTATTATGTGTCTGAAATACAGCTCCTAGTGAACTTCAGAAGGGCAAGAGGAGTTAATATGTACAAGCCTGCAGTGAATTTCCCCTGTGGAAAACCTTATGAAGACTAGCAGAAAAGACACTGTGAAAGCCCACTTCCAAAGGCCGTTGGTGAGGACACACTGTTCCCTAAACCAGGCCGTGTCTTCAAAACGTAATTAACTCTGGTTATCCAATGGAGAGATTTTGTCATGTAAGAGAGTGTCTCTTCAGTATGTGTAAACAGTACTTGTAAGAATCCATCCTTCCTTCGTCCTGTTCTTGTACCATATTACCGCGTTTATTCTCAAGAAGTCAAATACTGAGTTTCTCACTACAAACTGTCTTCACAAATATTTAATTTTGGCTTTTTTTGCCTTCATCCACAGTCAAAGATATTTTCTCTTATTTTCTTCACTTCTTTTCCTGCTGAGTAAAATGGAGAAGAAAGAAAAAAAATTAGAGAAGATTAAAAAGAAGAAAACTAGGAAAAAAAATCCCAGCAAAAATCAGTTTAAACTCTTCTGTAGAAAATCGATACCGTTTTTTGATTCTGCTGGAGGAGGGTTGCTTCTTGTTTGGGGCTTTTTTGCTACCTTTTTATCCCCCAAGGATGACTTTAAATGCAACTATGAATAGCCACTGTGTTCTCCATGCATGTAGAGTGAAGCTGTACTTGTAAGCATATCCATGAGAGGTGCCTTCAGGTAAGCCTTGTTTTAACCTGGAGGCTTACAGAAATACAGAGCTGAGATGTTGTAAAATGACCCCTTCAGTCAGGCAAGTACAAGTTTATGCATAGAGAAAAGTATGGACTTGTAAAGCATAGTTTCAGTGTCCGCTTGGTATGTGTTTTTCCCAGGTGAGCTGGGGGTTGGCCAGCTGTGGCACAGTACGTGCACAGCTTTCCTAACCTTCTGCCCTTCTCATGGCAAACAAAAAGCTCGAGTCTTGCAAGTAAGCTCATTAACTATGTAGTAAAATAAAATCCCATTGAGAACATATGGTACTGATGTCCTCTAGGCACTTTTTGAATATCAAACTCATGTTCATTTTATTCAGCAGCTTTGTAAATTCAGTCTTCATCAGTGATGAGTTCATTATATCTAGTGGGATATTTTGGCTATTACTGTGGGCCCTGCATGCTCCCTTCCCTTGTTATTTTAATGATAGCCTTGAAACCAAAAACCAAATCCCAAACAAAAACAAACCACAAAAACCGTACAGGAAAACAATTTGAAGCAAAATACGTGTGAATTAAGCCATGCTTTGATTATAAGCTGAATTGCTGCAATAGCAGCAAAATGTTCTCTTGTAGCTGTCTCCTGATGAAAGAGTAATGGAGCTCCTGCAGCTGCGATGGGAGTGAAATCCCACGGGCTCCTTACCTTCTGCAGTGCAAGTGAGAAACATCAGCCAGGGTTGGAAGGTCCAGTGGGATGAAAAGAGCCCGGTGGGATGTGGCAACTTGTCTGCCCCCGCAGCTGATACTAATGTGTGATTTCTGCCACGAGAGGGCATAAGTAGCATTGGGATATATTAAGGAAAGGGGAGGGATATGGGAAGAAGCTTTTTAGGATACTTCATGAGTATAATAGATTATTCCAGCTGATACTGAACAGCTCAAAGAAATGCTTTTGTTCCCCTTATTGCTTCCAGTGTGTTCAGGTAGGAAATAAGCCTTGGATGATGACTGCTCAAGCTGTCAGGGGGTAAGTTCTATCAGGTGGGATGTCCTTCCCCAGTGCTACAGGTGTACAGAAGGAATAGTGAGTGCTTTATTCTTGTCTCAACAGGCAGAAGAGCTGAGGGATACAAGTGCTGTTGTTATGCTTTTGTTCCTGCTGGCAGGATCAGATGTGCTCTTCTCGGAGTGTGGTCAGGGATGCCCTTTTCTGTTGCAATGTGCAGTGGAAAGAAGGCACCAGTGTAAAAGAAAGGTCCAGTCTCCCCTTCAAGTGTTAAACTGCCAGCTGTTAAGGACCAGCAAGTCTTGTAGCTGTAGGAAGTCACAGATGCTTTTAATAACATGCTACTTAAAAACATTGTGTTGCTGAAGATGCATTTCCTGCAGTTGTTTGCCATGCTGCAACCCAAGAAAGCTTTCTTTTGGTCCTCCAGTGAGGAGTGTTGATGCTGTGGATGCAGAACATAGGAAGGCAGATGCTGTCATACTGTAGGAGGCAGCCAGTTGTCTTCATGTTATCATCTGCACTAGGTTTTGGTTAGTTTGTTTGTTTTGGGTTTTTTTTTTTCTGATGCAGATAAATGAATATTAGGCTCATTTCTTACTGCCTTTTCTTCAGGTGCATTTTGTGTCTGTGCATGAACAGCTGTTTAAGGAGAGGGTATGGTTTGTTAGAAACCTGGGTGAGGTGCAGAGATGCGAAAGGAGGTGAGCAAAGGCAGTGGTGTTGCTGCTGTTTCTGTGCTTTGGGTACTGCTTTACTCTGGAGAGGTGACTATGCAAACTGCCATGTAATTATCTCAAGATGGATTGTTCTGTCTGTCAGCAACTAATTGTTTTAGCAGTAAATGAGTGGGGATAAGAATGTGATCTGCTGGTGACCATGTTGTTGGGGGACTGTCTTTGCAGACCTCTGTGTCCACAGTCCACTCTTTTATTGTCAATATTTTTCCAAGCAATTTGCATAGAAAACAGTGTATTTCTGTATTTTCTTGTGTCTTAAAATTTTATGTAGGGTTAACCAGACTATATGACGTATCTCTGCTTTGATTCATGGACTGGTAATTAATCTATTTTAACAGGGTACATGCACAAACAAAACAAAACATTTTTATGCTGGGCCTGGACTGACTGGACTCTCAAGTTGCTCTTTGTCACAGTTTGTGCCCATGATTGTCTGTGTTCGTTTTTATTAGATTAGCCGTAACTGAATCCTAAACTGCACTTCATCATGTTTTGTTCAAATGGTGCTCTGGCCACTACTGTGGCTAAAACCAAGGCAGTTTAATGATCATGTGCTTTTCCCTTCCTATTTCTCCTCATTTCTTTTTCTGACGTCTTAGCCGTACAATAGGGGCCTATGGACTCTTTCATTTCCATGATCTAATGTTCACTTATGATGCCATGGCTTGAGGCAACATTACCTGGGATTTGCAGGTAGTCCTCTATCCAAGTCCTGCAGAGGCTCAAGATTGTTTAGTTTCTAATCTAAGTAAGATCAAGTGTTTTCACCATAGATTGCCAGAGGCTTTATGTCTGCATCCTCATCCGGTCATCTACATGGCATGTATTTCTGTTCAAATACATTCTTCTCTTTTTGTTAACTTCTTAAGGTCCTAATTAAAAAAAAAAATCCCTTCAAGTGCACGTTTAGTATATAAAGGGCATATATTAATGGAGCAGTGAGTTCCTTATTGTTATGAGCAGAGCAATTCGTATGCTCAAAATGAAATGTGCTCGGATGGTCTCCTGGCTTGGAACAGTAGAGTGGAAAGACAAACTCCTGTGTTTGCAGAATGTTGGCAGGTGTGCTCTGTTTCCTGTCGTGGCTCAGTAATGTTCAATAAAGTTCACAATACAAAAGCTGCCAAACCAAATCCTCAGTCGTGTAGAACCAGTATTGTTGAGAGCTCGGGATGGAGTGGGTGCTCTTTGATAGATCCTGGCCACACAGGCACCTGTCTGGGAGGTGGCGAGTGCTGGGTGCTCCTCCTGTGCTGCCCATTTTGCACTCCTGCCGTCTGTTAAAGGTGTTCCTAAGCATTTGTCACGTGCTGCAAGGTTCCAGCCCTGACTAGTGACAGGTGGGCAGCAGTTTGCCATTTATTCTTTCATTCACTTCAGTGTGTCTATTCCTTGTTTTTTTTCTCCCCTTCCCCCCACCCCAGAGCAAAGTGTTTCTGCCAGGAGGCTTAACTTGTTTTATGGCCTTGTCTAAAATGTTGAACTGTAATGGTGCTTTAGTTTTCTAGGTACAAAACTGTCTCCTTTTATCACATTCTGCAGGTTTTTCTTCTCTAAGTATGTGCCAAATGTGAAATTAATTGGCTTTGCAAGTGGTCACTAGTCTTCTTTCTGATTCTGGTTAATGCAATGCATTGGCACTGTATTAAGACAAATATCATTATGCTAGCAAGAAACCTAAACAAATGCATTTTTGAAAATGCCGTAGAATTGTTACCCTCCATAGCTCTTCTGTCCAGCCTCTTAAGGAGTCTATGGAAGAACAGAAAATGTTGGTAGTTTTCAGTAATCAAGGAGAACAGTTGGGCAGCTGAATTTAGTTTAGATGGGAGAATTTATTAATTTTTTCTGTCTGATAGTAAATACCATGTAAACAGTTCTGTTGGATTTGGTCACTACTTGTGCATAAGGTCCAGAAATGCATCTTTGTGGGTATATTCTATTCTAGACCCACTAAAAAGCACCTGGTGTCTTGGCCCTGTCATTGGAGAGCTTGCTCAATAAGTCCAACTTACAAAAACTTCCTTGAGCTTTTTTCCCGTTGATAAACTCAACTCCCGTTGATAAACATTTTTTTACTTGGGAGAAGGTGGAAGGAAAAAAGGCAGCATCTGAGTTTCTCTACAAGTCTTCAGTGTTTTTCCTCGTCTTACTTTCTTGCTTGCCTGTACATTGCCCATGATTAGATAGTTTTAAATTGTGAGGTAATCAGTAGACCGAGATGGGTATTGCTTGGAAGTAAGGCCATATGCATTTGCATTCTGTGACATGGTGGCTACAAGCTTTAGGGTGGCATTTTATGTAGCCAATATTCATGGTAAACATGATCACATTTTTATCTCCCCACCCCAAAAATAATTACTTTTTTTTGTTGTTGTCACCAAATGTTTGCTCTCGATTCTGGAGTGCAAGAAGGTTTGCAGTGCATGAAAGCAGGCACAAAAGCAGTCTGTACTGCTTACCTTCAAAATTTAATCAGTTTGACAGAAAAGATTTTTATGGCTTTGTTTCTGTAAATGAAATTTAGCTTTTGTCTGCACAGAAAATTCTCCTGGATAAACTGAAGTGGCAGTTACTGTACCAGTACAGCTGCTTATTTTGTTGTCTTGTACAACATCGCTCCTTTTCTGATAGCTTGTATTTCTTTGGGTAGCTTTGACCCTGCAATGAATGTGCGTTGAACCATTTTGCAGTTACTGTGGTGGTGGGGCCGTGTCCTTAGCCTTGAACAGCTGATAGGCTGCCAGTGTGTTAACTAATATGTCCAGTGTTTAATCTTTCCTCTTTGCATCTCTCTGAGTGCACAGACACATGATTAAGATAGCATTTGGCAACTAGTCAGCTTTAATTGCTCATGGTATATGCAGAGTAATGTGATTTTTTTTAAATTTTTTTTTTTTTTAGTCTAACCCTCTTATTGCAGGTTAAGCTGTGCTTGCAGACAGTTACTGCAACTTAGCTGCCTAATAATAAACTGTTTAAACTACTGTAATTTCATCATGTGCCTGGACCATCAGACACAAGGCGTTTAAGCACCACCTAAAAGAAATCGTCATTTAAAAGCATCACGTAAGCTCAATATAATTCAAACAAGTACAATCTGTGTATGAAGAGGAGATGTGGTTGCTTTTAAGGAGCAGCATCTGCTTTATAAATAAGAGCTATGAAAGGCTTCCAAATATCCCCTCTGTTCATCAAATGGGAATGTGATCTTCTCTTAGGAAGCCATCTGGAGTAGGCAGTGCTACAGTCGCTGCCTTACTCTGTGCCATTGTCCTGTCTGTGCCTCAGAGTGACTTGTCTTGCTACTGTACATTCAGTGTTAGCGATTGTTTCATGGGCTGTTTGAACATCAGGTGTGTTGCTGAGCTTTGGCACATTATAAAAATATTCTGTCTCCAGTGTGCTGATTTTAGGGGGTTTTCTTTTTTTTTTTTTCTTTCTTCTCCGCAGAAATATTGTGAAAGGAATGAGGAGTCTGCGAGAAATACTACGGACTGTGGAAACAAAAGCTACTCAGACTTTCAAAATGGTAAGGGAATGGGAGATGGGAGGGTGGGGCAGTCTGGTATGCAGGAATTCTCTTGATTGACCGTTGCAGTAGCACAGAAGTGTATTTGTCCTCACTTGATTGATTTCTGGCCTTTTTTTTTTTTTTCTTTTTTTAACTTTTGGAAGTGATATGTCAAGTGATCCCTTTAATTCAAAGACCTGCCCAATTGAAACGTCCAAGCCTTCAGACCTGGGCATATAGGTTACTTCTGTTGAGTTTGTGTTTTGGTTTTTGTTTGTTTGTTTGTTTTGTTTTCCTGTTTTCAGTGCATTTTCTAGCCCTAGTAGAAACAGAGATGTATTTGGTTTGACAGTGCTGTCCTCAGGTGACGCTGTCTTGTTTTCTTTCTCAATTTCAGTGTGCATGCACACCTTTCTGCATTTGCATGTAGAAGCGTTAAGTACTTCTGTCTCTTGCAACAAGCAGTGCTTTTTTAGACTGACATCTTTCAGTGTTCCTTCTGTAAAACCCTCTTCAATACAGTACAGAGTGATTTTAATTGTTTTAATTTTTTTTGATGTCGGCATTCTACATCTTTACATCCTTTTATCCTGAATGTCTCAGGTAAAGAAATATTTATGTTTAACTTCTTAGACCTTTAACTGGTTCTTCCCTGTCTCCTCTTGAAGAGATCTTGTCCTAAAATTACTCAGGAGGTGACAAGGTCAACAGCATGCAGAATAGCAGGCTTGGGAATGAAAGCTTTGCAGCCCTAAAAGCATTGATACTCTTACGGCTGAACTTGTACTTGGCCCTGCTTTGTGTTTGGTGTCATTCCAGGGAAGTTGGGCAGGGGAGGTGGGCATGGGTTTGCGTAGTGTTTTTCAGAATGCAGATGCACGTGGAAGCTTGTGCAGCAAATTAGAAGAGAGATTACTGAAATAATTGTCCACTCAAATGGTTGCATCCTTTTCCAGACTGAGATCAGGGTTCAGCGGTATTTTTGTGCTCGCTTGTTTTATCATTTTGCTGGAATGAGTCTAACCATACGCTGCTCCTAGACTGTGACAGAACACGGCTCAATTGCTCCTGTCCCTGTGCAATTGGGGACAGCTGTAGAGCACCCAAAGGGATTTATCCCTTAGGGGAACTCTCAAGGTGTTCAGTCAATAGCCTTTCCTGGGATTTCCAAGTTGCATTTTCATTTTCTTACTTATTTTTAAAAAGCCGTCAAGAGGGCAAAGGGAGGAACGTGCTTAATTAAACAAGTTTTTCAAGCTTGAAAGTAAAACACATGATTTTTTTTTTTTCCCCTAATTTGTGGGATCACACTGTTCTTCAAGCATAATGATGCTTTTTTTAGCCAAAGGCAGTAATAACATAAATCAGAGTCTTGGCCTGTTCTGGTTTGTTTGGTCTTATTCAAAACAAGAGTGAAGCTGATTTACACAGCTACTGTACTGTATGTTAAAATTAAGGACACTAGAAGTATTTAGTGCTTGCCTTTTGAATGGCTTACCACAAACTGTACTCCTACTTCTGTGTGATCCAGTAGAGATCTTTCTGTTGCTGGCATATTATTTTCTCTCCCCTCTGAGACTGTAGGAAAAAAATACAGGAGAGTTGACTCCTCAGGGTAAAACTGACTAAATAATTACACACTGAGATGATAAAATGATAGTGGCTAATGTCACAGGGGCCCGAGGCCGTTTTGCTCATAGTTACTTGCTATAAAAAGCAGAGAAAAGCTTATTTAGAAACAGATGGCTTTCTGTAACTTGTCAGTAGGAGAGCATGGAAGGTCTTGGGTTTTCCAGGGAGTTGTACGTGGCGATACTTCCTTGAGACGCCATTGCACACTCAGATCACTGCCATCTATGAAGGCTACCTTTATGATGTTTAAGAGGCAGTGCATGCTACTGTGGTTGCATTTTAGACTAATTCGGTGAATTCATGTGTGGTGAGGTGGATGAAAATCAAGAGCCTTGCATCAAAACAAGTTATTTTTCTGGAATTGATAATGGAAACTTTAACGTCAGTGTGTTTTATTTGATCCTGTAGATGTTGAGGTATGACATCTATAACATACCTCTCCTGGTATTTAAGAGAAAATGATTCTTGGTGGGCTCGTAACACATCTCAAAGTGTAAATTTCTTATAAAATACATATCCAGTAGTCAGAGAAGTTGCAAAATACAATTTACAAGTATTAGGACAGGAGGGCTGAAGTTTCAGCCTGCCCTCTGTTTTGTGCAGTATTTACTTTACAGCTTAGAGTGGTGTGCTGCTTAGAATTCACAGAAGACACCACCCATTTTGATGTCTCTGAGCTTGTTTGCATGCTCATCTATTTACAGTGCGAGAAAGTAGAGATTTGATGGGTGTCAGACAAGGGCAAATGCCAAACATAGTTTTGCTAAGTGAAGTTAACTTGCCTCCTTTTGGGCTCAGTTTGCCACTGTGCCTGTGAAGTGGAAAGCAAGTATTTAAGAATCTTTGGCTGCGTAAAAAAAGTACATGTGATGTTGCTTTCTCACTATAAAGTTCCTAAATATCTTCCCTCCTCCCTCCTTTGCTGCAACAGGAGGAGAGAAGCAGTACCAAGATGAAACTATAAAAGTCTACAAAGGAGAGTGATATTAACAGATAAAAGGTTGATCTTTTAAACCTGACACAGAAGTTGCCTCTGGTCCTGAGACTTGCATACAAAATTCTGAGGCTGAGAACACAATGTAGTGTCATCATACTCTGATATAGTAACTATTGTGAGATTGTCTCAGCAGTCCATGTGGCAATCAGTTGTCCTTGTTCACCAAAGTATCCCTTGCTGTCAGGCCTTTTTGATACTTTTTTCCTAGAGCATTGCAACAAGACCATGTAAATGTAGAAGTCTGATCTTTTCTGAGGAGGGAAGAAACTGACACTTTTGTAGACCTTAGCAGCTGATTTTGCTACTCCAGCTTCCTGAAAAGTGGTACTGTCATGCTGGTACATCTCCTTCCCAAGGTGGAACATGGGGAGGGGTGAATCTTCTGTGTTGGAGAAGGCTTCACTGATGTATGTGTTTTTCTGTACTGTTCACTGATCTCTAGACTGCAGCCAAACAGTTAGCCCAAGTACTTCTCCATTCCCTCAGTGAAGACTGTTACTGGAGCCCTTTATCTGATCCGCTTCCTGAGTTCATGAACAAGGAATATCAGTCTTACGTTAGCAATCTTCTTTGTCGGAGGCCTGAGATGTACTCAGAAGAGAAGTAAGTGTTCATTTTTACTTCAGTTTATTGGAAGGAGGAAGGAGTCTATTTGAACACTCTTTGGTACTGCTAATTATGTCACTGATTCATGTAGTAGTTTCGTGTCTTCTTGTTTTTCAACTTCCCACTAAAAAGTCTGCTGGAAAAATAAAACATTAATCTTGGAGTGATTATTTTTCCCCCCCCAGAAGAAGAAAGTCCAACCAAAGGGCTGTTGTTGCCATGAAATTGAAATAATCTACTTAGGGTTCAGTATAGCTCATCTAAGATATATTGCAGAGCTTTTAATTGTGTGAACCTGCAAAGAAAGTATTGCCTAGCAGATGAATTATGCATGAGATGTTTCAAGTTACTGCTTCTCTTGTGAAATGAGAAAGAGGCTGACAGGATAACTCTTGACCTTCCTCAGAAAAATGTATTCTGTCTTTCAGTGTGTACTGCCCTCAAGACAACGTAGAAGAGGCTCTCCTCCTCCTCTTAATCAGTGAATCCATGGTAAGCCAAAAATGAGTTTGTAGTATTAATAGTGCAAAGGGATAGCTAGCATTTCCATATCTCCTGGTTGGTTTTGTTTACAGAATCTTCCCTAGATCAACAGAAGCAAGGGTTCAGATGCTAAGTGGAAAATGCTGTCTATTCTGTTATTAGTGACACCACTTTTATTAAATGAAATGTCCGTGAAGAGTTTTGAGAATTGTCAGGAAGAGAAAGTGACTGCATTCACCATAGCTGCATGCAGGTTCTGACATCCAGAGACATTGTCAGTAGACAGATGTTTCCATTCATAACATCTGTGTGGATTTATGGATCAAGAATGAGAGGAACAGAGCCTTGCCTAACGCCAGGCGTGATGGTGGTACATGCTCTTTGGAATTGCAGGATGCAGTATTCTGCTTTCATGCCTTAGTCTGCAGTCTGTGGCTGTTTCATTCTGGAGTGATATTTGACAGTTTCTGATGCAGTGATACAGGGAATCTTGTGACATGCAGGAACATTCATAATAAGCTACAGTGAAATAATTAGATTTCTTCTATTTATAACATTGGTGGCTTTAAAAAATTCATTTAAGAGGCAGGCAGAAAATTGGAGAAAAAATAACTGCATGGTAACCTTTGATAATTTTCATGTTCTGAGAAGATGCAAACATACAGAAAATGTGTAAGAAATGTTTTCTGAAAATGTGTAAGTAATGTGTATTTTGCTTTAAATACAGGGTGGTCACTTGTACTTCCAAGTGAGATTCAAAACCCTGGATCATCAACAACCTTCTTAGAAACTTTTTAATAACTTTCAGACGAATTGAAAAGAGATACTCTGGAAACTTACTGGTTTTTGCTTCCTTCAGTTTTTCTCGTCTGGTTCTTCTGGCTCAAGTCCTTTCCCTTTCCCGCAAGCTTCTTCAGAACAAGGCAATTTAATATTGTCTGCTTTTAAAATTCGGGGAAAAATTGAAGAGATGGAACCACCCCAAAATATTAAATTGACTTCAAAATCATGTACATCTGAGTGTTACTATGTGCTTTTCAGTGCTTTCTAGATTAAACCCCTGCAGCGCATCTGCTTTGCGTTTTCAAGGGTTTTTCTTCAGTCAGAAGGGCTTTTCGTAATTAGAAGTGGAGACTGCAGGAGTGAGGGCTTGTAGAATACTATGTCCACTTCTATTAAAATCAGAAGTACTCGTGTCAGTGGGTCTTGTCGGGGCTGATCCAAGCAGGAGGAGGATCGGGATCTGGAGTGGTGACAGAACTGGCTGCTCCAGCGTTTGTGGGACTGACTTGGCAGTTAGAGAGGCTTTGTGGTGCCTTGAACTCCACAATCTTGTTCTGCTGAGGAGGTGAAAGTTATCCCTATCCAACAGTGTGTAAAATGGTGAGCTAAGTGGTCCTGTAGCTAACTTAGGGATGAAGTAGTGTGAGAATGCTATTGATGGAAACTGGACTGCTGTGCTGAGTTCCACGTTGAATGAGAAATCTTGTCTATGCTTAAATGCTGCCTCCAAAATATAGGAACTTCCTGGAGGAAGATGCAAGGCATTTTGATCTGCTACATCTAAAACAAATAATAGAAGATCCTGTAGCAGAGCATTGCAGGAGCCATGTAACTGTATTTCTGATTCTGGGGAAATGGAACATCTGAGCCTTCATCTTGCATCAGCCTTGCCACGAGTTTGTTCTAACTAAAATTCAGGGCAAGCGTATAGAAATACACTTAGGAACCACGTGAATGTTCTTCCTAAGTGAAGGAACAGAGGGAGCAGTCTAATTCTTACATATGTTTGTAATCCATAAATACTTTCCTGTAGATTTTTATTATGGTACTTAGAAGGGGAAATTTTGTTTAACTTATGACATGACATGCTTTCCATAACAGCATTGCTGTAGGCGAGTTTTCTCATGTACAGGTTTGTTGTTTGTTTGAAGTTTTGGTTTTTGGCTTTGTGAATTTTTTTTTTCTTTAGGAAAACTACTGGCTGAAGCTGGTGGAATGAGTTAACAGGAAGCAGATTTTCAACTGGGGTCTCCCCCTAACGATACAATGTTAACAACTGAATAAAACATATTTTCCTTCCTGGAGAGAATGTCGGTGGCAAGTGATAATGATATGTTTCTGTGGGCCAGTAAGCAGCATAGTTGGTGTTCCTGGATTTTGGCTGGATTAGGTGTTCTTCCAGTATTTACACTTATGAACCCCTTAAAATGAAACAGAAGTATGCAATTATGTTGGCTACTCTGACACTTTGGTCTGTCAGAGCAAAACTCACCAGAACGGTACTTCTCTCTGATTTTTAAAGAGATGAAGAGCAGCCAGGCCATTGTAACTCTCTTGCAGGACTGTAAAGCCAAACAGCTTCCTCGCATGCCTGTTCCTGACTCCTGTCACTCCAAAATGACCTTGAAGGGGGACAAAATTAGGGGAAGGAGGGACAGAAAAAATTGTCAGCCTGTGGAGGGGACACAAAGCAAAGATGTACTGGGGAGGAGCATAAATCATCAGAGAACCTTAAAGTAAATACGTGCTGAAAAGGAGACATGGTACTTTTTCAAGAAGTATACACCTGGAACACCTTTGCTGCTGAAATTCACTCTATTTTTATGTTTGACTTGCCTTCCTAAGGTGAAGCTGACATCATCTTTGCCAGGATGTATGTGACTCCCAAGGAGAGGTTATGGGGAAGTAGAACTGTTCCTGTAAAGGGGAAAGCAAGAAATTGCCTTGAGGTTCTTGAGAGCCAGACTCTATTTCTCACCAAACCTTCTCTGGCTCTTAAAGGTGGAGGGTTCTAGCTTGTGATTACTTCTTATCTCTTTAGCTTGCATTGTAAGGGAGCCAGTTTGCAAATTCTGGTGGGATGAAATGAGAATAAAGGGACAATTAGGGGTTCCTTCAGTATTTCATTCACTCTGCCTTTGAGCCTAAGTATGTAAAAGGTTTTCAAATGGCCAAATAACATGGTCACCTCTTTCATGACTCTGAAGATGCTTCTGTGGATATATTAACGCTTATAGTGAAAGCTTGTAGCCTGTTTTGCCTTGGCACTCTCACAAATTGCCTCCTGTGTTCTTTATGTCCTGTTAAAAATGGCAGTCTATTTTCATAATCTGAGGCATCTCAGTAAATAATGAAAAGAATCCTGGTTGTTGAGCTTGGCAAATGTTCCTTCTCTGTGCCAGCTGTTACTTAGTCACAGCCTTTGGCTGTAGAGTTCTCATGAAGGAATCTAGTGAGAAAAATCAGGCAGCCTGAAGATTGCCACAGTCAAGGCTGTCTTTATGGGAGTTTGTGGCCTCCTGGCTACTCTGTCATTCCTTTTGTATAGCCTAAGTTTACGGTATAGATGGGTTGTGTTTCTGAGGGGGGAAAATGCTCTCCTTCAGACCAAGAGGGCCAGCTGGTGACAGCCATTACAAGCTCAGGCTGTGGCAGAATGATGTATTCCTATCACATGTTGGAGAAAAATGGACTTGCCTATTTTTAAACCACTAGTCCTCTTTCTTATTGCATTTAACCCATCTAAACCAGTGACACTGTTTGTGAGGAGAACTGAGGACATCTTGACTTGCTGCGGTGTGATTTTTCTGCATCGCCTACCAATGGGAACAGGACTGGTTCTGCCGTCAGGGACTTTGGTGCTTTGAGCTGCAGGGTGTAGACAGAGGAGGTTTGGCATGACTAACCCTTAGCTGCAGTTTTGTTTATTTTAATAGCTATTCTCAAGAGTATTCAGAGTTGACTGCACTGCCCTTAAAGTTAGCCAGAAGCTTCTTAGAGCCAGGAATGGAACACTTTGTCTTAATTTTTGTGTTTACTTTCGAGGTTAAAAAAAAGAAAAAGTTCTTTGTTTGCATTTAGAAACCTTCCCTTCTTGAATTTGAGCTCCAACATACAGTCTGAAACGCCTTTATTCAGTGCTGGCAATGCTGGCTCTTACAGCTGGGGATTTTGGCTGATGTGGTCCGCCAAACATACCAGGTAACATGGTTTATTTTTTTTGGCTCTGTATTCACTCATACTGGAAATGAAGCTCCTTGTATCCAAAACGAATAAATTCTGTGCCTGTGTAACAAAGATTAGAAATGTCATCCCCATCTTATCTCTGATTTGAATCCCTAAAGGCGATTTGACCTTGGAGGGCCTGAGAGCACGGAACAGATGGTGAGGGGGAAGTAAGATGCTGGGACTTGTCCTGTTCTTTTTACTGGTGAGAACAAACTCATGGCTGTGAGCATGCCTTTAACAGAACAACATTAAACCCGTGTATTTTTAAGCACAGAAATAAATAAAACCTGTTAGCTCTACAGTTCCTAGTTTTATAAAATAACGCTGTCCAACAAATAGGTTGGTGGAGAAGAATCTCTTGTTGCTTTTGTAGGTTGGTTTTTCCTTTTTTCCTTTTTTTTTAAATGGTACCAAGCCCAGTAATGATACAACAGCTGGATTCCCATCATGACTATTTTACTGAGGGCCATTGGACTCTGGCAGCTGAAAGAGACAGCTGGGGATGGGGTTGCCTGCTCTCTTGGTTCCTGCCAAATCATGGTCGAGCACTTACAGTAGCAAATCTGGCTGTCTCTTTAACTGGTTTGCAAGGCAAAGCTATGTGTTTGGGACTTGCAGAGATGGACTGCAGGATGTTTCTGGTGGGAAGAACACTACCTCTGCTAGTTAGCTCTTGAATAAATGGTTCTAGTGTGAGTTGCTGGAGAACAGGGTATGAGAGCTTTTTTTCTTCTGCTTTGCAGTAGTAAGTCTTGTTTCCAAGCTTGCAAGGAGGATGTAAATTCTTGGAAGATAGCTTTCTGAATCCAGATAACTGTTAGCAAATACATGACTTTGTTTCCCAAGATAGTATCTATAAACAAACTTCCTTACTTTCTGCTTCTCTCCCTTCCTTTTGTGTAGGGTTGTTTGGCTGCTTTGGATGGGGGTGTATGTCTGCCTTGCTTTCAGTGATGTTTCCAGGATTAGTTCTGCTACAGTATGAGGTGTTAGAATGCACCTGAAACATGTAAAATATATCTATATGGTTATATTTAATAAGCAATTATAATGGGCTGTTTTAATGAGACATCTGAATTGGGCACCAGTAACTTGTGGTCTGTTGATTACCAGAAATGAGACAGATGCCATGCGGTTCACAAGGGCATAAGTTTTAATTTGCTGTGCTTCTGGTCTGAAGTGGAATGAGTTGTAGTATCTCTCTGAGAGAAGTTTTGTGAGTTCCTGGGGCATGGTTTGTCCTCCCTGTTCTAATGTATGTGCCATTTTCACAGCAGCTTTGCAGTCAACCCTGAATATTTTCTTTACTCACGTTAGTGGGGGAAACCTTCAGGTGCTGTGTAGCGATGATCAATAACTTGGGCAAAAAGTCTGTAGCCTCATCCATTGAATGGATTCTTGCCATTATGAAGAATTCATTCATTTTGTTGGCCGTACAGGCAAAACAGCCAGAAGGGAGACCCAAAGGATATGGGCTCAATATTTCCCAGCTCTTAGCAGAAAAGGCATCAATTGCATGATTTCAAAGGCCTGTTGTCAATCTTAAACACACAGCATTTGTTTTTCTCTCTTAATGGTAGTATTGAATCACACCAATTACATTATTACAGTACACTGTGTAAAACATGCTGCCGTTCTGTATAGATGGGTTGCAGTGGATCTGGCAATTATGTCTATTATGAAAAGACACAAGTTGAACATTCAAATGCCCATGAATTAGGGGGCAGGCAGCAGGCACTCATTAAAGATTTTAATTGCTTTCTTTTTCTTCTTTGGAAAAAAGCAGGGGAAGCCATGTTTCAAAGTGAGCAATTAAAGGATACTTCATAGCTAATTGCTGTGAGAAGGGGCTGCTACATGGAATATACTCTATTGTAATTCATATGATTGCTTGACGTTTTATTAAGAAGCACATCTTTGTACTGTGGTAAAATTTAATTTTCTGCAGCGTAACTGTGTGTGTAATATCTGCTGAAGTAATGGCTGTTTGGATTTGCTGTGGCTCTTTTCCTTTCTTCCTGAAATAAACAAGCCGTAAGTAAGCATCACTGATGTACAGCAAATCCTCTGTGGTCAGGGGGCTTGTCTAGTTTGCAGGTAAGTGTGCTGTGTATGTGGGTAGGAAGGTCCAAGCTATGTGTAGAAGTCCCATACGGTGGCATTGCTGTGTTTGGAACCAGACCTGCAAAACCCTGCTGACCCCCGTGTTCTGTGCCCTGTCAGGTTCAGAGACACCGCCGTGGCTGAATGCTGGCTTAGCTCAGGGGCACCAGCCTGGGCTGGAGCCTCCTGGGCGCGTGTGGCCTGCAGGTGGGCTGTGTCACTGGGCTGTGGAAAGGAGGGCTGAAGATGCTCCATGTCCTAGGTCTGGCCTGACTACAACATGTGTCCAATCTCCCCAAATAAGATTGGTGTCATGTCTGAGCCACCTACATGCACAGCTAATTGTGCCTAATGCATCCCAAAATACGCAAATGCGATGCATGTCTAGGTTGCTTGATTACCTTGGAATGCCTCAAAGAAAGGGGAATTGACTGTATATTTTTGCCTTTATAAAGCAAGTTACGCTATTTCCCAGTGGTGAAACTTGTGTTGGTAGCACTGGTGACCTTCTCCATCCCACAAAACAGCCTTGAACAGAGCTTCTCTGTATGGTCTGACTCATCATCTCTCTCCATCCTGCTTGTGTGCTGTGAGGCATGTCTGTGTGACAGTGGGAACAGCTTAAAGGGAATAGTCGTGGTGGGGGTGTTGAAAATGTGTTTGTAGCTATGTTTTACTGCTGCTAATAGTGGAGGAGGAGGAAATAATGCAGTATGACAAATTGAAATTGGTGCTTATGTTATGGATACACTGCTTGAGACCAGTGTTGTACAAATAACCTTTTTTCCGGTTGTGTTCAGGAAAACTAGTGGTCTGACACAACAGAAACACAGGTATTGAAAAAATGTTGGTGTTAATATCTTAGAATTTTTGCATTCTCACATGCAAAATGAAGTGTCTCTCTGTGTACATTTTTCTAGGTAAAATTCCCCATCCCACAGAATGGGTGTATTCTTTATTGCAGTAACTCTGCAACTGTTTTGTACCTGTACTTGCCAGTGACTGTCAGGACTTCTCACTGACAAACTAATATTTACAAAAACATAAACAAAGACAAAGAAAAAAAAAGGTTAATGGTGATCTGGGTGACAGCAGCCTGCATTCTGTGAGAGGCAGGTCACAGAAACACGCCAGTTTCTTGAGTGGATTTCAGGAAACGGTGATTCACATTCCCTTCTCTGACCTCTGTACATACACTGCAGTGGTACCTTGAGCCTTAGGATGGTGATTTACCTTATTGTGTTAGACACACTCCATATTCTTGCTACTGTTCAGTCAGTTTTTTATGAGGTTTGCATCTTTTGGTTTTGAGGTTTGTGGGGTTTTTATATCTCCGTGATAATGTGGGCTTTTGATTTATTTTTTTAGAGCAGCTGGAATTAGCGATTGGGTATAGGTTCAGTCTTCAAGAAATTGTTGAGATAGAAATAACAATGAATGTGCTAGTGGCAACTTTTATGCATACAAGCGTAGAGAGTGATAGATTGCAGAGACCTTGTATGGCTTTGATATTTGAAAGCTTGAACAAAATCAGCAGGACCTTCTTGGAAAGAATATTCATCATGCCTATGCATTTGTTGCATTTAGCTGCTGTCTTGGGTAAAGTATGGTATGTACAATATCTTCAATATGACTGCAATTTTAGAATGTTGCATCCTTGCAATATGCCCTATATTCCTACTTTTGCGGGATTGGGGTGTGTTCTTCCTTCTAGTACCGGTATCTGTGGCAAAACTTGATGGACAGTCATGAATTTTAATTAATTTTAATTAATTTTCTACCTGTGCTAATGCACCCACTTAAAAATCATAGCTTGGTACTAGATGGATACTCAAAAAAGCATCAGGCTACAGCTGACTGTAATGGGAGGTTGATGATGAGGTTACAGAGCTTAGGGATGCTATCTCAGTAGCTGTTTGCTACAAAGAATTGTCATAACTTTGTAACCAGTGCAGAGAAAACTGCAGGAGGATTCACTTGGCAATAAGGATCATACAGTATATGCCTTTACTTAACTCCTTTTTTCCTTTTAAAGTAGAAGTCTTATGTTAAATCCAAACAGAGGTTAAACATCTAGTTATTTTTTTATTCTTATTTATTTCTGCTAATAAAGGTAGACAAGCTATGCCTCTGTGCTCTGGTTGCAGAATTTTTAAAGTTGGTTTCATTCTGTCATGCAATCTGTTGTTCTGAAGTATTTTTTTAATCGCAAATTACATCTTTTGCAGTAGCATAAAAAAGAAGAATGCTTTTGTGGCTGCATGAGTTGGTGCAAGTTTATTTGTGCAAACACTAGACTGGGTCTGATCTGTCAGCTTGCCTTTAACTGCAGTCACCATTTAGCTCTCAGTTGAGATTGTGTTAGTTGTCAGTAATTGTGTTTGCAGTCTCGACTGGAGGCTGTGATGAAGAGTGCTTGGAACTGGGGCATTGCACAGATAAAATCATGATGAAACAGCTGCAGCTTAATCACAGTGAAATATGCGTGGGCTTTAAGGGCTGCATATTCTGGAAATTTTTATTACACTTAATTCCCATGTTTAACCTTTTTACAAAAAAAAATCTCCCCACAATTAGAAAGAAATAGATGTAAGATTATAGTTGTATTATAAAATAAGTCTCATAACCTTCCAGTTTCAAGGAGGGAACATTTGTTTGTCTTTGCTCAAGGTGAAATTGTTGGCAATTTTCTTAATTTTTCTGATCTTTTAGATGTCTAGACCTGAGTGTGTGATGTTGCACCCCTTTCAGCTGAGGAGCCCATGTGCTGTCGGTGCTCAGGCTCAGTGGCATCCAGCACTGCCTCTCCCAGAGGCTGGGCAGTCTGGGTGAGGTCCTCTGTGTTTGGAAGAGGGACTTTTCCGTTTACTCTGGAATTGTAGTCTCCCTCTCTTTGTGCTCAGAGAAACACAAAGAGCTGGGATCTTGAGATAAATCTGAGTCTGTGGCATTTTGGGACATCCTTGGAAATTGCTGAACTGATCGTTTTCTGTCAAAAGTAATGTTTCTTCCTGATCTAGGCCCAGAGATGTACTGATAGATTAGCAAAATTAAGACATATTTAATATATTTAAAAAAAAAAATATTTGGTATTGCATTGGCCAAACCTCTGATTGCTTTAAGTTGATGGCAGGAAAATCTGATTACTTAGGCAACCTGCTCAAATTAAAAAATAAAAGGTGAGTAGCAGAAAAGAACAACAAAAATGGATGCTATTGTGAGGAAATCTAGCATAGACATGGAAGATAAATTACCAACCATGGAAGCAGTTATCACAGTTGCAGGCAATTGAAGTAATAAGGAAGATGTTTTAAGGATGGTCTTGAATTTCTAATTATTGAGGAAATAAGGAAGATGGTTTAAGGATGGCCTTGAATTTCTAATTGTTGAGGAAATAGGATCTGGTAGGTCTGTTTCATAATGCTCTAATTCTGTGACACAAATCCAGATGAGGTATGTGTAGCGGTTCCTTTCTGTAGATACAGCTATCTTCTTGAGTTTGCTTCATGTGGGTAGAAAGCACCTCTGTGCAAACACCTTCCTTTTGCTGGGATAAACATAAAAAGAAAAAAACCTTGAGATGATTTAAAACAAAATGCTCTGAGTGATGGGTGTAGCTACCTATGGAGGAGTCAGTTCTGTTTTGCTCTCTTGGTTTCTGATGTCTCACTTGTGTCTGTGCCCAGGCGAACCGGGACGCGGTGATCAGCCGAGCCCCCGAGCAGCAGGATGACCGAGCCGTCAGCCTCCGGGATGCTTCTGCAGTCTACGACCTCCTCAGCATCACGCTGGGCAGAAGAGGGCAGTATGTGATGCTGTCTGAGGTACCTCCCCGGCCTCTGCCGAAGCTGTCCCTCCAAACACGCTGGCAAAGCCGCTCTTTGCGGTGGCTTGTCAGGGAAGGTGCAAGTGGAGTGTGCTAGTTAGCAATTAGCAGAAACAGCTAAAGAGCTATGGCAGCACAGGCCAGAAATGCACACAGAACTGTTTGAGACATTAACGTAATTTATATGTAGGCACTTGAACAAAGTGGCTGCCTTTTAAAGTGATGATGTACACTAGCAAGTCCCATTAGCTGAGAAGTGTAAATGGTGTCATTAAAAAAAAAAAATCACCTGATTCTCCAGGGCCACAGCAGATTGTTTCCTGATCCAAGCAGCAGTCTTGACAAAAGGTGTAAGGAGGAAAATAAATAAAGTCTGATATTTCTTTCATCACTTCTTTCTTAGTGCTTGGAGAGAGCCATGAAGTTTGCATTTGATGAATTTCACCTCTGGTACCAGCTTGCCCTGTCCATGGTAGCTTGTGGAAAGGTAAGGTTCAAACCAAAGGACTCAGGAAGGGCACATTTTCCTCTGGAAGAGTGTATCTAGATTACTTGTTTTTGAATGTGTAGAGTCATGTGTGTTGTGGGGGTAGGTGCCATCAGGCAGCTCGGTGAAAGGACAGTGCTCTCCTTTTAGTCTCTGATTGCACTTTGTGATCAGGGGCATGCGTTTGGTATTGAGTACTGTTCTTTCTGTGTAGTGTTTTTTTCTCATTATCAAGGAGAAAAATGGATTTTGTGCATAGCTGTGGGTCAAAAAGCATTATACTGCTGTCCATTGTCTGCAGGTTCAACATAAATGGGCTTAGTATAAGAAAGAACTGATGTCTAAAACTGCCAGCAATTCACTCTGTGTGTCTCTGGGCAGTTGACTTAAGCTGTGGTTTCTCCATCTGATCAAGGAAATGTTAATGTTTTTTCATAGAGAACTTGTAAGGTTTAATATTTTTAAAGTGCTTAGTGCAAAATATGCTCTAGAAAAAGACACAGTGTGAATGTTGGCATGGTCATGTGTTTCAGCATAAGTGGTTTTTTTTAAATTAGTGTGGTATTTGTGAAAGTTATCAGTAAACCACTGAGATGGCTGAAATGTGATTGTGAAAAGCAGGCAAAGGTAACAGGAGCTTTTCTTTATTAGTCTTAAAAAGAGTGGACTTCCTGTAGGAAATGTAGATGGTACAAAATTTTGCCAGTTCATTCTGGAGTCCCCACCTACACTTGTGGGGAGGTATGATGAGAGTGATGCTGTGCATAGTAGACCACGTAATATGGTCCTGTATTCTGTGCCCATGGAGTGTACAGGAATCCATGTGGACCTGAGTGGAGACCACCAACTAGCACTCATCTGCCAAATTACACTACTACTGGCCTTTTATGGCTATAAGCTGAGCTGGAAACAGTGGCCTTGGCATGGAAATAGGAGATAAATCTATGCTCTTGCAAAGAAATTGTTGTCTTGTGAGGTAAAAGTGGCTGCAAAGCTTGGAAGCTGTCTGAAGGGATTCCTTCACTTCTGTGAGCGTAGGCAAGGCCTTGTCTTGGAAGACTGTCTGTTTTTAAGCATTCTACTGCAGAAAAACGGCAGAACAATGAGAGAAAGTCTAATAAAGACCATCAGATGTGACTAAGGGTGTAGTAAGGAGTACTATGGAAAGACTGAGATGATTTTTTTCACCTTAAAGCGGAGAAAAAAGTCTAAGAGAAACAAGTCTTCAAGAACTCTTAAAAGAAGGGCTTAATCTTGTGTATGGTGGCTAGGACAAGATGTGATGGCATCCAGTTGCAACAACACAAGTTCATGTTTCTCATTAAGAGGCAAAAAAATAAGGATAGTGGAACACTGGAAAAAGTGCCCTGTGGAGATTGTGTGGAGCCAGATCACTGGGGATCTGTGGAACACCCTAGGCAAATCTGTATTGACACTCTGTGAGGCACTGGGGTGTACCATGTGGGACCTTGCAAACTTTGACTCTGTTCTGGGAATCCATCATTGTCTCCTTTTGAATATAACAAATCTGGCTGATTTGAGATACCAAAGCTTTGGCAATGCATATTATATCAGCAGGGAGCTGAAGAGAGATCTTTAGTCAGAAAAAGCCTCACAGATTCCTACAAAAGTTCAGTGCAAGCATTTCAAAATCCAATTCCAAGCTAGAAAACAATGCCTAGACTCAATCATGTGTAAGGAAACCTGAAGCTGCTGGTGGAATAGTTGAACAATGAGCTTGGTGCCATGGTGCTAATACCTTGCACTGACCTGTGTCAGGTGGGGGCTTACATGTCATGTCCAGCTCACCTTGGAATTCGGCTGGACTTAGCACAGTCCTGCTCTCTGTGTTTTTGCAAGTCTTCCACGTACCTGATCCCTTGATACGGAGGACAGCAATGACTACACAGGCCATGATAGAAAGGCACAGAATCTTACCATGAATGTGGGGTTCGTCTGGGAGCTTTTCTGGCTTTACAGTTTGTGTAAACTGGTTCTCAACGGCAGACAATGCTGTAGCTCTAGTAATCTGCTGTAGAGCAAAGCAGGATTTTTAACTGCTGATGGTTGAGAGTGAGCATATGCTGAGAATAACTGTGCTTCAGTCTTAGGTTAGCATGGAGAAGTGGGGCCTGATCTTTAGCTTCTAACAACTTGCATGGCAATTCCGTTCTTGTCCTTCTATGTTTGCATACCTCTTCACCTTCCCTACATGTTTCAGAATATTTGGTACTTGGATATTTGTGTTGCTCTTTTTTATTTTTTTTTATCTCTATAACTGTCCTATCTTTTCAGATTTTCAAGTACATCCTGTCTTTTTGCCTGTACTTGAAATATTTACAAGGTAAAATGTCCTAATCTTGCCTATTGATGTAAAAGTACTAAATGTTCTGAGCCCTATATGGGTCAGAGGGAATTCCCTTACCCAACAATCCCATCTGTGCAGTATTTCACTTCTAATCCCAAAGTATTCCCTGAGGATTCCTGTCATATACTCTGCAATGTGTCATCTTGCCAATGGGAGATGTGGCATACATTTTTATATTGCTTTGCAGCTTGATAGCAGGATAGAGTTCATTTAAAAGCAAGTACTCCAGTGTAGCAGAAAGAACTGATGAGAAAAGAATGTGGTCAGTCTGGACTGCAGAATGCAGAGTACACTTGAGCTTTTATAGGTGAAGATCTATTTTCACCTGTCTCAGTCACAGCCAATTCATGATCTCATTTCTTGGTAATGAAACCTCACATCCTGCAGCATTACTTGTTCTGCAGTACAGCAAATTGTGCTCATAAATCCTGGGCGTGACAGGAACAGTTTTATCAACCTGTAAATGCTGGAAATTTTGGTTTCTCTTTTTTTTTTTTAACATGTTTTTAGGATTTTCAACTGTGGCCTTCTTAAAAGTGCTGTAAAGTCCTATCTTGCCCTCTATTCTACACTGAATTTGACTAGAGGTACGTTTAATTTGTGTATTCAGATGAAGTCAATCAAGTCATATTTCAGTGTAGTTTCTTCCTTTGCCAGCCAAAAAATTGCCAAATGGTGATTGTCATTTTTCACAAGTGATCAGTCTGAATGTCAAGCCAGCCACCTTGGCTCATTACCTCATGTAGGCTTGAGTTTACACATTATTCTGAAAAGCATGTGTCTTAACAAAAATAGGCACATCACTTCAGTAAGTTCCTACAGGCCTCGGGGCTTCCTAAAACAGTGAATGAAAAAACTCAGAGAAGCATAACCTTCCTGTCTGTCTTTTATCCACTTAAGTGGTGGAAATAATGGAGTGACAGCAATTTCACTTTCCTGTATTTCTCACCAACTCGCATAATGAGAAAGATGGTGTGGTCTGGTTGTTTTTTAACCCATTCTTAGGGATGCCTGTTATACTGAGCTGTATATTCACTGAACAAGAGAGGCACTTGTATCTAAATGACAAAAATCCACCATTACATTTGAAATACTTTTGTAGGCAAATTTAGATGGGAAGGGAAAGGAAATGCTGGCAAAGCCTAGACAACGGCAAAGACATGGTGGGAGATGTCCTATGTCACCAAGTGCAGTTCTGAATAGGCCGAAGAGGTTTAAATCATTCTAATGCAGCACCCCTGTTCCTGTGGTGCTGAATGCTGAGTTCTTCACAGATGCTTTAAGTTGCTTGTGCTGGTAATAACCTTGGCTATGTGGTAATATCAGCAGGAGGCTGAGTGGGCATCGCATCTCCCTGGCTCTGCTGCCGTGCGTGGACAGGCTGGAGTCTGAGTGGTGAGTGGTGTGATAGCCGGACGCCATCTGGCAGTGTCCTCAGGCAACACGATGAGCCACTGTCCTGCTGCCAGAGTAAAACCAGTGCAGACAGTTGCATCTGCTTGTCTCAAGATTTTGAAAAAGTGACCAGTATTGAGCAGCATGGGGAAAGGAAGGACCAAACTCTCTTTTACAGAGTGGAAGAGACTTTGTAGTCTTTGCAGAGGTGAAGAGAGAGAGCTGCTTGGGCTCGACTTGTTCTCTGCTGCTGCTTTCCAGCTAAACAGTTTTCCCTGGAGATCGTGGAAGTTACCAGCACACAGCTCTCCTGCAGACTAGGGTAGCTCTACCGACATTTCTGAAGTTGGAGGCAAAATTATCATAGTGTCTAGATGATGTATTACAAGCACAAGGGATGTGTAATAGGGTCCTTGTGCACTTGCAGGCATTTCCTTGGCCTTGGACCAGGTGGATCAGTTATGTGTTCGTTTTTCAGATTTCTGTCCCCTTCCACACCTATTATCCTCACACAGGACCTAGCCTGGGTGTCACAAAGTGTCACTGGAGCTCCCTGGGAGTAGAGACTCAGAAGTGCATTGTGAGTAGGCTCTATCTTAAATTTATGGTACTTAAGAAAGTCTGCTAGATCTGCATTGTGTTAAAATACATACCTTGAACCAACATGAAGCAATATTGGTGCCTGTCTTCTACCTGCGACACAAGGAGACAAGATTTGTGGTTTTGATTTGCCATTTTCCTAAGGGTAGTGAGGAAGGAATTCTTCAAGGATAGATGTGAAATTATTCTGTGAACATTGAGTCCACGTGGTCTAAAAGTGCTGGGTGCCCTAACTGAGCCATTCAACTCTCATGAGTCTTAATCTCTAAGGCAGAGTGGATGTTTATTGTTGTCAGTGTATGCAATGCATGGAAACATTTTCACACACATGTTCAACATCTCTGCCTGAAAAAATTCCACAACACAACTTGGTTAGTGAGTGAAGTGCTTTAGGATGTGTGTTTCTTGAGAGGAGGAGTGAGTTGTAATACAGCCTTGGGCCAGCTGAAGGAAGTCTGGAGTATCTGCTAGAGGAGGATAATCTGCTTTCCACCCCTCAGCTGTGCACTTGCTGAGGGGATGAAGTGCCTCAAGAGTGAGTAAAGGAACAGCTTGGGAACACTTGAAGGGTGTGTGGGGGAAAGCCTCTGTGAGAGTTCAGTGGAGCTGGAAGCAGGTACCTGGAGGCAAGGACTATCTATGCTCAGCAGGCCTTGTGCTGGGATTGCTGATGGTGGTTATGTGGTCCTGTGGTGCCTGCCACAAAGCTCTCCAGCCCTGCAGAACACGGTCAGCTCAGTGCTTGCCTTGAGGGCAGCAATTGTGTGACTTTAGAAACAACTGCATTGTTGCTGACCCTCCCCAGCCATCTCTAGCCCAGACTAAGGGCACCACAGGGCCAGTGGGCAACATTACCATATAGATGGATAGGCTCGGCAGTAGGGGATGTAAGCTCCAGGCGGGGTACCTTGCAAAACCAGGCAGATAAAGCTTCAGCTTTCAGCTACACAAAACACTCCGTTCTGCTCTTACCCATTATGTTTGTTCGTCTTTAGGGCAAAGGGGAAGAAAAAATCATGCCTGTCTACCTGAATGGTTTTCTTAATCGTGTAATGCTTCAGGAGGTGTCTGGTGTTATCCAAAGAGAAATAATCAAATCCTTCTTGGCATCTGTCATTCAGCTGTGTTTCTGAGGGACTAAACTCCAGCTCTTCCCAGAGCTAGTCTTGCAGTGTCACTGTGCTCCCTTTGGCTGCTCAGCAGTTCGAGATACTGCAGCCTTGCCCAAAGCTTGTGCTGGCAGCATTTTTAAGGATTTGAAACTAGTCTTACACAGACATGAACTCTGATTTTGGAGCCTTTAGCAAGTTGCTGATAAACACTGGTCATAGCCAAATAATGACAAGTAACGTCTGAGCTGCTCCTATCTGTGCTGCACCCAAAAAAAGGAATCCTTCCCCTTATTTAAACAGTGCAGCAAAAGCAGATGTCTCTAAGTGCTTCAAGGAGCTTCAAGTTTGACTCAGCCATGCCTGTATTGCCAACATACAGCTTTCCAGAAGGTTAGAAGGAAAGTTATAAATATATTTAATACATAATTCTGCAGCAACAGCAGACAAATTTTATGATTTAGGCTGTTCCTTCTGTTGGTATCCTTGCAAAAGCTTAGGCTGGTTGCTAGGCAACTGGCAAAAAAAAAAGTACATTTCTCTTTGTATTGCAGGCAGGAACCTTGGGAGCAGCAGAGGCCTCGGATGGCTCCCTAAATAGCATTGCTGGGGAATGAAAGTTAAAATATTGAACGTTCATTGGTTAAAGATCCTGTTACAAAGGTCGGCTGTCTAGGGGATACTCAATAGTTTGGTTCCCTTTGGTGCAAAGGAAAGATTAGAAAGGAGTTTGCCTGTGTGCTGTAGATAGTACAAAAAATGGAAATTTCCTAACATGCCTGACTGTTGAGCAGAATACCTAGGTGGGCTATATAATTGCCTTCAGGCTTAACTCTCTTTTCTTGACAGAAAGTGTGAAGTGAGGTGTTTGTCACATTAGCAAGTACAAATGTGTGCTTATAGATCTTAGAATGTAAGAGGTGCTTTTAAGAGGCAGTATTTGAAGCTGCTTAACTCCAGTGCTCTAATTTGATAAACACAAGGTAAAAGAAAAGGGAGAGAATCAGTTCCTGTGTTAAGAGAAGTAAATGTCTTAGGGGAATAATGTTCGTGCTGAGAGATTCACAGAAATCTCTAAATTCAGTGGAAAGCTAACAGCAAAACTACTGATTCCAGAGTTCTCAACTGCTTGCTCATTCTGTCATCTTTCTGTGTCGGTTCAAGATCATTTATATCTAAATGGCTGTGAATCCCAGGATACAGGGAATAATAATTCTTGCATTGGGATGAAAGATTTCCTCCACTTCCCCACAGATCCCTTTGAAATAGTGCAGTTTTTACACAGGATGATGCAAGAAATATAACAGCACTGGTTGCGGAAATTCATTTCTGTACTACACTGCCAGGTAAATTGAGAATGAGGCTGTCTACCAACCCACCATCTTGAGGAACATTTTTCCTTCTGGCTGAAAAGTATTACCAAAGAAGCAAAAAACTAGGGAGGTTTTTGGAACCTGTGCAAGAGAAGAGCAACTGTTCATGGCATGTCAAAGTCTATCAGGCATGATTTACTGTCTGGAAATTATTCTTCCTTTTACTTATATCTGTGTTTTCTTTATCTTCTAAGTATGAAATGGCTCTAACTTCCTTCTTTGGTTGCTTTAGTATTGTAAGAGAGCAAAGGAAGGGAAAGAATGGAAATTGTGTTGGAGTAAGCTAGGAAAACGGGCATTTGGGCAGCACCTATGGGTTTACCGTAACTGATGTCAAGTTCTCTCGAGCCATTTGGGAAAGGAAGAAAGAAAATTAACTGTAGTATGTTCTTTGTTCTCTTCTGCTCGTGTGCAAGCATCTTTGAGGAGTATGCTTCCGTGCTTCGTTACTGAGTTAGTAAACAGAGAGTGGGAGTTGGGTTCTGTGTTTGGATAGTTGTTTTTCTTTACATTTTACTCCCTTATAGGATTCAAAACCATGGCTGCCATAATTACATAGGGTATGGTGTCCTCTCCATCCTTTTCCTTCCCCAGTAGCTTCCTTGTGATTCTTTGCTGGAGATAAGAGGCCAAATGAGACCTAGTTTTTTGAAGTCCTTGGGAACTGGTTCTAGTGCAGTCATTATAATCCAGCAGTTAGCAAGTTAAATAGAAACAACATAGATCCTGGCTTGAATTATTATGTGAGCCCCTCTGAAGCTTAGAATCATGAGTAGGAAGCATGTACTCACTTGGAATTCAATTTCTGCTCTTCTCAAAACATGCCTCACCAATAAATCAAATTATTATTGCCTTGCAGTGAGTCTCACAAACAATGCACTTGGCTGCCTGGTCCACCCACACTAAGTGAAAGAATATGTACATTTTAATTACCAGATTATTTCAGTGTTGCACAAACACTGTTTCATATTAAATATTTTTATAAACCAGTGATATCTGTATTCAATAATGAGTACTTGATATTTTTTCCTGGTTATTTATGTCTGCAATTAGTATCATTAAGAAACCTTGATATTACATTTCATGCCAGTCTCCCATAAGTAAGGTCACTGTGGGAGTGGGATATTATTTCTCCTGTCATTCCTTGACTAACGTTTTCATCATCTGTATAAAATATCTGCTGAGTAAACTTTTCAAGGTGAAATTATATAATATCTCTTGAATTTTTAAAATGCAGCTGGGGAGAAAGGCTTCATGTCACCCTGTTTCTAAAACCACTTCTGCTCCATATGTTTAGTTGCAAATTTTATAAACTTCTTTAAAATGACATAACTTTGTAAATGTTTTAGAAGCAGTGTGGCAACTGTGCCTCTTGCTCTGTAAACCCATGTTCAGAAGCTCCCAAGTCCATATGTAATAAAGTGACTCCACACTTGAGGTGTTTGGATGTAGGCTCAAGGGGGGATGTTCTGCTGTGCAGCATTTAGTAGTCATTGCTTTGCAGTGGCCTCCTGAACAGGCTTGGGACAGGATAGACACGGGGAGGGCTCTGTGGTTTGAGGGTGTTGGAGGCTGTGGCATTGGCTTGTCCTGCAGACAGGGAGGGAGCAGAGTTCAAGAGGAACTGGCAAGGAATGGGTTGTGTCACTTCTCTTCTGGTGTAAACCTTGGAAGGTCCTACAGCTGTGGCCCAAAATAGGACAGGTCTGTCACTGCTTTGGTTTGTGCTAGTGCTGGTTGTGCTAACCCACAGGAGAGCTGCCACCAGCTCCCAGGTACCTCCTGCTTTCCCTGCAGTTGCAGTGCTGGTGGGGAGCTGAGAAGTGACCACTGGGTTGAGCTTTTGTCTGTTTTTGCACGCGTTGGCTCTGGACGTTGTATGGCCTTTTACATACCTGGCCTTTGCAGTTCACTTTTGCATGGTGAGGTGCTGAGGGTTGGTGGGGTTGAGCTGTAGATATACTGGCTGTCACGGTGCATGTTGTCCGGCTGTCACGTTTATTTATTTCTGGAAGCACCTGTAGGGCTGGAATATAGGTAGGAGGGCAGGAAGATGATATCCAGGCTAGGTCCCTTATGGAGTTATGCTTGGATTTCCAGCACGTCCATCATGCTGCTGGGAATACCAGCTGCTTTTCAGTGCAGGTAGCATTTTGCGAGAGAGAGGAATAAGATGCCACTAAAACCTGAGACACCACTTGTTCTGAACAAATAGGTGTCAGAGAGGTTCATTCTGAGGGATGCTAGTTACCTCGTGACAACAGAGCGCAGCAGTGTGTTTCTTCCTATACCTCAGAGTTGAATTACTTGTCTTTATTTCTGAGAGGGGTGAAGTAATGGTTCAAGCTCTAGGACAAAGTTTATTGATTTCCGTCCTTGGTCTGAGACAAGCTTCCTTCTGGCTTTAGGCAAAGTGTGCATTTTGAATTTTAGATTAGCAAATGTTTCCTCACTTTTACTGATCTTGCCTGATGCTCTACGTAAGTGGGAGCAACCTGAAGAATACGTGCTGCTGCTCTTGTTCAGACCACAAGGCAGATACCCAAGCTTTTCAGGCACGAGGATTTGCTCCATGCTGCGTTGGTTATGAAACCCCTCTTTGCCTTAACGTGGGCATGGCTTGTGTACATCTGATTTTCCATTTTCCCAGGCTCCCTTCCACGCAAATTGCTAATCAAGCTTCTGAATTCAGTAGCAAGAAGTGGACCTTCAGTTCTGTGGACGAAGGAGCTGGCAGGCACAGCCCACTTTGGTGTGGTGTGAGGGGGGGAAAGTGCTGATGGTCAGTGGGAATGTGAAGCTGTGGTGTTGCTGCAGGGGATTGCAGACCCAGCTGCCTGTGCTGGTCAGAGTTCTGGTAGGGAGAGCACCTGGAGGTCAGGAGGAGATGGCCAGGACCTGATAGGAATAGCAGAGCACTTGACTTTGCAAGCTTCTGTTGCTGCTCTTCTGTAATATGGAAAGGCTATGACTATTCAGTGTGCTTCTGAGCAGGAACGTTGTGTCTTGGGACTGCGTGGAAGACTTTGGGAGGAAGCAGGCATGCAAGGAGAAATTCCAAGAGAATAAAACTTCCCCTTGAGCTTAAGCACGAGAAAATTTTAGTGGATCGGGGATCAGTAGTGAGGAAGGTTTAAATGTGAGACAAACTGTGGTTCAGGTGGGATGGGCTGGGAGACTCTGGTAGGGCAACTCCTGTCACCTCCTTACTGTCTGACACGGCCTTCTCATCACTAACTAAGACCAGTCATTCCCCTTTAAAGCATCTGAAATGCGGCAGCCATGAGTGTGTGCTGTAAAACACAATGTTTGCAGAGCACATCGGATCAAAAGGGCTGTGTAAGTGCTAATCTTAAAAAACATCCTCATTAATGGTAACCTAACACCAGAAAGACAGCAAGAGTTTTATGGGCTTTCTTTCGAACACATGCTTGGACCACCCACTGAACAGTGTATTGATTTGCAGTTGCTTGCTCCACCCTTTGTGTGGTGGGGTCCCAGTCGCTTTCTTGTACGTCCTGGAACTGGAGAAGACACAAAGAACCTACTGAGCAAATTACTTTAGCTGCAGAAACCTCTCTGAGTGGAGTTGGCCTAAAATGTGAATGTACTGGAGGATAAGCTCTTTAAGATCTTTCCTGGCTTACTGGAAGATGGTTATATGCAAGGAAAACTACAGCAGAATTCTTGTGTGTTGGGAGGGCAGAGTTAAAATAACCAGGGCATTGATAGCTAAGGAAAACTGCTTCTTGTGAGATGCACAGCCAGGGCTGCTTCTTTGGCATGTTTCCTCTGAGCGTGGGAAGCGTGTGTTTGTGTGTGTGTGTGTACACACATGTGTCTGTGTGTGGAGGTGGGAGTAAAGTTGCTAATCTGTTGCTGACATGTGATTCTCTTCTTCATAGCACTTCTTTGTACATGTCACTGCAATATTTTGCTTGGACTCTCAGCAGCATTGTCTAATCAGCCTTTTTTATTTCCTCCTCCTCTCTCCCACTCCTCCAGTCGGCATATGCTGTGTCAGTGCTCAAAGAGTGCGCTAAACTGCGACCTACAGATCCCACCGTTCCTCTTCTGGCTGCCAAGGTCTGCATTGGGTCACTGCACTGGGTAAGCAAGCTGATGCAATTCTTATTATGTAACGGATTAGGTGCTGCAGTGGCAGTGCCACAGTGTAGTTGCAGTGGGGAGAAAGGGAATCCCTGCTAAAAATCATACACACGTGTGCCTTTTATAAAAAACGAAAATCCCTGCAAGAAATTTTGCAGAGAGTCGTTAAAATGTATTTTCCTGCCACATTAAAGAAAGGAGGAGGGGGGAAGGCCATAACAGCCATTCTGAGGACTGCTGCTTCATCTGAGTGTGATGTTGAATTGGCCACTCTTGTAGCCCCTGGAAGACACGAGCTAATAGTTGTAAGTGGACTGTTAGACAGTTCAGGTCTGCTGGACAACTCAGTCCTTTGTTCTTGAAGTTGCTGTGTCAGTGTTTTGTGTCCTGTGTGTGTTAATGTACGCCCCAGAAGCAGAGTGGGAGTGGAACTTGGTGCCCATGAAATTCTGATTATCCAAAGGAGCCGAAACATCTGTCACTCTTTTGCTACTCGGTTTAATTAACTGAACGGCAGCCTGCTGTTCTCACCTGTCCTCACCACGAGGTGTCCCTGCAGTCAGTGAAGGATTACAATTGCTACATAGAAGTAAAACACAGATGCAAGAAAACATGAAAGAAAATACCAGAAGAATCTGCACAGATCTTGGTTAAAAGTTGTAGAAGCCAATTTGCTGTTGCTCTGTTCCTTTACCCGCCTCCCTACCTTCTACATCCCTTTCTGATGAAAGCTGGTGTTCAGCTAAACTTGAGTTGTATTAGTTGTATTTTCACCACCATCAGGGAGGATGTCGGTTATGTATGTTTTTGAATGAACTATACTGTTCAAACTATAATGGTTAACCTTATATGTGAGTCAGCAAAAACTGGGCAGCATCTTCTAGGAAAAATCTTCAGGTGTGAGGGCCTTTAGGGAATCCTTGCTGAACTGCCCAACCTGCTCTACTTTTGGAGCAGTTTAACTCTCTTGTACCCACAGCTCAGTTTCTAAATTTTGAAGGCTGAAAGTCATTCAGTGATAAAAAATAACATTCACAGTGAATGATATTTTTTAAAATAAAGCAAAAAAATTTTTTTTCTGATTCTTAGAGATGTTAAAACAGTGTGAAACCCAGCTTTGTTGAATGCTGTTCTTAGTATGTCTGATGAAGTTTTCAAAGCACAGCTAGCATATAAAAATACCTTGTTACTTTGAAAAGACAATAAGACTGTAATTCAATTCCAGCTTGGGCAATCCTGTATCTCCAGACTTCTCATACATGGCAGAGCTGATAAAACAACTGGCTAACCCTAAAAAGTAGGAAAGGCAAGGGAAGAAGACAAAAATGAGCTGGTTTTGATTATTTCAAAACAAGAGGGTTTTTTCTTCAATGTAGTGGTTTTTTATTGTGTGAAATGCTTTTCAGTGTTATTCAGTCAGATCCTGGCTCAGAACTGGGGGGCATTATGAAATAAAATCATGATTTCACAAGAGGGTAATTTTACTGCAGTTATCTAGAGCACAGTCTTATGAACTAAAACCAAATTAAAAATATTCCCTCCTCCCTTTCAGTCAGTGGCCTATGCTTTACCCTCATACCAAATGTGATGATGATATAGAAGAGTTTTAATTAAGGGGAGTCAGAGGGAAAAAGGAGCATCTTTTAAAAGAACTGAAATGATAGGTTCCCACATCTCTTAGTCAAAGAGGTGCTTCTGGTATTACTGGCAGACTCCTGTGCCTAATAAAGACCTTCCTGCTTAGCAGAGCTGTTTTTCTAAATGTCATCCTTACAGTAATTATTTGCATTTAAATTACATGGCAATCAAATCAGAATTGAATAATTTAAACTGGAAGTGAACAGGCTGATCAATGCCAGTATAAATAGAAAAGAGGATAGACATGGGACAGGAACAGTCTAATGGACAAATATTAGCAGTGACAAATACTCAAATACATCTTCCTTTTCAGAACATATAAAATATGATTAATTTTTCAATTAGGAAATATATCTGTGTACTTGATTGCTGGCGAGGCAAGAAAAGGGTGAAATCAGATCACCATTTATCCAAATGAAACAGCTAATTTATGTCCTGCATCTGTCTACTGTGTGGTGCAGTATTGTAGCTAGTTTGCTTATAGCCCCTGGGCAAGCAGTACTTTAGTCTTCTTTCAGTTACTAGAAATAAAAAAAAAACCCAAACTCAACATTTATGCAGGTGGATAATTACAGAATGTCATGAGAAGCACAGAACAGTTTCTTTCATGGTTAATCTAGTGATCACTTAACTCATTTTGCTGGCTTTGTACGTGGTGTCTCAGTGCACTTTAAGAACAGGGAAAACAGAAGATTAATTGAAATGTACTATACTGGTTTACAACATTGAGGATGCTCAGATCACATCTGCGAAATAATCTCTCAGTGCAGAACAAATCAAAGTGAAAACGTGGATACATTCATACAGTGCCATGCAAATCAATATATAACACAGCCTGATGCAGAAAAGAACTGAGCTTCCCCCAGCTTCTGCTGTGTCAGTATGACCAGATTATTAGCTGATATAAGTTGGCAGTACTCCACTGGCATGTTAGTGGTACCATGCTGGCTTACATCAGGAGATGATCTGCCGCATCAACCACTAGGTTTTAGGATTGGGCCTGCAGTAAACAACTGAGTGGTATAAGCAATGTTTTGGCTACGTTTTTCAGAGTTACCGGTTTTCCAAAACAAAAACCAAAAAAACCAGTGTAAACAATAAATCAATACTTTATTAATTCTAAAACTTACACCAGTAGACTTGGAGGACCCAAAAAGCTTCAAAACTAGTGCACGTATGTAAACCACATTTGTATGGTCAGGATGCCGTCAGACCTGTACAGCAGAGTTGGAACTTTTGTATTGTATCTAAACCATTACACAAGTGTTTTAAATGTTTTTGTAGTAGGCTCGGAATTACTTTTGAGGCAACATGCTGCTAAGCCTTTCAGCTTGCTGGGGTTTCAGCACAACAGTTTGCTGAACTTGCACGTGGATGATTCTATCAAGCAAACGCAAAGCCCATTTGTGTTTAGCCAGCTGTCTTTTAGCTTTCCAGAATGCACTATGAGGTCTTTGACTGTTGTAGGTCAGAGTATTGTTTTAAATTTCCATAGGAAAGTTGAAGTAGCTTGCACTGGAATATGTCCATACTGAGGTTGCCTTGCCTTGCTCCACTATAAATTCAGAGTTCTGCTCACTGAAAGGCTTGCTGCAATTTCCTCTTTCACTCAGCCTTCCCTGGCACGGCCTCAGCTGAATGCTCACTTGCCTATTTTGGCAGTGACTTTGAGCTGCAGTATGAATTGTTGTTTTTAATATTTTAATAGTACAGTACTGTTAATTTCACTACTAATCTAGGTTCTCCAGGATCCTGTTATGGCAGGTGTTGTGAAAATACTAAAAATGGAACTTCTGCCTACAGGCAAGTGTTAAATACTGAATTTCTCCATTTCAGGAGCCTTGTTTGAGGCATTTAGGGTTACTCTGAGGCTTTCTTTTGCCTTTTACTCCATTAATTTCAATGGAGACATGTTGAAAACATTGTAAATACACACAGAGCAAAATGGACTGTAGTCCTAGGATAGGCTTGAATCTTCTAGAACTCTGCTCTGACAGAAAGCAGGAAGACATGAGGCATGTTCTTAAAATTTTCATTGCCCCACAGTTGATATAATAGCAATAGTGGTGGTGTGCTAAACTTGTGTAGCACCAAATGATGCCAGTATTATCATCTAACTTGAGCTTTTCAAAGGACTTCATCCCATGGTGAAAGCTTCAGCACAGGATGGTGCTGTACCTCAGACATTTCCCTCATTTCTTTCAACTAGTATGCACAGCAAAGTGCTCTGCTGCAGCACTTTGCTGGGAAGATGGAGATCATGCCATCAGTCAGGGAAAGGGAGAAGAAGTGGTGTTGGGCCAGGGCAGACTGTGCATGGAGTCGTAAAAACTGAGTAAGACATACCATGAGGTCAGGGCGTCATGGTGTGTGTGTCGGGGGGGTTGGCAGGATGTAGATTTAGAGCTGCATACTTCAGAGGTAACAGCTTATCATTCATTACTTTCACAGACCACTTAATCAGAGTGCTTCTCTCCCCTTCTGTCTGTTGTTGACCCTGCCACTATATATAATAAATGCTGCGCATGTGCTTGTAGCCAGTCGCTTAGGAGCCCTGGAGTTGCCTGGAAATGCTTAGATATGCTTAGATCTTAGTGCATTATGGATAATATTAAAAGATCAAATCTAGTCCCTTTACTGGAGTTAGTCTGCCTGCTGACAGACATCCGAGAGGATTGGCATCACCAGGGTGAGAGGCTGCTGAGAAAGTAGGGAAGGGCAAGGAGCTGCTAGGTATTTCTTCTGTCTCTTAAAAGACCTTCTTGATTACATCACCACTACTGTTACTGGGGCAATCCCATGGGTTTTAGACATTAAAAATGACCAAGAATTTTGTCTTCTATACATCGCCTTTGTGAACAAACCACTCTAGCTACAGTGGAGGAAAGGCCTGAGTATTCCTAAGTACTGGGGGCTGAGTTTACGCAGAGTAAATTGGTGGGCTTAACAGTGGTGACACAAAGAGCAAATGCTGACTAGACCAGCAATAGAAAGTGCAGGATTTTTTTTTCTGACATCTGTAACATGATTAGCTTTGTGTGCTGTAAACAGCTGTGGGACAAAACCTTTTCATTAGGCTATGCCTTATAGACCACTTTCTTCCTATGCATTTTTCCTCTAATCATTCTCATTTCACAATATGTATATTCTTCTGTTTGAATTAGTCTCTACAGCTACAACCCAGTGTAATGAAAATGGTAAGAAGAAGTTAATTCCCCTTGTTAACATCATGTGTAATTTTGTACAGATACCCGTTCGGTAGGATTTTGATCTCTTAAATGTTTGGGTATTCTTCGGTGTCACTGGTGTCCAAATTGACATGCTTCATTAACCTTGTCTGCTGTCCTAAGTCCAGTGATACGTCATTTGACGTATTTCCTGTCTCTTCCTTTGTGTGCTCCTCTTTTTTGGCACAGTAAAGTGCTGTTTTCATGCTGCTGTCCATCATTGATTTGTTTGTCCTTAGTAACACTAACTGTGTGTTGGTGAGAAGTGCAATTCCTACTTAGTCCTGGAAGCTGTTGATTCAGTGAGCTTTTCTAAAAACAATCTGGGTGGCAGTTGGACACCAGCTGGGTGGCATTAGGCCAGGGACAAGCACCTGCTGTTCTCCACTCCCTGGTCAGTATGCCTCCGGGCTTGGCTTGAGCACGCACCCAAACCTGTGGCCCAGTAACAGCGGTGGCTGGAACAGCCACTCTCTGTACCAAGGTGTCTCAGTTTGAGACAAATTAGGGGAAACACTCTGGAAGGAAACGTCTCCTCCACAGAAGGCAGGTTTCAGTCACCCCAGGACACAGGGGAACTATCCCTCAGGGTAGCATAGCTAGCAAATGTTCTTTTTCTATCAAATATACAGGAGGAAGTGAAAGGGGGAAAAACCCAACCAACCCCACAGTATTACATCTCACTGGTGTCAGTTCACAGTTTGGCAGCCTGTCTCTCTCCAGGTGCCAGGTGTTTGCTTTCTGGTGTGATGGAGGGGATGTTTAGCTAGTGCTTCCAGGTGTCTGCTGACACTTTATATAGCTGGAGTTCAAAATGCAGAAAGTTCTTCTTAGGTTGTTTTTCCCCCATGCCTTCTTTCTTCCATGTAGGTCTTGGAGGCAGGGAACTTCTCCCTGCGACCTGGGGATGCTGCCCTTCTCTCCACCAGCTTTTCAGTGCAAAATACGCAGAAAAATGTAAGAACAGTAAGGGCCGAGTTGGAGGTATGGCTTGGAGACTTCGTTTTTTGTTGCTTCTAACAGAATAAGAAGTGGTAGGCCTTCTCTCCTCCCTTTCTCATCTCCGCAGTACAGACTGGAGACATCCTGTATCCTTAAGGACCCCCACAGACACAGCTTTACTGGCAGATCACAGCTCAGGCTCACTACTGGTCCCTCACTCGGGTGTATGGAGGGGGAGCTTTTATCCAGACTGCAATCTGGTAGTCCTTGCAGTTTAGTTGGTTACCCCAAGTATGTCCCAAGGGAGTTATTCCTGTTTCAAGTAGTACTTTCCAGATTCACAGTTGGCTAGGCCATCCGCAAGACTGATGCACTGGAGAGTTGAAACCTCACAGTGGGTGATGTGAGTGAAAGGTTTGGCTTTTCATACTTGCCCAGAATGATTGAAGAGTAGGAGAATAGGAGAAGAGGGGGCAGATGGCTGCCACAGCAGGGCTGGCAGGGGAAGTGTCTGAGTGTTGTAAGAAAGAAAAGTAAATGTTCTCATAACAAGAACCAGCTGTGCTGGAGTTTGTGAGGCCACTTATTTTCAAAGCAAACTTCAGCTGACCCAAGTTTGCATTCATAAGAATCTTTGTGGCTGGTGGAAGTGCCATTAGTGTTTAATATGAATAAATGTTTACAAGAATGTGCTAGAAGTGCTGTTTCAGCCTGAACTCTGAAAAGTTGAGGTTTTAATTATTCATTTATTAGATTAATCTGATACTGACAGGTGGCCCTGGGTAACTGGCAGGCAAGGAGGCTGAATGGTGTACTACTGATTTATGCAGTGTAGGTATTTCCAGTCTCTGACTTCCAGTCTCACCATCAGGTGACCATTCAGAGAAACAAAATGCAAAAATCATTTGGAGCAAAATCTTTTTTTTCTGACTGAAATGTCTTCATTTCAGCTTCAAACTTTGCATTTAATCTTTCTTCCGTACACTCTACCCACCCCTACTCTTGTTCACTAGTCATCAGAATTACTTGTATAGCTCTTTTCTTCGTCTAATGGAGACTTCTTGGATGAAAGTGTTTGTGGGGAGGAGAAACAATGAAGAAAGAGAGTGGGAATATAGCTGTTTATGGTGGCAAAGAGGTGCATAATGAATTTTCAGGCTGCAGAGATTTCATGTCTTACATAAAAGTTTCTGAGAGATGAAGAATTCAAGTTATAGTTTTATAGGAGGGTTTTTTGTTGTTCATTTGTGGGTTTTGTTTTTTGGGGTTTTTTTTCTGTGTGGCAAGTCATGGGCCGCTTTTTCCATTTTCCTAGGCTCTGGTCCAGAACACATTTCAATATGTGGCAGGGCAGTTGGTAGGGCTACTGACAGGTTAAGAAATCTCCTGAAACAAATCTCAGTCTTCCTGATGTGATCAGAGTTTAAGGGTCTCATCTGAACATTACTGAAGTAGTGGGACTATTTCCAGTGGTTTTGGTAGGCTTTGGATTATACCCTCAAAGACAGGCCTTGCAGTTTAGTTGGTAAGTCCAAGTATTCCACAAGAGGCATTCCTGTGTCACTTAGAGGTTTCCACAATCACAGTTGGCTGGGCAATTAGCAAGACTAATGCTTTCAAAGTGCTTTCAGGAAAGGGTTTGATGGTAACATATGTGTTGGTCATGGGACTGGCTGATCTGAGGTTACAGAAATTGGGGAACTATTGTTCTACGTCTAGTTTGAATTCTGTGGCCTCAGGGAGTTGTACCAGTGAGGAAGAAATCCAAACAGAAGAGATTTGCTTCTTCACTTGCACTTTTCAGCCTTTCTTCAGGCTTACATTAACAGTATTTTTTTTCTTATGTTTGATATCATCTAATGAATCCCAGGTTGTTTGTTTACGAAGCCAGTAGTTAATGTTGTCACCTGAATGTTTTCACGTGATGTGACTAGGAGGCGCATTGACAGGATGCTACATCAAGTCAAGTAGATTCTCTTCATAGGTAGCATATTAAAAGATCACTGCAGAAGGGAAATTTCTTGTCTGATGGTGCATTTTAATTCCAGATTGTTATGGGTGAGTCATTTTAGATGTTAAGGAGCCATGAGGTGCTGAAGACTGACAAAGCTGAGTATTAAGAGGGCACACATCCACAGTACTTGTGTCTAAACCAGCTGGATTTCAAACAAAAAAAGTAGTTTCTCAGAATGAAACAACCCCGTCCCATAAAGTCAGTTGTCATGTAATTAAAGTTTCCAAAAGGAGGGTTTGTCAGATAGTGTAATGGTGTCTGCTTCTTGGTCAGGGATGACTCTGATTATGGTTGACAGGATCTGCATAGTGTCTTGTACAGAAGGGAGGTCTTCCTGTAGGCTCTGTCTTTCAAGCCTTTCTTACGAGTTTTGCCAATGTCTCTCCAACCTACACCTTTCAAGGTATATACAGTCTACAGGTCTTAGTCTTTTCTACTTAAAGTGGATGAGTGATGTTAATGAGAGTTTAAAGTTAGAAATGAGAAACCCTCCATTCTGTAATAAAATATTTAACTTATTCTTTTTGTTTAAAATTACCGTTAACTCACATTTTACAGATGCTGATAGATCTGTGTGGAAAGGAAGCTGGAAAGGAAGGTTGTGGGGAGCAGGCTGTGTTGTAGTAGAAGAGATCAGCTTACGTATTTCATCATTTTGGAGGCTGATCCTGAGAGATTGTGACTGCTCTCTCCTCCAATTACTATCTATAATATAAAATGCATTTTCAGGGAAATTGTGTCTTTGTAAAAGATGCAGAAAGTGGCTAGTGCAGCAAGGGCTGACAAGGTCTTGTGGTAATTCAGATCAAAATTCTTGTCCTGAAATTTCTGTGTCCTTGTGGCAACAGAACTGCAAGCAGCAACTGAGAGCTTTCAATTAAGTTAGTGCTTTCCTGTTTTACTCTTGTAGTGTTAAAAGTAAAATTTGCTACAGTTTAAAAAAATTAGACAACAAAACTGAATGGTCTTTGTAGGAAGAAACCTGTTAGACCTTTCCATCTAGTGCTAGGATAGCATATAAGTAGTCCAGCCGATCCAGCATTTGTATTTAAGGTTGCATGATTGAAGCGTGCCTGAAGGGAACTATAAAATAAGATAGTGTCCTTGATTGATCTTAAATGTCTGAAAAGAGTTTGGGGTGCAGAACCCAAACCTTTCTCAAAACTGTGCATGTGCACTGAGGTCTGCTAATCTGACCTTTACATCCTCCTTTTTATGGGTGTTCACTGGGATCACTGAAAGCCCTTGTGTGAATGGCTCTCAGATCACTTACAGGTAAGCTTAATGGTAAGTTTTATTGTAGTGAGTATAGAGGAAATGCCTCTAAGTCTCAACCTACCTCTTTTGCAGCTGGAAGAAGGAGAACACTTTGCTAAAATGGTGATAGACCTGGGTGAGGATGCTGGAGAGTCCCTAGCAAAGGGTTACCTGGCACTGGGCCTGACATACAGCCTTCAAGCTACTGATGGTGAGTTACCTTGTTTGTCAAGTGCGTTGTATGGAGAGCATTTGTTCAAAGTCCTCAGTGCAAGCAATGGAAATTTATCAGAAAATCTGCTTTCAGTGCTGACTAGACATGAAAAAACAGTCAGATTGCAAGATAAAGGAAGAAATGCAGGTCATTACTTAGGGGGTGATAATCTGAGTGTAGATGACAATGCTTGGTGTGCTTTGCTTGAATATTTGTAATACATTTCTTTCACTTATTTACACAACAAAAAGTCAGACTTTCCACCTGTTTTCATATTTTTGTCACCCACTCATAAATCATGAAGAAATACAATCCAAGAACCGGAGTCAGAAGTGCCTCACTTCGGTTCCTGGTGTGATACTGATTCCTCACAGAGGTTCAACCTCTCTGTGATGTCGTTTCTTTTTCTACTTAGAAGTAAACAAGATAAAAATATCTACCTCACTGGTACGTGGGGATGCTGACTAGAAACAGACCACTGAATGTAAGTAGTATTTTATTTTAATGCTGCTTACTTGGATCTTGAATGAGTGGCCAAGGGGCTCCTGCAGATTTGGTGCTTAGTAGTCAGAAGGGCTTGAAGTGTTTGGGAGAATTCTAGCTCTGACCTTCATCAAGCTCACAGGTGAGAACAGTCTTTGCTTGTTCTATGACTTCTAACATAGGTAGAAGGCCTTCTAACACAGTTTCTTTGAAAAATGGCTGAGCTGGTGTGTTTCCTGATCATTTTGGCAGTCCTGCCCTCATGCAAGCAATGGCTTTTCTGTCAGGTAGGTTCCATAGAAACAAACCAACTTCTTCCAGCAAAGAAGCTTGAATCAAAGCTAAAATTACTCTATTATGTTATCAGGGACTACGCTGGCCTTGCAACTTAGGCCAGAGTTCTGCAAGGCATGTGTACGAGAAAGTGTTCTTGTGCTCTTCAGCAGCGCAAGTTGGTGTAGTTTTTCAGCCAGCCATATCTGATCAGCTGTTCTGAGAACTGCTTTTCATCCTGGAGGCTAACAGGCACCACAACTCTCTCCAGTTCTCCATTTCTCTGCCTCACAATAGTTCTCCTTAGAAAGTTCATGTCAAAAAGTGTGTCCTTCCTAGCCTGAACTTCCTCTTACATATATGTATTTTAAGTCCACTAGGAATAGAGTTCTGCTTAACAGCCTAGTTTTTAAGGGCATTTTGCCTCGATGTTGTTTGAACTGTTCTAAAAGCTATACAAGATCGCAGAGACTATTTTCAGAGATAGAAGGTTTTTTATGTTAGCCCCTTACGATCTCTTTGTTAACTTCAGTATGAAAAGAAAGTGGTTTCTAAAGAATGGAGTTGGAAAGGCATATGCTGTACTCTGGCTCTAAAAATATTTTGGTGCAGCAAAATGTGAGTTGGAAACACTTTTTTTGGAAATCTCCTGAGTTTTCAAAAGATTAGTTCAATATTGTGTCCTTTTTTATGTAAAACAAACAGTTTTCACAACAACTGCCTTGGATTCTTTTCAGATTAGCCTCTGATTTATCTTTTGAAACAGCGGACTATATCTGCCTTCTCATTGTATCTCTAGCCTTTAAGGCAATGGGACAAATCACTCAGTTATTTGAGGGAAATAGGAGGAGTGTATTTCCATCTTTCAGATTATATTTTAATAAAATGGATTAAGTCCTTCAAAAGCATACATACGATGGTCACGAATATGGAACTGTGTTTTACTGGAAAATGTCGAATTTGCACTAGCAAGACATTTTTCATTAGCATTGTTAAAAAAAAGCATATGACAGTGAGGAAGCAAAGCTAGAACATGCTGAAAGACAGCAGTTCTGTGATGTAGTCCTGCCTCATGTTGTCAGTCTTGTTTATCATTGTATTTATACCAGTTCTTAGTGACATATGCAGACACATCAAACATCTGTGTGTATGTATATGTGATTCCAATAACTTTCCAGTTTGAGACGACTTTCAGTCAATCAGTATTTTCAATGGTAGCTAAGTGTTTCAGAGGCATTTGACCAATTGCCTTCTAAAGCTTACAGTCTTCCAAGTTAGGCTTTCTTATTTAATATAACCTTTTAGTAATTATTTCTCCTCCTGTGTGACAAAGGCACTGAGGAGTTGTATTAAAGCCTTTTCTTTGTGATTTGCAAAAAGCTCCTGGAGGAAGTAAGACTTCCTGAAACTTATGCTGGATATCCTCCTTATTCTTAATGTCTAATTACATGTTTCTTGAAATAAGTCTCATTGAAGTAGCTGAAAGATATGTCCTCAGAGGAAGTCATTGCCACTTTTGCCTCAGTCTTAGAAGCCCAAGCCTCCTGTTCATAGTTAATGTCCATTTTCTGCAGATAAGTTTCCAGTGGGTCAGTGTCAAAAGCAAACCGTTCCTCTTCCTCCCATAGTTCCAGTTTTGACATAAGCTGTATTGTCAACTTTTCCTCCCTTAGGTCTGGTGAAGAATTCACTGAAGGCAGGGAAAGGTGAGATGAATTTAACAAAGACTAAAGAGGAAAGACTAGGTTGAGAATGTATTGTGAAATACAAGTGCTCCTCTTATCTCACATCACCACCTCACAAATTGTGAAATCTTTGTAGATTTAACAGTCCCTCATTCTTTTTTCAGAGATGAGTGTGCTGTATCTCTGTTTCAATTTAGAATTTTGGTAGAAGGCCATGGATCAGGGACTGAATTGGAAACTCATTCTATCAGTCTTTGTGGATTTTAATAACAGTGTACTGACAGCACTGGTTAATGTTAAGCTCCCCCCCCATTTGTTCACTAAGAAGTGAATAAATGATTAGTGAACAAACTTAAAATCGTTGCTTTTGGAAATAACAGTGCATGCAATTTTAATTATAATTCTGGGTGCTAAAACTGTACGTTGTGCCATATTAGATGTCTTAACACAAGGGAATAGTTTCTTAAACTCAGTGATATTTGCAAAAGGGTGCATGCATGTCAGTGTTTTAGTTTGGATCAGAAATGCATTTTTGAAGTCCATCTATCTGTCATCCCCACTTCTTACGTTGTGATTCACATAAAGGAACAGTTTTGCACATTACAGACTGAATTCTTTCCCAGAAAACAAATGTATTACATAAATAGACCCAACTAGCTTCAGCTGCTAATGGCTGTTCAATCCATTGGACAAGGTTAGAACTAGATTCCTCTCTCCCTGTTTGTAGTGCTGATTCTGATCCTCGGCACTCTGTTTCGTTCCATGCATTCACTACTCCTACTGTGCTTTAACTGCTTTTGCACAGACAGAACTTGTCCTCCTCTGTTTTCAAATGTGACTTCAGAGCTTTGTATTTAGGTACCAAAATATTGCTGAAGAACCTGTTGAATTTTAGTAAGGCTGAAGCTCCTTTAAAAACCCAGAGTGCTTCAAATAAATCTTGGACTGCTCAAATCAAAATAAATCTTGGGCTGCTCAAGTGACATTTGTGAAAGTACTGTGTCTTACAGGTTTCAGAAACTCCCCTGTGCCACTCTCCCATTGGTCAGACTGCTTTTGCAGCTTATTTTAATCTAAGTAATAAGTCATATTTTGTTTCAGTTGATGGAACTGCAGCAGCCATGCTTGCAGGAGGTAGAGTTGGGTAGAGACTGAAGAATTCTTTGGTGTCATCAACCTGGGAGAATGGAACATAAATTTTAAAAGCTTAATCAGACCTACCAGATTCTGTTTCCTTAGTGCAAGCTTTTCTTTGTCTGAAGTGAGAGCCTTTCAGTGATACAAGTGGGTTGCAGTTTTCTTTGAATTATTCAGGGGTAGGGCATCCACAACATCTTTGGGCAACCTATTCCAGAGTCTTGCCACCCTCCTAGTAAAGAATTTCTTCCTATATATAATCTAAATCTTCCCTCTTCTAGTTTAAAACCATTCCCCCTGTTCTACCACTTGAGGCCCTGGTAAAAAAATAACCCTCTGTCTTTCTTAAAAACCTCCTGTAAGTATTAAAAGGCTGCAGTAAGGCCTCCCTTGACCCTTTTCTTCTCCAGGCTGAAAGACCCCAACTCTCTCAGCTTTTGTGTATAGATGTCTTCCAGCCCTCCAGCCATTTTCATGGCCCTTTTTTGGACTTGTTCCAATGAAACCACACCTTACGTTGTGGATACCAGAGCTGCACACAGCACTCCAGGTGGGGGTCTCACGATAGCAGAGCAGATCACGTCCCTTAACCTGATGGCCAAGCTTCTTTTTATGCATCTCTCCCCAAATCACTTTCCATTGCTGGGGTTTTTTTCCCCTAATTTATCTCCTTTAGCTGTAAAGGTCCTGTAAATGCATAGTTAGCTTGCAGCATCAGTGCTCAATATTGTCAAACACAAGTTTCAATGTATTCATCCATGTCAGACACAAAGCTGGAGATGGACAACCAGATTTCCAGCTTCGTGGTAGCTGAAGATGCAATCCATATTGTGGGAGGTGGGAGTCACATGCTGTTTCCCAGCGATGCTGAGGCAAAGCTGACTCCCTGTGATCACTTCATTTCCATAATATGTTTTGTGTTCTTTCTGACTACAAGCTGAACATTAGTCAAATGTCTTAACAGGTGGAAGTTAGAAGTTCTAGCTTTTCCATTTGGTGTTTAATTTGAGGGACAAATAGTAACATTTCTTTCAGTTTTTCTTATTGTGTGACATCTTCAGAATTGCTCTGTAACTTTTAAATAAAGAATCTTGTCGTTTCCATGAGAAACAGAATGTCAGATTTTTTTCTGTAGGGATGTTTATAGGTATGATCAAATCCTTTCCAATGTCTCCTCAAGAATTTTTGTTTACATCAACCTTGGTTCTTTTATTTTTTTTCTAAATCTTTTTCCTTTGTTACTTTTGTCCAGTATTTTGCAGTAGCCTGATTGAAGGCTATTGAGAGTGATGTATTTTAATAAATGCTGCATTTTGCATGAAAGTCCATGTCTTTAAATTTATTCTTTAAAATACACATTTTTTGATCAGTTTTTAATACTTACGAGTAAGTTTTGTGGCCTAAGCAAGTTTCAATCTTTATGATTAGGAAATCTTGAAGATTGCTGTTCCTCCCAAATGAACCTGGTGTTTTGAAGAACTGGTGGAAGATGTAGGAATAAAAAAGGTCTGATCACTGTAGCTACTGCAGCAAATAATTTACTTTCAAAATTTCACTTGCTGACATGTTGCAGAATGCAAAGAAACTGGTTACTTTTGCAGGTCTTGCAGAAGAACACATCTCTTTCTTCTTAATAACTTTTAAGAATACTTGAATTTTACTGGGTTTGTTGCATTATGATGTACTACTTAGTAACTTTTTATTTTGGAGCATACACTGACTTGATGTATCAAATTGGATATATTCATGGGTGATGTTTGCTGATGGATTAACTACTAATCACTTCCATATGCTGTTGATCAATAGCTCTCAATTTTAGGATAGGCAGAACAAGAAGCAACTGCTATGCAAAATATGAAAAGGTAAGAACCAGAACAAGGCAGCCAATGCATTTCTAAAAACCGTCACTAGGTTTCCAGGTATTTTGGATCTGAGAAAGCCATGTTCCTCTAAGATCTTCTTCTGTTCCTGTTGATCTTGATGATGGTATCTTTTGATACCCAGGTGTAACGGGAGCTTGATTCTTCTCTTCGTTTTCTGGTTTTAGGTAGGAATTAATTTATACATTCATAAGTGAGCATACTGAGCAGGATCCATTAGTCAAGCAATCAGAGGCATGGAAGGAGGGCATTAGTGGCTAATGCCACATCTGAAGTAACTTAGAAGTCTGTTGTGGTCTCAAAGATGGTGGTGTTTTGTCACAGAGCTGTATGTTTGGCTGCTGGTGTTCCCTGTTCAACCTGCAGCACCCTCCTCTGTGAAGATGGTGGTGGGGGCGGTCTGTATCTAAGTCAGAATGTGCTGCAGGTTACTGCTTTCAGCATCTGCACCAGCCTGGCTGAGGGCCTCTTACCTTCTTGGTATCTAGGTAGTGTATGGCCCCTCCTCCCAGCCCCCTTCAGTGCCATATGTAAATAAAAAATGCTTCAGTATTTCAAATGAAGGACTTAAAATAATCTTTAATAAAAATGAATTTGAGAGTTCATGTCAAAATGATCCCATGCACACACACACACACGTGCAGATTTCCACAGTATTTACAGTCCCAGTTTGAAATACTCTATACATTTAGTTATTTAATCTGAAACATTGAATTAACTCTTAAAATGTGTTGTATCTTGTCCTACAGCTACTCTGAAGGGCACTCAGGATGAATTAAACAAGAAAGCACTTCAGACTTTGGAGAGGTGAGTAGGAATCTTGCAGATGCTTGTATTGTGTATTTTTTTGCATGAATTCGGAAAAATTGTTCTTTTTATGTTTCTTTTTCCTCTCTGTAAGGCTTCCTTGCTGGAAAGTTTGAAAACAGTTCATTAGATTTCAGCAGTAGTCTGTCAAAACCATTTTTATGATGGCTAAATGCAGTGATTATTTGATTGAATATCCAAGGTAAGAGTACTGTTCTGCCACCTTACAGAAATAACCTTAGCCTCAAATTAGCTGCAGTGAGATCTACAGTGCTGGGAGATGCAGCTTCCTCACATGATGCCAGCTGGCAAACGTAGAAAGCTAATTTTGTCTCAATTCCTGTGTGAAGCAGACTTAAAATCCTATTTCCGTAGTGGTGGGAAAGTACCTTCACCATCAGGGTGTAGGCAGCTGTGGGGTGAGCTGGCACCAGTACACCTAGGGTAGAGAATAATTGCTGTCCTAATGAGTGTTTACACGAGCTGTTGTCGGCTGTAGAGGGTACAAAGCATGCACTACTCACCTCTCCTTCGTCCCTGTATTTTGTGGGGGAAACTGATACAATGGCTCCACCCTGGAAGCAACTATGAATTACACTCTTGTGCAACTACACTTGAGACCTCAAGTACAACTGCTTGAGTTAAAACTCTTTTTTGTCCATTCTGTGGGTAGAGAGGTGAGGTGTGAGCTTCCTGACCCTGTTATGATTAAGTTATACCACCCAAAATACACTGGGTGGTGTTCAGGCAGTTATTTACATTCGTACAATTACATTCACAATTTACAACCTACTGTAAATGTAGATGCCTACAGACTACAAGTAGCAACTAAACGGAAGCTTGTATGGTCTAAGTCTTGGGCCAAAATATCTAATTCTGAGTTTGTTGTGGTCATAATTACAGAAGTGAAGAAAATTTGAGATCTCTGGTATCTCAAAGTACAGGTGTAGCAAGTTGAACAAAGTTAATGGATCTCAGCTGTTTTGCTGATGCTGAACAAGAAGGAGCCCAACATGTTTGTCTTACAACTGGTTTTGTAGTGAGTGCAAGAGCTGAAACCACAGATACAATTCTGGATATTTCCCCTATGGAGATCTGAGAGAAAAAGCCGTTTGTTCATTCACTATTTGGATCAGGAGTGTATTTTTAAGTCCAACAGGTTTCTGAACTCCAGTGTAGTACGTTAAATACTGACCAATTTTAAGGAATTGTGGTGCTGCACTGCTTTTAAACTTTTTTTTTTAAATCCTTTGACCTTTCCCATTGGCTGTCATTTGTTTTCATGGTATCTTAATTCTAGCTAGGAGGCAGACAAGCTTCTAGCCAAACATTAGTTACTCAAACCTCAGCCAACAGGAATGTGACAGTGAGCTGATTACTAGTGTTTTCCTAAGTGCCTAAGTTTGGTTTCTTATCTTTTTTTACCTTCCTTGTTTTTCACCTCTTTTTGAAGAACAGGTATGATCTCTCAGGCCATGGTTTGGCCTGTAGTCATCTTTGTAAGGGGCCTTTTCAGCTGTAAGATTGCATCAAATGTTTTTCTAATTCCTTCTGAGGAAAATGAGCAATAAAGTAACAATCCTTTGTTTCTTTCCAAAAGCACCATTAATCTCATCTGCTATACTCTTGTGAACTTTCTGCTGTTATTTATTGCTGGAGAGGCTACTGAAGGTTTCGCAAGAGACGCTTTTTAAAGAGGTGGCTCACTCTGTCTAACACCTTAGGGCAAAGCTGGGTTCTGACTTGTGAAGTTTTGTTGTTGGTTGCAGTTTTTTGGGGGGTTGGGTTTTTGGGAGGTTTTTTTGTTTGTTTTGTTGCGGTTTTGTGGCTGTTTGGGTTTGGGGATTTTTTTGTGTTTTTTGAAGTGGAAGGCGAAATTAGTGACTTGCCTGTACTAATTGCACCTTGATGTCTTCAGCATTGCTTCAGAACACTTGAGTTCCAGCTTGACTTACAGAGTTACAGGACACATTCAGTCCATACTAAATTAATTCGTTCTAGAGCCATTAGTTATAAAAATCAGCTTTAACATTTTCTTGCTCACAGGCCAAGATGGCATATGGAAAGTGACTGCCATTAAAATGGTGTGTGGTTTGTTTCCTGAAGTAATTCTTTTATTGTTATTTGTTTATTATTAGCAAATCAATAGTTTTGGCATGGGTTTTAACCACCAGTGTTGTCAGCCTGTCATTTCTTCCTCATAAGGACATTAATTGTACTCACTTTGGGCCTGGCAATGCAGGTGCAGTTTTCCCTGGTGTCCTGGAACGCAGCCCAGAAAGAGGTCAGCAATGTTAATTGGCTGCGAGGGACCTTCCTCTTCCCCATTTCTCCCATGTGAACTGACTTCCCTGTGCTGCAGAGCTATGAGTGAGCTCTGTGAGTCAGAAGGGGATAATCTGCTGGTTCCTGGACTGGGCTGCCAGATGGCATGAGCTGGTCCCCCACCTTTCCTCCTAAGTTAGGTTCCCCAAGACACTATTGCATCATTGCCTGGGTAATGGCTTCTCCACAGGCTAGCAAATTCAGACTGAGATTTTGTGCCTGGCGTAGTCTGAGAGGGGACAGTTCTGCCCAGGTTGTCCATCCCTGTTCCCTGCCTTGCACAAGACTTTGTTAAGGGCCTCCACATCTGGTTCTGGAGACACTGCAGCCTTCACTAGCCAAGGCTTCACTTCACTGCAGTGCCCGCTGCCTGCTATGGACTGGAAGGTAATATCTCAGAGTCCGAGCTTGAGAAGTAAGGGCCTTGGGTTTCGTCCAGGTGCAGCTCCTGTCATCAAATCATTCCACCCTCAGTGTCTTCCCTTTCCAAATTGGGAGTCTGCTGTCAAAAATTAAACTAGAAGCTGCAGCGTGGAGAATGTTCTGTGTGTTTGAGAACCAGCTTGTGTCACAGGCTCCTGATCTTTAGTCCTCTACATGCTCATATTGGCTACTTTTTCAGTGCTAACCTAACCCTCTCTTAATGTTTGAAAAGTGGCAGTATAGGAACAAGTTAGACAACTATGTCCATCACCTGAATTACTTAAAATAATGCATATTCAGTGGCATTTAATGAAGGAGCAAGTAAGTTGTATAACAGCCTGGCAGCTGTGTTTCTCGTACTTGTTCCTGGGATTTTGGCTTAGCCAGGCCAGCACTGCTCTGCTTTTTGTGTAGTTTCAGTGTGCTCCCACATTACTGGCCTGGTTTTGTGTGGGAGAAGACCGGGTTTTGTTCTGTGCTTCTGTGACTCATGGTGAAGGAGTTCTGCAAAATGCAATCTAACAGTCACTTTTCTTTTTGTATTGTGTGGTCGTCCTTAAAGAGCACGTGACTTGGCCCCCGAAGATCATCAAATCATCCTCTACCTGTCACTGCAGCTGGCTCTTGTCAGACAGGTATGTGAAATAACTGGAAATCACTGAGTCATGGGAGGGTGGAAGGACAGTCCAGTTGAACAAGACCCAGGCTTGCTAAACAGGGTCCCTTCCTTCCTGCATTGTAACTGGTAACAAGCAATCAGAGTATGTTTATATAAAATATTTTTTAATTCTTATTCTAAAAATAATAATAATTCTGTAGCACATGGAATGGCCTTCTGTAGGGAATGTGTTCAGTTCTAACTCCTGAGCAGTCTTGGAGCAACCCCGTGTGTGTGGGATGAGCGAGGTGTGTTTATTCCTGTTCCCCGGGTATCACGCTGTGTCCCGCTGCAGGCCACTCCAGAGGCTCTCCCGTTACTGCCTGATTCTGTATCGTGCCAGATCGCACTCCCTGCGCTGGGATTGCTTTATTCCATGCTTGGGCACATTTGACGTTAGGCTTTGACGAGTGCTGGAGCTCTGCAGCAAGTGGGATTAGTTGGCATTTGAATGCTGCTGCAGGTGTTAACTCATAAAAATGAAGTTGATCAGAAAATGCTCTGCACTGCCTTTCAAAAAAAACCCCAACCACTTGGGCTGTGCTTTATTTTTCTGCCCCTTTTTCTTAAAATTGGGGTGTTTTATTTCTCTGTCCTTTCTGTTTCAAAGCTAAAGTCTTTATTGGAGTAGCTTTTGTTTTTTAAATACCTCTCTAGCTAGATTTGAAATTTCATCATTGTAGTTTCTTTCTTTGGCAGGCCTTCTGCTTGCTGCAGTTTCCTCTCCTTAGTCTACACTACAGAGTTGAACAGTTGGGTCTTTTTTACTTTCCTGAGCTAATTAGGGGAGCTGTGTGTTCATTAGGTTAAACTAATTTTTCTAAGAGAGCACCCTCTTGATAATGTCACTTTTGTAACCCTTTCATAATGAGAGCAGTGTGCTGTGAGCCTGCAATGAGAAAGGATAATTAAAATGGCTTATTTAACTTTCTCCTCTGCCTACTGGCTGCTTTATGATGCAGTTTGCTCAGGGTCTTTCATTAAAAAACACCCAGCTACCCTTCTTTCTCTCACAGCTTTTGCCTCATAGGGAGATTGTCTGATCTGCTACCTCTTCTGCTTCTTGCCATGAGTAAAACCATTACAGCTTTTCAGCTGCTATCTTGAAAAATAAAATCAAGATTTTTGTGGTCATTGGTTTTGTTTTCACTGTTACAGGCATTTTAAGTCATTACCCTTTCTTTTTCTCTGGTTGTAGCCTGTCTTTGCAGTGTTGTTTCATCTGTCTTCTTCATTTCCCTTCCCTCCCGTTCTTTCCATTCAGTCTCTTGTCCCCATGTTCACTTTCCTCTTTTGTCTAGCTCACCTGTGTGTTTTCATCCTTGATGTTCTGCCAGTCGCCTCTGCTCCCACAGCTATATGATCTCAGTGTATTATGTAGTGTCGGCCTGACCCCTGCAATGGTGCTCCTGCTCTTCTCCCATCAAGTGAGATATAAATCTTTAAGGCATGCTTGGACAGAGAGGAGATACCTGAGACATCTTTATTTTTAGACTGCTATAAAATATCCTACTCTTCTTTTGCCAGTTTACTTAATGATAAACATTTGGTAATGCATTTTTAATATCCTTAATTATTTAAAGTATCTAATATATTCTCCTTCTGATTAACTGAAAGATAAATGATACCTTTTTTGATAGATTGCATTAACTATTGAACATCACAGTTAGGGCTTTCATCAGGCAATGCTATAATACCAATAAATCAGGCCTTTTTTACTTAGTAGGTTATAGTATAATACCTGAATGTTTTTCTCAACAAATAGGCCTTTTTGTTTCCATAGTCAGAGTCGATAAATGAGGTAACTGTACCTAGTGCTGAAAAATACAGGTATCAGCTTGCATAGATAAGAAGAGTGTTTTCATGGAACAAAGCAAAAGAGGCAGCTGACCAGTAGCGTGCCAAGCAAAGCTGGAGCAATTCATCTTCCTTGGAAGGCTGTAAAATATTTCCAGTAGCACTTGTCTCTGTCACCACTGGGCAAGGGAAAGGGGAATTGGAAAAACATAAGCATCCCTCTGACATGAGATGAGGATTTGACAAGAGGAGGAATGGTTATAAAAGGTTCATGCAGAGTTGGCAGTTGAAACCACCAGCAACCAAGATAAAAAACGATGATGATGAGCTTTATGTGTGTGTGCGTGTCTTAAAGACCACTGGAGTCACTGGGAAGATTTGGAGGGTCTACAATAGCCCCGGAGTGTTTTAGTGGATTTTTCAGCCAAACACAGAGTACAACAACCTGTTGTGTAAGGACGATCTCAGTCTGGTTTCCCCCTGAGTTGCAGTGCCAGGAGGCCAAGGTCAGTATCTGCTGCAGTGGATATCTCCACCTGCAGAGCCTGGCTGGCAGCTGGCCGAGCCAAGCGACAAATGAGACTTGTAGCTCCCAGCTCCCAGCGGCTGGTTCGGCTGCTTCTCCTGTTTCTGTGGTAACAGCATTTGGATCAGCAAAAACAAGGTAGAATGAACACTTAAAAGCTCACTGATTTTAATGCATTGCCTTGTTTTTGAGCAGACCAGTTTCTATGGAAATGACTCTAGAGAGTCAGCAGCATTCTTGTTAATTTTAGATGTTGATTCCCTTTTTCGGAGGGGTGATGGTGTTTGTGACCTTGAACGCCATGTAGATCAGTACTGGATATGTAAAAACAACATATGTAGGCTTCATAGCATTTTAATACTTGATTAGATCTAACATTTCTTTTCATAAAAATGGGAAGGGAAAGATGGCTAAGGGTCAGCAGCTGAGCACTGGAAGTCTCACCAGTTTCCTGTGGACTTCCAACAGACCTCAAGTTTCAAGTGGCGCTATCCAGAAAATACCCACTTCCTTCCAGAGTGTCTGGATGTACAACTAAGATAAACATCATTCAAGAGACCAGAGAAAATATTTCACCTGTTTTCCCTAGTTTTTATTTTGGTTTCAAGAAGGAGAGACTGCTGTCTGTGCCCCAGGAGAAGAGCTCTTTTAGGAGGCATCAAGAGGTGCTTCTTTCAGTGGCTGCTTGGATGTAGGTAGTTCTGGTCTGTCTTTTTCCAAGACCAGCTACTGCCTCCTCTGCTGAACGGCAGCATGCTGCTTTTCTGCCTGCGTCCTAGCCTAGATTGTTCTGGTGATCAAGAATGGCTTGTAGGAGTAACTAAGTAATAACCCACAGATGTATCTAAGCCTACTTTCCTGAGATTCTGGTGGACTGTAGCAAGTCTGTTTTCAATGGAAGCTCTTGCCAGTCAGTAAAGCTTTCTCCTTTCCATGCTATAAAAAGAGATGGAGTGGGTAGGTTTAATGGTTAATTAAGTGTAACTGTCAACTGACGTGAAATTATAAGGCCTGAAAATTCCTCTTAAGAGTTCCTGTTTCATTTACCATTTTAAATATGCAAGTGCATTCTACTGTTAGGAAGTATTTTTAACACTCATTCTGTTTTCCTTTTTATACCTATTATTGTGACATACCAGCATTGTTTTTAAGGAGACATACAGCATTATTGAAATAAATCCTGTTACATAAGAGGCAGCCTAAACAATCCATATTGTTGCATTATTCTGGTAATGCTGCAAGATGCTACTCCTGGCCTACTGCAACATTTTTGCTTCCTAATCAGTGTGATGTGAAGATACCTGTGTGCCATGCAAAACATGTGATATATTTGTTAACACAATGAGAAATCAGGGAACTGTAACTGCAGGCCCCACTTGGACTTGCAGTCCAGCTGAAATAAGATTATTTTAAAGTGCAGTACTTGGAGGGAATTTTAAACTGGCAGCCTGCCTCTGATAAAGCCCTGATGTTTCAGGGTGCCATCTGGGGTGCCAGCTTCCACCTTTCTGAGATTGTATAGTTACTTAAATAAAAATACATCTTTCAAAAGAAGTTTGCGCTGACTGCTGCCAAATATCTTGCTTTTGTTGATCTAGAAATTTAGTTTGTATTTCATTGCATCTGGTCTGTTGCAGGTTGTTGTTTCACATAATGCTTTCTATAAAGGCATAGAGTTAATATTATTTTTGTCCACTGTTTCTAAGTATGCAGCAGTACTGTGTAGGCTACTAATGGTGTTTCAGCACTAAGGAATCTTTTTGGACTCGAGTTAATAAATTAGCTGCCAGGGAAGCATGATTAATTTTCAAAACCAGCCATTGCCTGTGACTCTGATGGTACTAGAGGGAAGCACTGAAATGAGATGTAACCATTGCTGGCCCCATGCTACAGAACAGAATTACTTTAGATGACATCTCTTTCAGCAGTGTGTGCCTGCCTATCCAGCAGACACAGGTTTGCAGGAGTGACCACAACTCACTTTTTTGCAGCTTTACTTCATGTGTGTTGCAGCAGAGACAGAGAGCTTGGATGTCAGGGCTCTGTTAGAGGTGTGGACCTGCAGTGTGATCCTAAGTCACTTGCAACACATAAAGCAAAGTCTCAGTTTGCACATCCACATGCGAGTAAGGTCAAGTACCCCTACAGTTTTGAAGTCCCTCAGTAAAGGCACTAGTTGCAAGTATTATTTTTCATCTGATTCATACTAGCCAATTAGGATCCCCTTCCCACGTATTAATCATAGAATAGTTTGAGGAGGACCTTTAGAGATCACCCAGTTCAATCCCTGCTCAAAGCAGGATCAGCTGGAACAGGTTGCTCTGAGTCTCCTCCACTTGTTTGGTTTGCAGGTTTCCTTTTTCTTCTAATGAATTTTTCCCCAAACTTGTATTTTCTATATGAATACTTGTGCAGTCTGAGACCGAAAAATCGAAAAATAGAAGGGGTTTTTAGTCCTGAGTGCGAGGAGTCTTGACAGCAGCTTTGTTTTAGCAAGTCAAATTTGCATACCTCTGGTATATCTACTGACAAACTTTGTGGACAGGCAGATCTGGGCCCACCACTGGCTCATCCTGGCTCCAAGTTGCCTTGTCGTTGCTAGAATTTTTACGTTGTACGAAAATGTGTTCTAGTAAGCTGCTGAGGGAACATGGGTGATTTAAGCCAATGTGTTTACCTTTGCAGTAGGCTCTAATAACACATGTGGTTAAAGTAGCTCCACTGACAAGCAGTAATTCATTAAAGCTGAGCACTCAGTCATCTATCCCAACCTGAATCCAAGCCAGGACATTCAGCAGTTTTGACGCTGTGGGCCAGATGCCAGTTTGGGGTTATGTCTGGAGCAGTCACACTGATCTCCAGGCTTGCATGGAGTCACCAGTAACAGAGTAGTTAAGTGCCATGGCTCGTGTGCACACAGCGAGAGAGAAATGTCACTTGGACATTAGGATGGAATTGTCCTATGAACAGAATATACACTGCTCCCAGAAGCATACCTGGGATCTAGACAATCAACAACCTCTGTTGTAGCTGCAGGCAATGTAATGTTGCTTTCCTTAGTTATGTGCTGCTTGTTTTTGTGAGAGATCTGTGGAGGCGGTGGGAATTTGACACTGGTGGTATGCCAGGGTAGAAGAATGTCTGCAAAGCTTTGCTAGGTGGGAAGTTCTCATAGTAGGAAAGAAGGAACTACATTCTCCATCCATTAAGAGAAGGAGCAGGAAAGCATACATGAGGAAAAGAAATTTATACACTTTTATGTTTTGTTTTCTGCGTATTTCCAGAGCCACAGAAATGAAATAATTTATGTAACATTAATTTCAGACACTAGAGAATCTTAAAGAAAATCCTCTGCATAAAACTTACTAGTAAACACATGAAAGAAAATCTGCTAAGAAGTTCCCTTTTGAGCAGATAGCCTAAAATAGTGTACTGGATCACAAAGAGCATGTGATATACTTGAATTCATTATAGATGTTAAGTTTTCTGCCAAGTGAGACTTGGTTCTAATAACATGCTGCTGCTGTAACTGTCAGGACTGCTCTTTACATCACTGCTTGCAAATACATTTCTTTTTCTGACAGCATTTTAAATCTTGACTCTTTTACCCTTGAACATTCAAACTTAATTTTTATATTCTTGATCCAAATCATGAAAGGCTTTGTACAGCCATTGTGAGTGACAAAATGCAGCAGAGATGTGTAATGCTCACCCCCAGGTGAAGAGCCAGCCACCCATGCTAGAAAATGGAGCTGAGAATTGGGCCTCTGTAGTGGATCCGTTTACAGCATAGAATCACCATGCCAAAGGAAGAAGGGGTTGATTGGATCAGATCTGCTGCTCTTGTTTATAAGCAATGATTTAGTAATGCTGCAGACTTCTTTCTCTAGAATGTGTGGGTTTTTTTAAGCAGTGCAGTCTGTTAATTTTGGCAGACTCTTCTGATAGTAGAAGGTGCCTAAGAACTTCTTCAAAATTTCTAATTACTCTATTTGTTTTTATTTTTGAGGTATAATGTAGGACTGAAAGAGTAATGTGTTCTCTTGTTATTTCCACCCCATCTCCTTCTAGATTTCAGATGCTATAGACCATCTTCAAGAAGCCCTGCGGCTGTGCAAAGATGACATGAATTCACTTCATCTACTAGCCCTCCTCTTTTCAGCTCAGAAGCACTATCAGCATGCACTGGATGTTATCAACATGGCTGTTGTTGAATACCCAGAAAGCTTTAGGTAAGAGTTGTTGCCTGGTGCCATACATCCAGTCAGGAATGAACTGCTCAATAGCTCTGTTGTTCTCAGCTACACCCAAGGAGCCTGTTAAATCACGTGTGTTACAGGTATGTCACTCTCCTCCTGGAGAGGGTATTCTTTTACTTTCTGTCTTCACGGTCTTTCTGTAATCCTTAGGCTTGCTTGCTTTTCCAGTGTTTGTCTTTCTGTTTTGTGCTGATGGCGTTGTTTCCCATACATCTCCCTGTAGTTTTTTGTATTTCACTTTAGATGTGGAGAAATGAGCGTGAGACAACTATGACAAAGTCTGTATCGCAAATAATTTTATATTTGGTGACTCTGTGGTTAAAAACAAACACATTTTTCTTGCATTGACCGTTGTTTTGATGCTCATCTGTGACACAGTTTGCTGCAATATCACAGCTGGAGAAAAAGATCAGTTGAAAATCACAAGCTGTGATAATGTATAGCTGAGAGCAAGGATGGTTTGCCTGCCTCGGAGTAGGTTTGAATCAGCACAGACTTCTTGGAGCCAGAGGCTTCCACTGTTCTATGTTTGACTCAGACCTTCATCCATCTGAGGGAGGTAAATTGAATTCCGTGCAATTTACTGTCATGACCTTTCAAAACAATGAATTTGTCTGTTCTGTACAAAAATTAAAGCTACTGTAATATTCTCTGGTGATTTCATACTAGCTGAGTTTCTCAGCCAAACTGCAGAAAATCCTGTTGCATCGCTGGAAGACCAACTTCCATTCAGAATTGCCTGTACTTAAATGGTGTTCTAAACCTGTGCATCATGGTCTTTAGATAGCCTGCATTCTCAGTAGGGAGAGGGAGTGGCCTCCGCAGGTTTAGTCCAGCAGCTGAGTGGAATATTGTCTAAACAGAGCAAAGGAAGGTCAAAGGAAGATCAAGGCTGTCTAAATGTGAGCTTGAATGCTTTAGGATCTTTTAGAATTATGGTGCTATATCAGCACATAATGTTTTTGGTGCAAGCTGCATGTTGCCATGTAAAATAGCTTTGCTGCCTGTGTTTTTGAGGTTAGTTACTTTGTCTGTGTGAGGAGCTAAGACTGTCAATGCACATCTTTGAGAATGAAGTGGAAATTAGTAATGGAAATGCTATTAACATGATGCCAGTATCTCTTCAGAGTGTGAACATAGGTATGACTGAAGCAGGAAATAGCCCAGTGGCTGCTGAATTGTGTTTTAGGGTTTTAAAGGAACAAACATAGTAAAAAACCCTCATACAGTCAAAGGTCACATTGTATAGTCGAAGATCTGATTTTGAAAGTTTGTTGAAAACTGCAAAAACGCCTAAAGATGCACAAGACAGTAGTGACAGAGGAAGAGGTTGTTTATGTCAGGAGAAGAGTGTTTGTCTTGTCTGATTGACCAAGTGGCGCATCATGTCCTGGATCTTTCCCCCAACAGTTACTGATTATTTGTGTTTCATAAACATTTATGTTTATAGAAAAGATTGTATGCAAAGTAGCTTGGAGGACTGCTGGGTGGGTTCCTTTGTGCTGTCTGGTAATCTGATTTCCCTAAAGCTGAGAAAAATACTATCTCTTATGTTTCTGTGAGTGCAAATCTTGATGTGCACAAAGACTCTTGCCAAGCAGAATAGGTTGTTTTTGATAGAAACCACTAGTGTTGATAGTGAAGGCCCAGGTGCATGCTTGCTCCTAGACACAGCCTTGCTGAAGTGTGTGCCCTTGGAAGGGCCCCTCTTTGCTCCTTGCACGCGCATGTGTAACACGGCTGACAGTGAGACTCATGCACAGGTACACATGGATGGAGGAGTAGGGGCTGGCTTCTTGCCTCTGCTATGTTACTACCCTGTCTCCATGTGGGTCTTTCTCTAAACCAGCCAGCAAATAATTCATGAGTGAGGGAATGGAGAAAGAATGTCAGAGTTGCAAGGCAAGAAAAAAGAAAAGCTTAAAAAAATAGAATTAAAAAAGTGTTTCTGAAAAAAGAAATTGGGAAAAAAATTTGGAATCCAATAAGGAGGGGAAAAGCAAGAGTAACAGTGTACATCTATAGTTTGTACCAAATTTGAAACCATTCTAGGCTTTCTAGTACAGTTTAGGCTAGAAGGGCTTTACTGCTTTGTAAAAGCTCTTTGAAGGGACAAAGACCTGATGCTATTGTGTATCTCCAGTTGCTACTGCCTTACAGAAAAATGCTAATAAATTTTACTACTCTATGACTACAAGATGTTTCATGTAAATAGTGTAGGCAAGTTCAACTGCCTGATTTTAAAGCTGTATTTAAAAGTGGTTGATTATTTTTCCCAATTCACATTTATGTGAACCAGGCGACTGTGTAATGTGGTGCCTGGGGGCTCCCTTCCTAATGACATCTCTTTTTGGAAGCACAGTTTGATGGCATGTGTCAAGAAAAGATGATGAAAGCTGCATTAAGGGACCTTAGGGCTCTATAGATGGCAGAAAAAAAGCCCAGGAGCATTACCTAGATGTATATCCTAAATAAAAGAAAGCATAAGATGTAAAAAATTAAGGACTTAGCTGACCCAAACTATAGCCCTCTCATAGTGTTTCATTGGTCTCTTTATGTAATTAAGATGTGTTAGTTCCTGCTTTTTTGTTTTTATATTAAATTCTTTCATTAAAAATTTTAAAGAAGAAATTTTTCAGGATAGTTCATGTAGTTGGCTGTTGGCTGAAACTGTTGGAAAAAATACACTGCATTGCTAAGCTAACACACAACATCCTTTGGCATGAACCTCGTAATACTGACCCAAATACGTCTGAAGGTGCCCCTCCTTCATGTGTTTAAACATTTACTGCACATTTCAGAGGTTGATGAGGTGCACAGGGAGGAGGGATGTGAAATGTAGACACTGAATACAGCAAGAGATGCAGTGGTTTGGACTGAGCTATTGAAGAAGACCTGGATATCCAGAAGGCACAAAATGAACTTAGGAAGATGACTTCTTGCAAGGTGGCATATAGTAACAAATCCATTACATTAGTCAGTGAATGACTGACTGAATTTGAACACTTGAAGGTACTGTCAAGCAATGACAGAGGAAGACTTCATAAAGGAAGAATGAGAGCCAGCTATGCTGAACATATTGCAAGCTGGAGTGAGCCAGAAGAAATGCCATGACTATAAAAGATAGGAATAGCAACCTTTACATGGAAGGTATCATCTGAAAAATTGCTGACATCTCTGGGGTGAGACTGCCCAGGATAAAGCAGTGATTTTACATCCTGTCAATGACGGTATGCTTTTAAGAGAAGCAAATGAATGCAGTACCAACGGTTGACTTTGGTATATATTTTTGAAAGGACTGTCTTCAGCACATTTGGGTAAGAAGACTGCTGTTAGCATCAGGTGTCTCCCCTCCCCATCAGTAATGCTAATCATAAACCTTTCTGAAGATGGATTCCTCTAATTTTTTTCCAGCTCCAAGGCCAGCCTTTTGGTCAGTGTTCTACCTGAGTCTGGCAGTGATTACCTCCGCAGGCTTGTCTCAGGGAAGGAATAATGTTAGTGAACACTCTGCCCTCCACCTTAGAATAATTCATTGTTTATTTAGAAAGAATTTCGCTTTTTAAAGTCTGTATCCACACCTCACAGTGTTCCATGCAGAAGTCCCATGGGTCTAGCAGCCTGCAGAATCCACCACAGAGCCTAACATGCTCCTTTTTTTTCAGCTGGTAATATTTCTTCCTTCCAGCTTTGCTTGTGTGTCTTTGCCTTCCTGATTCAGCCACTCTTCCAGACACTGTTTTGGTCTCTGGTCATCTTTTAGCTCTTAATTGGTTAGCTTCCAGCATTGAAAAAAAACTTGAAGTCTATACCAAGTATAAAGTTGGAAATAGCACCTCAATTTTATGGATACTCTATTATTCCCAGACTGCCTATCCAAACCTATTCCCTTGTTCACCAGGTAGTTTCGTGTCTCCTGGATGGCTCTCCATTAAGTTAGAACAGTAGAACAGTACAATCTTCTAGCATAACATGTCACATCATCTAATTGCTGCCCAATGTGATGGTGAATATTTTGTTAAATGGTCATGTCTCTCTAGCAGTTCTGGATGTTGTAACTCTCTTAAATGAACAGATGCTAATATTCCTTCTCTTTCTCGACTGTAAGTCACTATTCTGTTGCTTTCGGAGTCTGTAAACTAGTTACAAAGAGAAATAAAACTTTTGGGAAGCACTGCTGTTCTACACATAAAGACTCAAAAAGAAACAGGTGGGTTGCTGTTAATGGAGCAATGTAGCTGTCAAATGCAGGGGCTTTTGTTCTACAAAAAGCTATCACAAAAGTAATTACTGTAAATGTAGTGAAAAAAGGCTCAGAAGGCCAAGAAATATTAAATGTATATCTTGGAGAATGTTTATAAAAAGGAAGTAAATTTTGCTTGGGGAATTGTGTGTGTTGCCTTGGTGTTGGTGTTGTTTTAGCAGAAATAGTTTTTTTGCTACAGCCAGGTCTCAAAAGATAAAGTCCTCTTCTAGATTAGAAGTGGTGTACTGACAGAAAATGTCCTTGACTTCATCATTGCTATGTAAATTTCGTTAAGGACATGTGAAGTAATCATCCGGCAAGATTTGTCATAGTCTGGTGCAAACTTACTGTGGGGAGAGCTGTTCTGTGGAATATAAGCAATGTCACTTATCAGGTGCTTCCATTTGTCTCAAAACCCCAACCCTGATGTAAAATCAAGATCTCAAAACACAGAATTAAACTGGCATTTCCAGTCTGAATTCTCTTTCCATTGCTTGTCAAGCTCTTTCTTGTGTGTTGAAAGTAAACAACTCGTGCCTTCTTTGAGCCATATCTTTATGGGCACTGGTAGAGTCCTGCACTGTTGTTGACAGCAGTAAAATAGATCTGTGTTCTTGCCCATAATCTTCATGGGAACACGGAGTCAGTTGTCTCTGAGTCGATGGTTTGCCCACCTTTGTTATGGCTGATCTACACTACCACTGTTAAGTCAAGGTAGTTGTGCCTCCTACCCCTCTCACCTCACCCCCAGGTATTACAGCTGTGCTTGCCCTGGAATGGTTTTACCACTTCTCTCATGGAAGTGGTGGTGGCCTCTTAGCATTAGAGAATCAGATCAGCCCATTTATATGATTCCAGTTCGTCATTAGGCAGGAGGCAAAGAGGCGCGTACATCTTGGTGAGAGAACAGCTTGTTATAATTCTCAGAATGATGTTTTGTTTGAATTCCTCAAGGGTGTAAGATATAAAGCAAGGATAGATTAATATTTTGGCTGTAGCATTTAATCATGCTAGACAACTTTTATAAATAAGATGTTCAAAACTCTTAAGGGTGGAGCTTTTGTAAGCTGACTTGTTGTAATGGTGTGTTCATACCCTGGCTGGTGAGAGTGACCCAGAAATGTTTTTATTTCTTTATTGACACCCCAGACAGTAATACAAAATAATAAAAAATGGAAGAATGTACTTGAGTGATATAACAGTACTGTGCTACAAGAATATAAAATGTGTTAGGCTTCTGTGATTGACTAAAGCAAGTGAGATGTGGTAATGGAAGGGTTGAGCTGGGGTTTTTGCTGTAGTAACCACGTATGTTTGCTTCTGTTGGTGTGTTACAATTCCTTGTTTTTATAGAACTAACCTAAAAAAACCTTGGCAATATATTGCAGTAATTGGACTATACTATACGATGTAGAACTAGTAATGATGTTGAGTATTTGTATGGCAAATATATGAAGGAAAAGCTTTAAGGTAGTCTCCTGACTCTTACTAAAGATAACACAGATGCTTAAAGCTTTAAAAAATTTAGAAATCCAAGGGTGCTTTTTTCTAGTTTGGATTTATTTCCACACTTCTGGCACTGTCATCTTCCCCCCCCGCCCCATGATGAAGAAACGAAATGAATTCTTGAGTTGCAGGATCCAAGATTGGATTCCTCTTCTGGCAGGTTCAAATTGACATATGCATGCTTCTCTGAGATCACAGTCTGATCTAAGACAAAAATTCAGCAGGTGAGCATGATAGCCTTCTATCCACTAGCGTAATACAGTGAGAAGAAATATCCCCCTAGATAATGTCTGTTTGTGCCAGGAATGGATTTGTGTTAGTGTACATATCAATCTGTCTTAAAATTACAGGGCTGGATTCAAAGGTAACTGGGGAGAATTCCATTCCCTCATAGCATAGGGTTCAGGATATGAATAAAAGGAGTTAAATGGAGCTTAGAGAGGAAACCTACTGCAGACTGATTTTCTTAGTCTGGTATGAAAAGAAGGAATGAATATGCAGCTTTCCAGCCTTAATAGCAATGGTTCAAATCTTTTGTCTGGGTGAAAAGTCAGTTTTATTTCATAATAACTTTTTTCTCTAAGTAAATGGCTACTGCCTCCATGCATTTAAGACCTTTGTAGTGAGCAGCAGTGCTTCTAGATGTTTGTTTTGGCATTTGAGAGGTAACACTAGTAATGCAAATGCACGGACTTAAGGAATTTAAGAATAAATTCAAAAATGCAGGAATAGCATGCTTCATTTGAGTTACCAGCCATAGGTTCTGCACTTCAGAGCTCTATGTATCTGCCTTACCAATGAACTAGTACCCCCAACACACACTTTGCTCCCTACTGAGGGCCATTTTCTTTTGAACAGCTGCAGCATATTCTGCTTTATATTCAAAGGAAGTGTTTAAGAGCCCTGACTGTCTGCGCTGCATGCCAGAGTATATTGAAAAATAGCATGTGTGTATTATCTGGGCAGCAGAGTCATTGTCAGTAGGAACTTACAGAAATGGAGTTTAGCCATAGTATGTGCATGTAGGGGTTATCCCGGGTGAGAAGGGACTTAGTGATTGAGATCCCTGTGTTTCCACTGGGTGGTTTTGCAACCTCCGGAAGTAATGGAGATCCGAAAGAAAACCTTGGGTCATGGAGAGCCCAGGGAGAACCTAAGGCATGCTTGCTGCCTGGAAATCAAAAAGAGAACCAAGGGAGAAAAGTGGTGTTGGTGTGGGAAACCTAGCTCTAACTTTCCCCTCCTACTGTGAGGCTACACGGGTGTTCAGTGGGGCTGAATGGGGTGCCAGCTTTTATTAGCAACTTCAGACAGCTATTCTGCTGGAAAACACAGTTTTGGAGCCTTCCTGAACTCCTTCAAGGCACTCTCAATATATGGATAAAGGAGAAAACAAAATACCCTGCTTGTCTTGTTTTTCATTGCTTCACATCTAGTGAAGGTGAAGGCTGTGGAAAGTCTGCTGTCAAACATGCAGATACAATAATCTGAAATTGTTTCCTGAGGTTCTCAGAAACTGATTACCAGGGAAGTATGGGAAAATATTTTCTGAATTTTCTGAGACCTTTAAAAAGTCTCATATGCAGGGATGATTGAGAGTCGTTTTTTGGTTAGGAACTGATTTTTGAGATTAAAAGTTAGGATTCACTGAGAATTACTGTTGATAATCATTGCTGGAAAACAGATCCTGAAATATGGAGGCATGGATGTTATGCTTAGCAAATTGTTTTTCAGTGCAGGAAATGACTTTCCAAGAAGTCTGCAGTACGGTCAAGCTATGTTGTCTTGAGATGAGTAGAGTATAATGCTCTGATCACTCAGTGAAAGGGTTGGCTTTTTTCTTTCCAGCTGGAAATTTCAGACTTGAGTGACTTCTACTCTAAGGTCCTAGGAGTATTTATTTATCTAATGAGAAGAGCACAAAATGTTTTGATTTGTATTTTCTTCAAAAAGAAGAGGGAGGAGAATTTATTCACATGTTCTGAAGAACTCACCAGGGAGCACAAACCAAGTATGGTAATTTTTCAGCCACAGATGTGGTTTTTACCTTCTGAAAACAGGGAAAGACCTTGCTCTTCACTGCCTTAGAAATACTTGCAGTAATTTGTAATAACTGCATCTTAGATGGTAAGTCAGCTTCTGTCGCCATTGTCATTAATTTCTTCAGAACCAAATATGTAAGCAGGCACAGTCTTACTATTTGATATTAGTCACTATTCATATTACTTAATGTTTTAGTCTCTGTTGGAAAGATAATGATGAATGGAGATGTTGTCATGGAGAGAGAGATTGTAACCTAGAAGTTCTGTGTTACCAACATGTCTTAGAAAATATCCTGACATATTTCATATTATGCTAACATTTTTACAACATGAAAAAGATAATATGAATCATTTTCATATTCCCTTATTTAATTTTACTTTGACTTGAAGCTTTCTGTTATGTATTAGTTCGGCATTAAATTTGTCATAAGGCTGTATTTTAGGAGGAATTTATCAGGATGGAGTGCTAAATGGCCTAATCAAGTGCTACAGTCATTAGCAGAGTTTTTTCCTACATACACCAACAGAAAATTCAACCCAGAATGATGCAAGTATGACACAGAGTTGTGTTTCTGAGCACTGTGGCTGTACATGTGAACCACTGGAAAGGAATGCAGTGACCTCTATTCCATATGTCTCTTATCAGCTGGAGAAGTGGCAGGAGGTTGATACCTAGCACCTCAAATCGAGTTCATACCAGTAAGCAGTTGAACTGAAGTTCATGGTGAATAGACTCCTGGACATTTTTTTATATTATTTTTTTCTTTTATTTTTTCCTTCTTCTTCAGTCTGGCCATTCGCATTTACTGTCTGGGTGCTTCTGATGACTTAAGATTTTTCTGTAGTTTTTCTTGTATTTTCTCAGTCCAAGGTCAACGTCTTTCCACTGTTGGTAGGGTATGTAGTACAGTGGGGGTCTGAACCCAGCTGGTAATATACATGTCCCTGCAGTGTGTGTAAAGAACAGAAGAGTGGCCAGTTGGCAAGGAACTGTGTTGCTGAATGAAAGAGGAAACCCTGCCTCCTGCCCCATCAGTTTCATCAGTCAGTCATTTTTTATGATTCTTCAAAATGCAGGCACTTTCTGTGTTGAGAGGAAAAAGGGAAAAACTCTTTCGCTTGGCATTTCAGTAAGGTTTAAGTGTGCAATAGCGCACAGTAGGAATGACGTAACCCAACATGAAAGAAAGGGATACAATACAGGTGTGAGGATCATCTTTAAGTCTTCTCCAGCCCTGCACAGACCATTGCAGCAGAAGTGCTTTGAGACGCCAACGTGATGCAGCATCGCAAAATGGCACTTGAGGAGAAGAACATGCAGCGTCTCCCACCCCGAGGTGCACATACCAGGGACTGTGCCCCACCAGGAGGAGTGGCACTCCCTGCCAGACAAGGATGCAGAAATGACAGATGGGCACTGAGTAGCCTGAATCTTCGAGCTTTTGCAAGGCAGGTGTTAAGAATGAGCACTTGCAATAGCTTAAAAAAGCAGCAGCAAGGGTATCAGTAAAAACCAGATTTCTCAGATGGCAGTGCGGCCTGGAAAAGGGGCAGGGATGCACCACCACAGCAGGCAAAGCACTGGCGGTAGCTAGCACTGCATAGCATACAAGGACTCTGAGAGCAACAGGGTCAGGGATTTTCCTGGCCTGCACAGAGTGGTCTCTGAGGCTTAGATGTCCCATGTGCTGTGTTAAAACAAAGCTGCCAGTGATGTGCACCTCAGGAAGCCGCTGGTAGGTGGCATGGGGCCAGTGTTCATTTAGGGTAGTTCCTGTTGCTGCCGTCCAGCTGTGCTGATCTCACCCCTGGAGGATTTTTAATCTATGTGGGATTGCTTTAAACTGTGCTCTTCCTACATCTCCAGAAGGAATGGCTCCTGAGAGGGAGAGCACTGAGACTTTCTCTGCCTTTGAGCCACCAGTATAGTGCTGTTCTGTAGCAGAATTTGTTCAAATCTGTTCACAGTAATATTGGGAGTTTATTGCTGGGAAGGATTTGTGGTTTCTTTGCATCCAGAGTGCTTGTGTGAATTAATGTTTCTTCATAGACAGTTCTATGTAAAAGTCAGGATGCATATACTAAATTATCTCTCAGTGAAAAACATTCTTCTGAAACTAAACTGGATGGTACATTTTCTTGTTTATTGCTCTGCTGTTAAAGCAGATGGAAATGTCTGGAGTCTCCTTTGTTGCCAGAGGTATAAACTATGTCCCATCTTAATCAAGAGGCTGCACATTGTCAGTTTGGAAATGCCAACTGAAACAAAGTTTTTGTTTTTCAAGTCCACTTAAGGAAAAAAAGATTCAATATATATGGGCTCTTTGGAGCCTTCACACCAGATGATTTTCAAATATAGTAGGGGTTGAAGCCTGCTCTACTAGCAAGTCTGGAATTATGTTGCTTCTTTTTCTGTGGCAACTAGCAGTTGCCTGCTGCTTCACTGGCCACCTGCAAATGTCAGGGTTTCCATAGCAGGGACATGGTCCTGTGCAAAATGCCTGTGGGGAAGAGGAAGGGAGATCCTGCAGGATAATGATGTCCAAGTGTGTGTCATGCACTATCTGGTTTTGCAGGGCAGGAAAACTTGGATTTGAAAGCCTGTGGTCTTTGGTGTTACTTCCCTTCTCCGTACTGCCCTAGACAGGGTGTGTTTCGTAGTTTTGGCAGACAGATTTTATCCCATATGTGTAAGACTGCTTCTGAGCAAAGCCCCATTACATTTCTTCCGATTAGGGGAAAAAAAAGACGAAGCAATGTGCATCTGGATCAAACCATTGCTTTAAAAGGTTTGACTGATATACAGAGAAAGGAAAACAGCAAAGCGAGCTTGACTTAAGGCTTACCCTTTCACTTAATTTTTGGGGTGATTAGAAACAAACATGTTAAACTTCTGCAGTGTTAGTTTATTATTTAAGCCCTGTGATGATACTGTGAAGGACACTATCTAAATAAGCTGCTGCAGAGGGATTTTATTCAGCTCATTAGCTGTGATAGCAACACTGAAAAGTGTATAGGGAATTCTAGTACAGATTTTTGATGTTCTAGAGGTCAATCTAGTCTTAAAATAAAAAAAATAACTTAATCAGATGCCTCACTGGCTCAAAACATGTCTAATCCTAGCAAGGTTTTTTTATTGATGTTCATCAGTTATTAACTTAGGCTTTACTCATTTCTCCACCTAGCTCTCCAGCAAACGTCTGATACAAAAACTGTATTTTAGATATGGCAGTATCTACTTCTGATCTCATCTAATTGGCCTCTGCACATGCCAGAGCCAGTGTCTCATTTTATATGGTTTAGCAGCTTGCACCCTGAACCTGGGAATTCTGGGCATAAACAATATCGTAGCTGAACAATCATTTATTTCTTCTCTGACGCAGTCTAAGCAACAGTAGAGTATAAAGTTGCAGTGCCACAAAAAGATAGAAGCAATTCTCACAAATTATGTATTCCAGCAGGTACTCATTATTTGCCTACATAGATGAAGCCATTAGTCTGGGATTAGTTGCCAGACATACAAGGGACAGAAATCATGGGTTTAGGTGTCACTGCGAACACTGTTATTATAAGGAAGAACCGATGAAGCAATTCTGTATCCAAACAGCACCTTAAGGAAATCATGTTTCTTACAGGGTAGGGCAGATTTGCTCTTAAGCACTTATAAGGCTGTAATAAGCTGTAAGACTGGTTGCAAATAATGTCACAGTTAAAAAAAAAGTGTTGCTCAGTCATTAAGGACAAAGCTCTGTAGAGGTTCTCACAAATGAATGAATAAATTCGAAATGCTTCCTCTGATGTGTGAACTCTGAAATTAACACCACACTAAGAATAGTACAGGGTGTCAGCACTGAGGGCGGAAGGGAAAGAGAAGATACTCTCTTCCAGTCTTCTGGAGCATTCAAATTGCTTAAAGCTTAAGCTAAGTAGCATAAATGGCTACATCTGCCATTTCAGAAGTTAACTAAATAGTGCTGTAGTAGAAATATCCCTGATCATTGGCTTGACCCAAACCTTGAGCAACGCTTGCTGCGGGAAAGCAAGTGTACAAGCGGATGTATTTTCTGACCTTGGCACTTGTTTAGTACTTATAGTCACTGGCAAGCAGCTTCTGTGTGGGCTGTTGGCCTTTTAAGAAAATGCTTAGTGTCTAGGTTTCAAGCTGAAGAGAAGGAAAGCCACACTGTTTTACCCTACCCAAGTAAGGGAAAAAAGCACAGCTGAGAATGGTGCAGATGGCCTGAAGCAGACTGGCACACTGTACTGGAGTATCAGCATCAGATGACTACCTTAAAAAGTGAGGTTCTGTCATCTGTCTTTTCACTGGGGATCTCATAAGCTGCTTTTCCAAGATTATCCATAATAGCAGTTTGTCTAGCTGAAAATATCCCCCACAAGAGCAAGAAGAAAATTGTGTGAAACCAGAATATATTAAAGGCCAAGAAAGAGAGCATATTTATTTTTTTCTTACGGATGTTAAACTTCATCAAACTAAGCTGATAAAAATATAATGAAATAAAAAAATTGCAGTGCTGCAGGATGTGTTTTCTGCATGGTGCGCTTCCTGGCTCCAGGCATTTTTTCCCATCAAATTCAATGGTCAGTCAGCAAATTTTATTAAGGTTGATTGCTGGTTTCTCCTGTACCTCACAGCCATTGCTAAGAGCGTTAATTCTCCAGGGAGGAAGTCACTGCTCGTCTTGCACAGTGCACAGTCCATTCAAATTCCCTTGCAGTTGTAGTGTGTATCGTGAACAATGTTGATTATGTTTTCAGCACTTAAATAGTGCTGTTAAACTGCTGCTCAAGAGTGTGCCCCATTCAGCACAAAAGCATTTTGAGTTTGGAATAGAATTTGCAAAGGGGACTGGGCGCAGAGCTGGTACTTTCTGAAGTTTAAGGCTGCAGTTGCGTTGAGGTTTTATATAACAAATACTTCATGCCTTAGTCAGGGCCACTTGCAGTGACAGTAACTATAGTAACAAAACAAAGTTTCTAGCTAGTGAAAGAGTATTTCCAATGAGCAGGACATCGGTTTCTGATCCAGCCCCTGAAATATGCTTATTTATCAGTTTCGTGTGCAATGCTATTTTAATAGCTACTACTGTATTTTCAGACACGTTTAGAAATTTTCATTTGTTTGCTTTTGGTGTGGGTTTTTTTTTTCTTTTTCTCCTTTGTTTCCTAAAACCTATGGAGGTTGCTCCTTTTGCCTTCAAATGGAAATGTTCTAATTATATTCCTGCTTTTTTAACTTGTTTTCCTAAAGAAATGGGGATTATGCAGTTGGGCTTTTTATACCTTGAACACTTTTGGAAATACTGGCTGATTTAAAACAAGTTTTGACAGTGTGTTAGAAGTCCTGAAGATAAGTTTCTGCAAGTTTTCTAAAAGCAGCCTGCTGAGTCAAGGCTGGAGGGGGCAGGCGGAGCCGAGCCATGTGGTGCCAGGGTTAGCAGCCACCAGCAGGACAGTGGGGACAACACACGGGGACATGGGAGCAGCACTGCCAGGGGGTGGTGGCTCTGAGAGAAGGGATGGCTGGGGGAAACAGAGACATATTGCACCGGGGGACAGGTGCAGAGGATGCAAATCTGTAGGAAGTTGCACACCACCTGGGAAAGGACAGTTTGTGGCATTTAAGTGAAGACTATAAATGCATACTGTTTGTTTCTGTGTCTTATCTGCTCATTTGCATGTGTAACAAATCATAGCAGAATGAGTAAGGAAGGAAAGGAGGGATGCTGCAAATGGTAATCAGCACATCTTAACAAAACCTGCACGTGTTGGAGGTGAAGGAAAAGGGTGGGGTCTCAGCAAGATTTGCAGGAATGCTCTCTTGGAAACCAGGGAATGGCACTTCTTAGGTTTTCAAATAAACTCTAGCCTGAAAGTGACAGTCTGGTTAAATAACAGCAGAAAGAATTATTATTCTATTAATAAAAAGGTCTTGTAAAACTTAAGTGGAGAGCTTTTCTGTTGCCAAACAGGTGTTTTATGAGGAGCAGAAAGATGTTTTTAAAGAAAGCGTGGCATTTGCTGAAGCAAGCTTGAAAGCGCAGGAATCGCCCCAAAGCTGTGATTGCTTGGACACTCTGCCTGTGAATTTCCTTATCCTGGCTTCATAAATTAAAGAAGTGCTGGGGTTTTTTTTCTGTGATCCCTAACCCTCTCTTCTATTGTCTGTGAACTGTCTTTTCTAAAGTTTGGTAACCTACTGTTCAAATGGCTTGTGAAACACCAATTCACATTATGAGCCTCCAATAAAACTAAATGTGTTACTGCACTGTATTTCCTCCTTCAAGCAACAGATAACTTGCTCCTACTAATTCTCCAGCCTTTTGGTGTCAGAGTATTTGGAGCACCAGGCAAGGAAATAGAGGTGAGGAAAAGAGTAAAAGAAAGCCAAAAATCTGTTCTTTGGAGTTGAAGAAAGGTAGAAATATCCATCTGAAACTTCTGTGTAGTTTTTTGGGGCTGTTCCTGTAACTCAGAAAATTGGGTGATTCACCTCTTCTGCATAGTGAGAGGTTGTTTTTCCAACAGCAGACAGGGAGCAAAAAGCTGTTCTTTTGCAAAAGTATGTTTCCTAGATGGTGTATAACTGTGGTAAACCATTTCAGCTCCAGACTCCTTGCAATGATACTCTCTCTGAATTTCCCAGGAGCCCTGTGATGCATCAAACATTTTGTAATCACTTTGTACACTCGTGAAATGCAGCTGTGATTGGGAAAGAGTAGAACAGCTGTGTAACTACAGGGACCAACAGTATGTATCCGATTAGGCTATGAAGTTAGGAAGAATAATCTGCAAGTTGAAGTTGGCAAGATAGTTGTAGAGAAGAAGAATGTAGAGAACAGAGGTGGAGTTTCACCATATCATGTAAGCTAGCACCTGTGTGAGAAATGTGACTTAGGATCCTTAATATCTTCAGTTAATTAAGACTTGGGTTTTACATTTCATTTAAAATAAATTACTGTCCTAACAAGGGATGGGTTGGGTATTAAAATGTTTGAGTCTTAAGGGGACAAATGTAATCTTAAAAGCTCCAAATAAAAGCAATTTAGTTCAAAGTGTTAACGAAAGCTGGCCATATATAAATGAATCTACCTCTTTCATTTGAGAATTGGAAAGATTTTTTTTTTTTGCTTCCCTTAAATCAGCTACAGTACTAAATCCCATAATAGAACATTCTAAAATTAGTAGAACTGGCTGGCTTTTCTATCTTTGCTGTACAGTTCTGGTTAGGGCTGTTAATGAAGAACTCAACTTCCGCCTTTCTCTCTGTTTTAATAAATTAATTATAGGATGAGTTAATGCAGGCAGTAAGTTTCAGGCTTCATTCTACTGTTTTGTTTTCCCAAGAGCTTAACTTTATGTTGTGGTATAGCAGCTCTAAGAGTACAGCAGTTTCTGCATGGTGTCTTCTGCATAAATGTTCTCATGATTGGTGGTCAACAGACTGATGCCTTTGGATTGGACAGGTTCATCCCTTGGGTTTTTCTAGAACAAAATTCCCAAGGCTGAGATCACAGTTCCCAGCAGGATGGTGGTAGTGTTGAAAACAGATAGCAATACAGCAGTTGGCATAGCTCCATTTTGTGGGTACAAGGGCCTGAAATGCTATAATCACTGCTTTTAAGGGTTGTCCCTTTCTCCTTCTGCCAGTCCACCATGCTCATAAAAATGTATTCATAGGTGCTTTGGGGACTGGTCTGTTCTATAAAACTTGAGAAAAATTGTCTGAGGATCTAAGCAGAGACACAATTTAGAGCAGTCATAGTATTTCTTCCACTCTTGTAATTTAGGCCTGCTTCCTGAGTAGCAATAATAAACCATGGAATGATTCATTTGACAAGGTAAGTTTTAACTTTTATTTATGGCAGCAAAAGAAAAATCTGACAAGTGGATGTGTTCTGAGCCACAGCCCATGGGCGAGGAGAGGGAAGGGGATGAGTCCAGTGCCCTGGCTGGTTTTTCACACTTACACAGGGAGTCTCACACGTGCACTGTTTATCCAGGGAGGGCTCGTATATGTGAGCAGAGCCTCTGTGTGCTGCTGCAGATGCTGCCCACGGTGGAATGTGGTGTCTTAAATTGGGATGGAGCAGTTTGCAGTGGTGCATAGTTGTACCAAGCCACATCAGGCTGCCCTGTCAGTGCAATCAGCTGGTTTAGCAAGAGGGAACACACAGCTTAAGTGGAGGCAAAATGTTTCAGTGGTTTAATCCATATCCCAGGGTGGTCTTTTCTGGGTTAACTCCTACAGAACTGTGTTACAGAGCAAACCAAGTAGTGTTTTACAATATAAATAGTGTCTCCATGGTAGCTTTTATGGACTAGGGCATTATATGCTCTATGGTGGTTGTGATGCAATGGCTTTGCGAAAGTGGTATTTTTGTACTTAAGGCTTCAGTTGTCCATTGGTTGTAGTCCTGAACATAAATACCAGAATTTTGTATCAATTGGAAACAGCAAACTGCTCAGAAGCGATGGCAATCTGAAGTACCCAGATCAGCAGGGATTACTGAAGCAGACTTCAGCAGATTTGGGTCAGTCAAGCACATCACATTATTATTTCGTTTTCAGTGGAGAAAGGAAACTGTTTGGGTAGCTGGAATCACATGAAAAACTCTGCATTGATACTGACTGAATGGGAGGTATTACATGAAAAACAGACTTGTACCTGGAGAGACCTGACAGATAGAGCTGTGATCTTGGCCTAGAACAGGAGGAGAGAGGGATTGTGGAAAATTTAATGGCAAAGCCAGTATCTCTGTCAAATCTGCCAAATGTCGCTACTGTAGAACCTCATTTTAAATAAGGAACAAAATGGAAGAAAAACACAGGGAAAAAACAATCAGTCATGCCATAAGGAATCACATATCTGATGCATTAGGAATCTGTCAGCATCCAGCAGAGCTGATGTTTCTCCCAATTAATTCCTTCCCTGTCTCATTTATGCTAAAAAGTGCACTGCAACTCACATGTCTCTACTTTAACTAATGTCTCTAGCGCCTCCAGGAAAAAGATGTCCAAGAAGTTTATTGACTGCTGTCCTGAGTACTCTGTACAGGAATTGACCTTAAGGATGTAATTTGCAGTACTGTTTCATCAGCATGTTGGATTTTATGTTGCCATTTCTGTTGGAAAGAATCATTCATGCAAGCTGGTGCAGGATATCCTTGACCTGTGGGTAGGAAACACTGCGGTTATCCTAAGGGTATAGTTGCAGTGTCCTGGAATTGCACAAGTGAGATATTTGTGCGTGCCTCCTGAGGCGGGGTAGCAGTAAGCTATCCTAGCTCTTCACATCAGCTGCTAACTTTCCCTTTTCTACGTGTAGCTTCACTTTCCTGGGTAGCCACACAGAGCAACTCATGGCTGAGTCAAAACCACAGGCTGTGTGTGTGAAAGCAATAATTCACTGCTATAGCTGCCTCATTCAGTCGGCATACCTACCCGCCCTTCCTACATTTTTGTCTTCAAAGGCCCTTTTATATGGCAGATGGACTCGATACTTTCACATACTCTTGCCCTTCCCTCTCAGTTCTAATTTTAGCCCAATTTGGGCCTGTGACTTGACAAACACTTGCAAAGTGCTCTTTGCCATTCAGCTTGGTATGTGTAAATACTGAGGCTTTCATAGCCAGTCTCGCCATTTCACTTCTTCTTGGAGTCATCTTGTGCTGAAGCCTTATGAACAGGGTAATTATTTGAAAAAGGATTACAGCTCTGAATCTTTTCCACTAAGGCTGAAGGAAGCTGTTACTTCATCGTATAATAAATGGCACGTGGTAACTTTAAACGCTTTCTGGATTTCTAACGAATTAAATCAAATCTGTTCAAGAGCAAAGAACACTAACTTTTATCTGTATGGTTCAACAGTTTTTAAGCCAGTCTTTTTATGACAAGATTTAGTTTATGCCATATATCTACAGTCAAGGAAAATAAAAATATCAGCTCTTCCACGGATGCATCTTGGTGTTGGGAGTCTGTTTCAAAATGTCAAATTTTTGGTGCATGCTATGTATTTGAACCATGGTTCCTTTAGATGTCATTCCCTGAGGGAATTAATTATGGTAGGCTATATCACATACAAAATGACAGGTTCTGTTAAGCTTTCTGGAGGAAAAACTGTCAATCAGGTCAGCAGACAACCCGAGCACTTTCAGTTGCCTTGGAGTACTGAGTTCTGCACAGTGGCTTTTGGATATCCTTTCAGTAAGGTACTTAAGGAAAGGTGTGGACATATTAATGAAAATATAATGCCCTCAGTGTGGTGTCAATGAAGGAGAGCACTATACCTGTGCTTCGGATATACTGGCTTAGAAAAGAAAATAAACAGAAATTAGATTGTGAGCTCTGAATTGCAGCTGTTTTGCATGGTGGCCTCTTAAGAGGGAAAATAAAGGTGTACATAAACGCAAAGTGTTTTTTATGCCTAGTGGTAAATGGTAAACAGAACAGTTATAATATTCTTAATGCTTTTAGGTTGATATCTGTTTTTCCCCTCCAGATTTACTTCAAGAAAAAACTGGTACATGCTGTTGACTTATCAGAAGGCACAGATTATAAATACACTCTTCTGATTTATCCTAGTGTGCTCTGATCTCATACTCTGCAGAGAGCTCTGCACTGAGTTAACAGGATATATAACACTGGATAAACATGGAGATTTCGTTGTGTTCAGATTTCAGTGAGTTCAGTCCGGCCTCTTTCTGCCCTCTTCTTGGCTGCGATGTTGAGGTGCAGAGTTTGACCTCAGGCTGCTGTGCTGCAGGGCTGCTCCACGATCAGCACTGGCAGCCCATGCAAGCCGGGCATTTCCATGTGGGTTTTCTCTCCACAAAGGAGAAAGGAACGCATGGAGCTCTTCTCTGTGAAAGGCTGGGGCTTGCTATGCATCATCGCTTCTGTTCCTTTCTTTGTTTCAGTTGCAGAGTCCTTGTGGAAGTATGGAAGGCTAGAATTCTGCAAATGAATCCTTTATTTAAGGGCATAAAGTAGGGAGTCAGCTGATACAAGGTGATCAAACTGCACTGACCCTGCACTTCATTTCTGTGTTTATCTGATGCATGCTCATTTTTAGGGAGTTAAAGCTGCCTGAGCTTTTCTGACTGGAAGCCCGAGTGCCAGATCCTCAGCTAGTTTAAAAAGACAAAAATCCATTCATTTGGGTTGAACAGAGCCGATTGCCTTCAGCTCACTGTCAGACCCTGAATGTTTAATTCTTTTCACCTGTTTCATTACAGCTGTTAGCTCTAAATTTTGGAACAGAGTTCAGTTTTAAAAGCACTGTTGTGTAAAAATTTGTAAAGGTCAGTGGTTGCTAAGTGCTGGACTGTGTCTCAAAAAAAACCCCACCTTCTGTGGGTGGATGAAGAACACAAAAGTAAACCGAAAACCAGCAATCCTGTCACCTGCACTGTACTGTAAAATGAAACCTCTTTTTCAGCAGTCAGACCTGGTTAATTCCAGCCAGGCTTTAAATTGTATTTGCAGTTTTACACTAAGGTGTTTTTTTAAGGCTGTTATTGAAAGAAGGCCAAATATTTTTGAATGTTTAAAATGTAATTACTATGCATGTTTTCTCAAAGGATTTTCTTTAATCACATATGCAGTGCTTTAGGTGTATAATACTGTGTCATCTTCTCTCAGCACATCTGGAAGACCTGTCACACTGGGGTGTAATATATTGCAGAAAAATAATCCATTAATCTGATTTTAGGTTCAATCTGCTGTGGATTCTCTTTTTACTTTCAATTTGTTCTGTTTTGTTTTTTTTTACCATGCGTATATATTTCTCACCTTTCTCTCAAGGCTTTTATTTTTTGTTGGCAGTTCTAATTGAAATTTGTTAGGTATCTCTGACAGGTTGAGACTGCTGATTTTCACTTGTGAGCAGTGACTCAGCTTAACTCATACAGTGTACCTGCTGGAGTCATACACGCAACAGTGCAGTTCAAATTTACAGCAAAGCTAGGGAATAAAGCTTCACATTTAATATACAGCCTGCAAGATCCTGAATTATGTTTGTGTTCAGATGAACTGTGCACAGCTTTCTGCTGGAAAAACCTGACACTGGAATAGTAGTCAAGGATGCAAGCTGTGGAACTGGGTTCTGTAAGTCAGCAATGTCCTTGGGTTGATGTGTGTAGTTGGGAAATGATTAGGAAGAAAACGGCTGGAAACATAACGAGCAGTTATATTCTGAATTTTCATCTCAGAGTAACGGTTAAGGAGAGCTATCACAGTATCAGTTCAGCTGTCAGGCCTGAGATCTGTGGAGAATCTTTACGGGGGGAGGCAACAACATGACAAAAAGTGCCATCATTGCCAAAGCCAATCTGCATAGTCTCAAATGTGACAGGGATGAGGGGCTACAAGTCCTGACACAATGAAAAGGAACTATAAAGTAAGAACTTTATAAGGAAATTTGATGCATCTTCAAAACACTGTCTGTGGATGAAAATGCAACCCAGCACTACCATAATACAGTTTCGTCTTCCTGGTTTTTTTAAGTCAGTGTGCTATGTCGGGCCAAATGGTAACACAGGTTTTGTTAGGTTAGCTCAGTCGTGCCAGTGAAGGACTGAGTGAAACTGCAGTAGCTGATCTTCAGCACATCTGTTGGAGTACAGGCCTGAGTCTGTATGCTGGTCCCCAGTTCTGCATTAAAGATCATGCTCCTGTGTCTTCCTGCTGCTGTTCCTGTGCTAACCACGTTCAGCTGGTGCTGACATAGGCTGCAGTTACAGCGTGGTTTTGCTTTGCAGGCTTAGACAAATATGATTCCTCATGGCAGCAAAATAGCCATTTCTTTCTCTGGAATTTTCTTTGGTGAAGCCAGCAGTTTTCTGTCTACTTACCGAAACACAGGTTTGTTCTAGATACTGTGGTTTTGTTTGGGTTCTGGGTTTTTCAGGAGGTTGTTTTTGGGGTTGGGTTTGTTTGGGGTTTTTTAAAAAAATGAAGGCGCTTTTGTCTGTCTTCATTTCTGTCATTTCTTTCACCTTTTAACCATGTGTTTCTGTATATTTTTTCAGGCTGGCATAGAAACCTGTTTACTGAACAAGCTCATGTTGTAAAAAGCACTGCTTCTGAACTGTCATAAGTATATGGTGGGTTGTCTTAGCCAGAACCTAGGTTGAAACATGCCCACATGTGCCCCAGAACCAGTATTCTATAATGAAACTCAGCAGTGTTTGACAGATTGATTTCCACCTTTTTCAGCTCTGCTGAGATGTGCAGACAGTGCACCCTAAATATCAGCAAACTCTGGCCCTTCTTTTGTTACTCATGTTAATACTTTGTCCTCTGCAGAGCTAAGCAGTTGGGAGAGAATCTCATAGATCATTCTCCTCATAAAGAGCTGGATCTACCAAGGTTCTTAAGCACACGCTTAGTTTTAAGGAGAGGAATAATTGGCTTCTTGTTGACGTCAGCAGGACTCATGCTTAAAGATGAAGACCTCTTATAAGTGCGTTGCTGTAGTAGTGCCAAGAAGGCATAAATTATATTGTTCCAGATTAAAATCATAAAGAGGGTGAGCTCTGTTTACCAACATTGCATAATGCAATTTGAAAAAGAAAAGCTTATTTTATGCCTATAGTTTTTTAGCAAAGCCAAATTTTGTGTGGTTCTGTGGTGCAAGATTTCATAAATATGTCAAGTTGGGTAGAAATGTTTTATTAATCCTTTATGGGGTTCTGCTTTACTGTATTTTGTTGCATAATTTATACATCCATAATAAGAGTATGCTATCACTCTTTATTACCTTGACACTAGGTTAATTAGGAGGTATTTCACTCTCTCTGAAATACATGGATCAGGATTCAGAGATACATTTCTAAAAGGAAGCTATGTTATTGGTTGCAGACTGAGGTGAATTGGAGGTTGATGTCAAGTGTTACTTTATGAGCCAGAGTCCTGGTATCCTTTCCTCTAAAAGCTGCCCTAACTACGCATAGTAGAAGCTTTTATGAAAAACATAGCAGTTTAGAAGTGTAAGTGAAGCATCCAGTTCTGCAGTCTTTGGGGATAGGAAGTATTAGCAGCATGTTAAATATTCAGCTTAGTCTGTTAATGCTCTTTTCTTGTCTGGGAGGATCTCTACTTAGCAATCAAAGACCCTAGTCTTGGTTTCCTTTTTCATTTCTGTAAATCAAGAGTTATTCCAGTGGTTGTGGCAGCATGATACTTCTCAGCTCTGGCCTTCCAAATGAATTCCTATTTAATCAGGGCTGGCTGAATTTATTCAGGGGGCACATCTCATGAAATTCTGAAGAATCAGGCCCAGCTGATGAGAAGATGTTTTAAAAGTGATGTCAGTTACAGAGGAACTCAACCTGCTTTCCTTCCTGTCCACAAATAACTCTGAAGCTGAGAGCACCAGTATTAAGAGATTAAATGTAAAGGATATGGGGCAGGCGATGATGAAGGACCTAGTTCTCCGAATGCTTTGCAAAGGTCATTCCCGTTATCTGCTCTGCAGTTGGAAGAGTTAAAGCACGGCGGCCTGGATTGACTTGCCCAAAACTGGCCAAGAAGCCGTGCGAGAGAGCAGGGAGTGGAGCGTGGCTCTCCCAGGTCCCCAGCCCAAGCCATAGGATATTTGCCATGCTGCCCCAGTGGGTGAAATACAGTGGACCATGTTCCCAGAACAGCCCTGAGATTGCACTGACATTTGCACGTTGCCACGTAGGCGTCTGTTTCCACCCATGAGATTCTGCACCACAGAGTCACCTGAGTTTGAGTGCAAGGGCTTGGATCTGCTGGATGGAAAAGCTATGCATTGAACTCCTGCTGAGTTCATGATGCAAATTAAATAAGAGGTGGACCTCTAAGCTCCTAGCCTTGAATGCCCAAGACCTGGCCCTGGTTTTCAGATGTGTTCATAACAGTGTCCAGCACAATGGGGAATATTCCGTGTAGGTGGAGTCTGTCAGAGAAGAAAAAATTCATGAAACAGTGCTGGGGGAGACTTGCAGAATAAGCCTCAGTTTAATATCTTCTGAAGATGTTAATTATGCAACAAAATACAGTAAAACAAGGGAGAATTTAATACACTGTTCTTACGAAGGACAGCTATTTTTATATTGCAAATAAAAGTTTGATGTAAACACACTTCATAGCAAAACTGGGAACTTTTTTTCCAGGTTTTGCTGTAAAACTTAAAACTGTGAAAATTATTTCTGTGTTTATTCAGGCAAGATATGGACTGAAATACTTATGATTTGTGATAGTACAAAATTGTTTTGTTGGGAATTCCTCATCAGGGTGAGAGAAAGATAAAAACTTTTCAGGTGTATCACCCAGAGGATCCTATGTAACAGGGTGAGACAATGGTTTTTATCAGCTCTGCTAACAATTTGCTTCCTACATTCTTAACAAAAAGCAAAATACCACAAGTCTGGGATTCAAAAGTCATTACTTAAGTAAAAAGAATGTAGACAATAATTCTTATCACCCTCTTTTGTGCCTTCTTTTCTTGGGTATGACTAGATATGGCTTGATACTGAAGACAAGTGAAGATAAAGAAGAATTTCAGAGTTATTTGTTTTTTTCTTTCCAAGGAAATCAGCTTGCTTTTTCCAGACTTACTTTCCAATTAGTTAATTGTTGCTTTTCCTTCAGTTGACAACCAGACAGGGTTTAGAGGATAAAGGAGGTCTATTACAAGACCCCCTTTTGATGTAAGGGGCACTTCACATAAATATTCATAGTATCATGTTTGCTCTCTGTATCAGAAGTGAATCTGATGGACCTGAATGCTGAAATAAGTGCATGAGGTTGCTGGACTGGCTGCAGACATGTTTGTCTTGGGAAGAGGCATTTGGGTCCGTGCAGAGTTAGGCAGCATAGTCCGTGGGCAGGACCTTCACCTGACAGCCAGGAAGCCCTTCTGCCATCAGGTATAAGCAGCAGCTTGCAGGAGGAGGCAGTCAAAGAAAAAACATCCAGAGCTTAAGCCATGCCAGTGGCTGCTCCAGTGGCTTTGCTTTGCAGTCTCCTCCTAGAGTTTCAGCTGCGACCTTGGCTTTCCCAATCCCCTCTTCTTGTGCTTCCCCCCTTCTCTATAAGCGAGAACCTTCTAGGTGCCTTGTGCCGTGAGGCTAAGCCTAGCAAATTGTCTCCATTGTGTTAACTTTTGAATAGCCTAGAGTTTACCACCCTGGAAGTTGTTTTCACCCTGTGCTGTAGCAGTCATAGTTTGAGGAGCAACACCAGCCGAATTGCTGTTTTTGGGCAGGACTGGTCTCTGAGCAAGGCGTTCTTGTAAAGGAGGAGATGGCAGCTCTGAGCCTGCTAGTTTCCCTGGGCTAGGAAGATGAAGTCAGTAATTCTTTGGGCATGGTGACAGATTTCTTGTTTTTATTTTTTTGTTCATATTGGGGGCTAAATGGGCAGGGAGCCATAAAAATTAGGACTGTATGTCTGTAAAAGTATATGATCAATTTATTTTTGTTGGGAAAGTGATAGATAACATGGCACAGCATGAAGTTATAAAAGGAGATTGCAGTCAGAGTTGCTGGCATTAATTTAACTAGAGAATGTGCCCTTAAATGTCAGGAGACTGCAAGAAGCACAGAGTTATTTGAGAAGACAGCGACTTTGATGTTGATTTTCATCAGGAAAAATATGGGAGATTAAAAGCAGGTCTCCAATTTTGTCTCCTTTTTTTCTTACTGATAATTTGACTGGGGCATTAGCAGGTGTTGTAGGAAGGTGAATGAAACCATAACAGTTCTGGTGAAAGAGTATCCATTATCTGATTGACTTGTATAGGTGACTCACCACTGAAGCTAAACTCAGTAACTGGGAAACTGAGCAACTGATTTTCTGTGAAGGTACTACACTTCCACTGGCAGAGAAAACAAGACTACACAATCTGGGTTATAAAAAGAACATGGGCTGCAATCATGTTCCTGCTGTATCAAAATGTAAGAGTGGCCATTCTTAATCAAACTAAGGGCTTGTCTGGCTTCAGCAAGGCATCTGGTGAATGCACAGGGAAAAGCGTATAGAAATGTAGCAGTAGGATGATCCTCCCCCTCATATGTGATCCCCACTTCTGTCAGCAGATTGGTTCAGAGGTTTTTGGAGCCAGAGGTTGCATTAGATTGTCTTTAATGCCCTGATGGGCCTGTCATCTGTGAATTTATGTAATCCCTTTTTGAACATATTATGTGTCTGCTCCAGAATATCCTGCACCAATGGGTTTTGCACTTTACTTTTGTTTTGTATGAAAAAGCACTTCATTTGCTCATTTTAAATCCACTGTTTGATTACTTTATTGGATATTCCTTCTTTCATTGAAACAACACAGATTGCTTTGACTTCCTTATCATCTTCATGCTATTAATGATTTTATAGATCTGTCATCTCTTCTCTCAGCCTCTTTTCCAGGTTGAGAAGTCTGTTTACTATCTCTATGTATCAAAAGCATTCCAAAACTTTGATCATTGTTCTTGTCTCTTTCATCCTCTTTCCAGCTCTGTTAGATCAATTTGTGTCCTGTATTCACCCGTGTCCTCCTTTTGTATCCTTTACCTTAAAGGAGAAGAAACTGATTCAGGAGTTAGTGATCAAAGTGCTGGGGGTTTGAATCCATGCCTCGCAGTTCCTCAGAGGGCATACTCGGGTCATCTGCTGTCCAAGTTGTGGCAGTCCCCTGCTTTTCATTGGAGCTGGTGCGGAACGTGTGTCTGGACTTCAGAGAGGTAGTAGGGTCAGCTGGTCCCTGCTGTCCAGTGGCACTTTGCTGCTCCCTGCCCCACCAGCCAGGCACTCGATGAATTGAGTTTGCTGCTCTTGAGGCTGTCACCAGTTCCTGTCTCTGGGCAAATGTCCGTACGAACAAACATGCACATGCATCCCGTCCTTTAATAAAAGAGAGCAACAAAGTACAGATATTAGCTGGAGAAGGTCGGTATCTTCATGCTAATGTGCACAGTTGGCTGGTGAATTGAGATATACTGCTGCATGTTTTGGTGGTTTGTTTTGTTTCCTTTGCATTCAGAATCCAAAATAACCCAACAGCTGTGTGTAGGTAGACAAATCTGGGTAAATACTGAAAGACTTTGGGGAATGACAGCACCGATCTGGTAAAGCTCGAAGACAGGTAGATCTTTGAGCAGCTGCTGACAAGCTCCGAAAAACTGGAGAGGTTTTAAGCAGACAGTGAATGGCAAAATATATAGAAAAATGACTATGTATTACTCATTAGTCCTAATTTAGTCTTTCAACCTTGACTTGACTTGACTTTAGTCTTTCAACTCATTTGAGTGGAAGGTGTGTCTGTTTGTTGTAATACTGGCATTGTTTATTGCTTGTCAAGTGATAAGATGCAGATCCCGCTGTGATTGATAAGATGCAGATCCCGCTGTGATTCTGTATAGATGTGTAGTACAAGGGCTACCTTTGATACTAAGAACTCAATTTTAAAGCAGGTTTTAAAAGTCCCAATAATTAACTGATTAATAAATCTTACAGAATCCTAGAGCATCCATCAAGTCATCAATTGGTTATGGCTGTACATAGCAACTTACAATTTTCACAGATGTGCTCATAAGCATTTATAGTATACCATATGCACTTGTGAGATCTTCTGATAATAAATATTAGCTATTAAACCTCAGTAATTAAATTGTCAGGGACAGGAAAGAATTGCCTCTTTTCTTCATGGGTAATATTAAATAAATTAAAGGCTGAGCATTTAGCCACATAGGATTGGAAGACTCTCGGAAGTGCTAGGTAGGTGTATTTGGCCAGGCCTTGAGACATCAGGAGTATAAGCAACTGAAACCAGTCTTAATGAAGACAAATGTTGAATGAATTCTGAAATTGACCAAGGTAGCTTGCTTGCTTCTGAAAATTTTTGCAGGTCTTGCAGGATTCCAGTCTCTACCTTTTTTGTCAAGGCGTGGCGTATTATAGTGATATGGTAATTTAAACTATTGAAGTTGTGATACTTGGGAAACCTAATTTTAAATTTTCAGAGCTTCAGATCTCACCAAATTCAACTGTATGCAGATTTTAATTTGCCAGAGTTAATGTGATAGAGTGATAGATGGTTGCGTTTGCTTGTGGCAGTAGCCTGATGCTACATCTGAGAATAAAAGCCTGTGCATACTGTCCACCTACACCACAAAAGAAAACTTTTTCTGAGAGGGAGCTTAGAGTCTCATATCAAGACTAAGTTCTGGTTATTTTCCATTGTTACTGTCCCTGAAATCATACACATTACAAGAATGATTTGTGGATTTTTTTGCTCTGTTTTCCTATGCTTATGTAGTAGCAATTTATATACTTGCTTTAGCCCAAATCTGTTTTCATATTCACAGGCTAATAGAATTACCACTGACTGTATCGATAATCTTGGGGCTATTTTTATATGTTGAATCTTTTTAAAAGTCCACACTGCTTAATACTACAAGCATCATACAAATGTACAATGATATTAAGAAAATATAATAAGGTGAGATCTGTGCGTAAGTAATTTTTGTTTATGCCCCTGAAATTGTGCACAGACACTGATAGGACACAATACTCATTAGATTTATGTGTAGCAAGAGTGCTAGCTCACTAATAAAATTATGAGCTTGAGATAAGTGATACTGCTTCACTTAAGTGTTTTCTCTATGTATTTACTTATCTGGTTTCACTATTACAAAGCTTATTAGAAACTGAGAAATACTAGCAGCGTATAGCACATGCAGCCTGATACCCTGATTGTATTTCCACCTTTTAGTTATCATGTTTAATTGCATTGTTTACTACTGCCACTGATATGGTTTGATTCCTTTTGCTTCTTACGTTCTTCCCATTTGTCTTTTGGTTTGGTTCATTATAAGACTACACAATAACATGGATAACACCATTCCTGAAGTGAATTACCACAACAGCTAGTAGAGCATGGTATCTCCAAGATCCTGTAGTGTGCCTGTGCCTTACAACTCGTGATAGTATTGTGCTGAGGCTTCATTACATTTTTGTGAGAGACTTGGTTTTTTTCCCCGATTTCATTAGTTGTTCTCTCTCCTGAGATAGAACATTGCATCTTCATCCAGAGCAGTTGACATATACTCACTGTAAGCAGTAAATAGCAGAGTGATGAAATGTTTGCTTTGTCTTTTTAATGTTTGACTGCAGTGTATAAATATATTATGTAGTGATTTTATTTGCCTGCTGATAAGCAGTCTATGTCCTTACTCATGTGAAAGGGAGAGGGAGCCTTTAATGTAACCCTCCTGTCCAGGAGTTTGACTGTTAATAGATTCTTCTATTTAATTAACACTGAGTGGTATCTTACCATGTTGAAAAGTGTGGCATTATTCTGGGATGTAATATGCCTGGTCTCCGGGCCTTGGTCTCCTTGAGCACCGTTCTGCTGCAAGGAGGGCTGTACAGTGCTTTAGAAGGGCTTGCGCTTTCAAAGTTTGTAGTGGTTTAAAAATTATTCTGTATGCTTAAAATAGCATAGATTGTTCAGTGTGCTTGTTTCTGGGACCAGAAGAATATTTTTAATAGAGTAACTTCCAGAAGGAAGGTGACGCAGTCTTACCCCTCTGCACAGCGCATCCCAAAGAAACTCGCTCATGAGCCTATGCATCAAACCCACAGCTTCTCTTTGTACACTGCCATTGCTTTCCAGATGTTATCCCGCCTTGCTGAAAAGGCTTTAATGACTACAGAATTTACTGTGCACACAAGGTAGTGTTGCTGCAAAGATTATTTTCCGTGATAGTTATGTGAATGCATTTACGTATAATTTCCATTTGACGAGTTTCAGCTTCCAACAAATTCTTAGATTCTCTGCATCTTTTCTTTTACATCAGAGACTCACAGTGAGATACTTCTCTGTGTAGGTGCTTGCAGGCTGGGGCAAAATAATTTCTTTGCTGTTCTTGGTTAAACCAAATCAACTGAGCTTCTTAAGCCTCTGATGAAATACATTTTTCTAGCCCTCAGATCACTTGCATAACCGTTTTCTGAACCCTATCCCATTTTTAGTCATCTTCTGGAATCAAAGAGGAAGAACTAGAAACAGGATTGTAGTAAGTGTCTTGCTGATGCTATGATCAAGAATAGCCACGTCTTCTAGCTCCTACCTGATTGCGTTTCTGTATATGGATGTAAGGGTTGTTTGACCTCTTAATTGCATTATTGCCCAGGAACTTCACATCTTTTGTAATACCATTGCACTCCGGAGTGTAACTTCCCATTTTTCAAGTGTGATATATATTCCAAGTGATTGATTCTATATTCTGTTGTATTGAAACAAGCTTTGTTCTTGTGAGCCCAGTTCACTAGGGATACAGAGCAGCAGGCATCACTGGCCAGTTCCATTGCTAACCACTCCTCTGAATTCAGATGTGTTTTTATTAACAGTGCATCCACTGTTGCATCTTTGTCCCAGCAAAATTTCTATCAGTCTGTGTATCAGCCTCAAATACCTGAATCGTAAAGGCATTTCCTCTCAGTTAGGGGTTCAGTATCTCTAAGAGCAGATGATGTTTTTATCACTATTTGTTTTGTTCACATCAGTAACAAGAAAATCAAAGATACAGAGTAGGGATGTAAAATAGTAAAGGGCAAAGACAAATTCCCTTGATTATGAATCTTGATCTTGCTTTCCTAGTCAGAGTTTGTACCTGAGGAATTTAGTTGAATGCTTGTTCTACGAGGTAAAATTGTAGCAGCAGCCATGAGCAGAATTCACTATAGCAGTTGATACAGTTGGGCTGCATTTTGCTCACTACCATCCCCACCCCCTAAAGAAAAAACAAACCAACCAACCAAGAAACCCGAGACACAAATGTCCACCCTAATGTTTGTTAGTTGGAATGGAACTGCCATTTTAGCACGTTCCTGTAGATATGCACCACACAATCTTGGCAATAGATTTCTAATTATTCCAAGTGAAGGATTTCCTACTCAGCTGCAAATTCTTCTTAACATTGTATATGCAGTTGCTCTCGTCTCTTTCTGAAGTAGTTTGGATTCCTCAGGAGCCTACAGGTCATATTCACAAAACTGTTTTTAGGATTTTTAACATTCAGCTGTTGTTTTATGCATGTATGTATACATACGTGCTTCCAGTGGATTAATTGCTAGCCATATCAAGTGAATTAAAATTGTGTTGGTATTGGACTTTATGAAAACAGTTAAAGCAGAGAAGTAAGTCTGCATTAATATAAAAGAAATAAATCATCTTCACAATTAAAATAAAATGGGTGTAGTGGAGGATGGTGTTAAAAGCCATGCTGGCAGCAAGTGGTAGGTTGTGTCATTGCCAAATCAGTCTTCTAACCTCTGCATGACCCAATTCTGCTGAATTCCAGTGGTCTGTGCAAGTATGTCTTCTCTAGGTATAAGAATAGTAGCAGCAGTTACACTACCTAGAACAAGAATGTACAAGGCTATCAGCTGTCTTGCCTAGGGGCATGAAAGGATTGCCAGCTGGGGTTAAGAAAAAGCGTTTCCTTCCTGTGAGGCATTACATAATTACCTGGGTATGTTAAGTGTGCTGGGGTTTTTGTCTGAAATTTATTGTATAAGCCAGTGCTATAAGAAGATGCCAGACTAAGAAAACAGCCTGGGCATGTGTATTATGGCAAGTCTCTTTTCTCCTGTTTTTGATACTGTCCAAAATAAAATGGGTTTCAGTGTATGTTTCACCTTGTTAGCTTTGCAGTGCTTTGCTTTTAACACTGTCCTGCCAGCTTTGTGACGCAAATTTGACTGCAGCTGAGGAATATTGCTAATCCTCTCATCTCCTTGTGGGGAATCAAAGTTGAGCCAAATGAAATGTTTTGTGCTACGGTGCTTTCTTTTATTGCTGCACGTACAAAGCAAGTAAAAATGCTGCCTGCCAGGATCTTGCCGGAGCGATACTGATTCTCTACTTTTATGAGATGCCAATAAAACAGGAGTTATTCTTTTTCGTCTTGCAGCTTACTCTTCACGAAAGTAAAACTGGAATGGGTACATAAAGGACCTGAAGAGGCTCTGGTGACATGCAGACATATGTTGCAGATGTGGCAGATGGTATACAATGTTTTACAGCACAGGTAGGCTTTTCTCCACTGTAACAAGCTCAGATTTGTTATTTGCAACGTGGTTATCTTTTTAAATTTTCTAGACTCTTGAGTTATTTTGCAAAAGTGGTGATAAACAGTACTGATTAAAAGATAAGTAATGTTTCTAGCAGTGATTTTAATAGCCATTATTTAAAAAAAAAATTAAAGACAACAAAACCAAAACCTCAATATTTTAATATTGAAGAAGGAGTTTGAACCACGAGTTTCTGATCCAAATGTCTAAACATCTCTATCCATATTTGGATGTCCAGAATGGAGGACAGATTTTCTTCTTCCCCAGTAGTGCTGAGCTTTCATCAGCTATTGTTCCCAGACTGCAGTAGTTGGCAGCACCCAGGAATGTGTGGGGGTGCCACAGTCCTGAAGTGAGTAAGCCAAGGAAAGGCACACTGCCAAACTCATATGCTCTAGTTGCACGCTGGTTGCACAGCCTGGTGCTAACTGAGCAAGGAAAGAAGGGAAGGATGTAGCATCTCTCTCCCTTTCCTTGTTCTAGTAAATATGCATTCGAGCAGTGCTGCATTCCCTGTTTCCTCCCTTTCATCTGCTGCCCTGCTGAAAGGTAAAGTTTAGAAAGTGTGGAAGATACTGAGTTGGGTTTTCTTCCTTCCCACACCCTTTGGATATTGCCCTAGTCAAGGTACCAGTGTACAGTGTCTTGGGAATGTTACACCAAGATCCTTTACCCATAATGTCCATCGAGGTGAGTTTGATGGGAAGGACAACATGCTTGATGGCAACAGTCAAGACAGCAGGGTGATGTAGCTTGAGTTGTTCCCCAATTTCTGTATGCATTTGCATAAGCTTTATAAACACCAGAAGTATATGTACAGAATGGTGAATGTCCTTGAGGGATTATTAGTAATTCTTGTTGGTTTAGCTAATGAGCAGCAAACAAACACAAAAATCAAGATATTTACATTGCAGCAGTGGTCTCTTACAGACTTGAATCACTGATTTCCTTAGGCTTTAGTATCTTTAGCTAAGGATTCGGTCATGTACCTCTCACATGAATAATCTTTATACCCATGAGTAGTTCTCATGAAGCTGATCGAATCCACAGTGAACAATTATGACTGAGGAAGATTTACTCTTGCAAGGAGGGGCTGCAAGCCTGAGACTGTAGAGAGTACATTGGAAAACAGACAAATAACTAGTTCAGCCATTTGGACTGCGTTTGGATCCCAAGCTGTGCTTTGGCTCTTACACTTAAAAACCCAAGATGTGATAGCTTTAGAGGCTTTTGATAAGCTTTAGCCATAGAAGCCTAAACAAAACAAATTGCTTTGCTTTTGCTTTTAGGAACTCTAATGTGTATTCCCTGCTATTCCCAGTGGGGATTTTTTTTTTCCTCAAAAAATACATCATAAAGTATTTTTTATTGGGAAATACTACTTGAAAGGTAACCAGAATCTGCTTGGTACATGCAGTTGTAGACTGGATTCAGTGACCCAGGAAGCACCTTGTATTAAGCAAATTGCAGCAGTGTCAACTAGCAAATATCTAAGGTATTCTGGGTAGGGCTTGCAAAGGAACTTAAGGGAAATTCTTATCAGTGAGACTTAGGGCCTCTTGCAAAAGAGAAGGTTGTATTTACACAAAGTTGAGAGCTGTTGCACCCAGTACTTTTTACTAGTTCAATCAGTAGATAATTGCCTACACAATTAAGTGGCACTTTATTTGCATTTGTCTGGCCTTTTTCCTGGCTTTGCAATCTTGCTGTGACTCTGACAGACTAAAAAGTCTTTCAGGGCTCAATATTTTATCCCCAGCAGCTATTCCTATGCCCTGTTCAACTCTCCTCCTGTCTTCTCTCTGACAAACTGGTGCCTCTGCAGTCCCACAATCAAGTGTTCCGCTCAGCATTTTTGTCACTGTTTTGTCCACTGTTTGTCACTGTTTTTGTCCACTTTCAAAAACATGGGCAGTAGATGTCCTGCTGTCAGCCTTTCCAGTGTTGTATGCAGAAAGCAAATCATCTGGCTACTATCCCTTCCATGGTGCATGGAAAAGCTTTCTTGGCTGAAGGCTTTGTGCTGCAGCTTTTAAGGGGTGGTTAATTTTCAGCCCTTCTCCAGGATAACAAAGCTTTTGGGAGAGCCTGTTTTGCACAAGGCATTACACTGGGTTTTCAGCCTGGGATTTTCCAATCTCTTCACCTGTCCTTAGAGTAGGAGTACAGTGTATTAGCCAGTGTTTCAGCATGTGCCTGAACAGTGACTCCGTGGTGGTGGCTGCTGCACTGAGGTAGCACTTGCCTCATGGCAGTAATGTTTGGAAGTGCAGCTGCCTTATTCCTTCATACACAGGAGTAAGACAGCGCTGCCCCTCAGTTTCACCAGCAGCTCCCAGCCAGGGCACTTATATTTGGGTCAGTCTTGTCTAGCTAAGGCTGAGGCATAGGACAGATAATTTAATTTTCCCTTCTATCTGTCACTACATGATAGTCTCAAATGAGTTATCAGTGTGGAAACCAGTATGGAAGACAAGGGAGGCCCATTCAAGGACAGAGATTGGTGCAGTGCAGTGTCCAAGAATTCAGAGTGCATTAACAGAAACCATTATGTTTGATCCCAAAGCCCAAGTAAAAGGCTATTTAGCTATTGTAGATATGATTGCTGTTATGATGAATGACAGTAAGTGGCTTTCAGTCTTAGATTGTTAGCAGGGAAGGATAAGACTTGGTTTATCTTTTGCTCTTGTTTTCTGTGATAACAGAATAATCGTGTTTAAAACCAAATAACAGTCCCAAGCTAATCTTGTCTTCTGCTAGATTAATGCAAATTTGAGGGAATTCAGTGCAATCCCTACCAAAGGACTCATCAGACTAAAAGATGAGGGCATCCACACCAATCATGTCTCTCTGACAGCTTGTTTCCTGGAAGGAATATTGTCCAAAGGCTGAGCTACAGGCTTGGAAGTGTGCCAGAAAAAGTAGCCAGGGCAGTCACTTTTCCTTTTGGTATTTTGTCCCTTAATGGATGATGAGAGGAGATATCATCACCACTGATCCTTGGGGGATGGCAGACTATGTGGTGACAGGAAGGCTCAGGAGATCTGTGTTAAGTGATTTTTTTGTTAGGCACATGATTTTTGTTTGGTGAGTTTCTCTTTGTAAGGCCTCTCCTGTGAGGACAGAAGTCTAGTACAAGAACAGACCAGAGGCTCCCTGTTTCATAAAGCAGTGCTATGTGGTAGCTTTTATCTTCCTCCTCTTTTTGAACGGAACAAAGGTGGAAGGGGAGAAAATAAGCCCTTTGAAGTGAAAAAATGAAGAAATTAGCACCCAGGTGGAAGGTGGTAATTGGTCTGTTTCAAAAGGATCAGCACAGTAGACCTGTGAACAAATTATTCTGCAGACAAGCTCAAGAGATGGTGGTTCTTGCTGGGCGTGGGTCTCCTAGTGGGCCTCCTCTGGTCAGACTTCTAGCTGCCAACATGCTTCTTGTCCTGTGGTTTGCAAAGACTCCCTATAGCCAAATAAACTAAATACTAGCATGTGCCCTGGAGTCCCTGCTGGGCAGTGTCTGAGCTTCCTGTCCATTGGCAGTGGGGTGGGTGTTAATACATTCAATAAGCTGATTTCTCACAGCTGGAAACCTTGATTTTTCACTTCCCTTGGCAGCTAAACTATTGCCTGGTTTGAGGGGAACATTTCTCCATTGACGAATGTCCAGGTGACACAATTTCGTTTCTTTACAGTGGCTCTGAGAAAGGAAGTAGTGTGACCGAAGCACCAGTAATCAAAAAGCATAATGGACTGCATCTCACTCTCCCAGATGCTCATGATACCGACTCTGGTAAGGAAACAAGATTTGTGCTTTCCTGTCCTAAACATGTGCTTTTGTGAGAGATGAATGTTCCGTTTTCTTTGGAGAGGGTGGTGGGCCTGCGCACATCCGTGTTGCTGGGCTGCTGCAGGAGGTCCAGGTCTGCCTCCATGGCAGGCTCTGCTGCAGAATGTGGCACTGTGGTTTGCCTGTACCTTGGCTTCTCCGTGCATAACACAGCGAGGAGTTTCTGCTTTCTTTTACAAAGCTCTCTGAGAGGTATAATTCTGTCTTTTTTTTAATTATTCCTTCCCTCCATCACCCTGCCTTTCCCTGTTTAATTGTTTTTAGATATCCTGATCAAGCCAGCTGCTATTGTTGATTTTGGGAAGCTGAGTGAGAGTGTCAATTCCTATTAGATGGTGACTTGCTTTGGGATTTGTGCATAAACCTTGTGATGTTTTATTATATGGTAAATACGTATTCACAGTCACAGATACAGTCAGATGGAAATAACTGAGACATCAAAGCAGATCTTGGCAGTAAGGGGGAAAGGAAGCTTTCAGAGAGCGCTGCTCACTTGTGATGTTCGTCATAAGTCTCCTGATATTTGGTAGTTCCTTCAAAACCCTAGCTCAAAACAAGATGATGATGTGAGAAACTTGCCTTTTAACTTGGAGGGTTTTTTAGGGAATCAAATGTCTGTCCTTGTGGATGTAGAAGAAACACTTGCAAAGAAAGTGAACTTCAAACTCAGAAACTGGGCAAGAGAAAAAACCTAACACGTAAATCTCATGGATCTCTAGGGAATTAGGGTTTGTTTGAGTCTTAATTGTGCTGTATGCCATGGTGCTGCCTGCCAGAAAGGGCAAATTAATGTAATGTACAAGCTTTGAACCAGCTTTTCATGCACCTAAAGTGATTTGCACTGAATGCAGTTTGGTTTTAGCCGAGAAATATATTCCTCCTCCACTTTGAGAATCCAGGTTTCCATGCTAACATGGTTGCCCCCACAGTGGATGTAAGAATGGAGCTCGTACTGAAATTACACCACCCACCTTAGTGTGGGGCTGGCACTGGCTGGTTTCAGCAGGGGTCTGTGGCTCCCTTCTCTGCAGGCTCTGGGTGCTGCTGTTCTCCATCTGCAGAAGGGAGGCAGCTGGGTCTGCTGTCCCTGTTGGGAGCCTCTTTGAGGACGGTAGTGGGTGAGATTGGAGGGTTCAGCTCTAGCCGCTCTTGCCCTTGTGCTTCCCCAAAGCTGGGGCTCCGGCTGCCTGCTTTGAAGGAGGGAGAAGATCTGATATTTCTGCATTGCTGTGGAACAGGCGATGCTGTCTGCTGTGAAATCCCCTGGGAGCATGCAGCAGCATCGCTGTAGCGCGCAGGCGCTCTGTCATCTCTGGGCTCATCACTGAAGGGTGGGGGTTACTGTGGCCGGGTTTGACACTGGCCTCTCCCTCAGCTAGACCACAATAAGATTATTTGCTGTCCCAGAATTTTAGGTTTGCTGCCAGAAAGATTAATTCCTCTTTATTTTCTTCATCTTCTCCTAACTGAAACAGTGTTCCTAACAAAATTCACTGATATCAGTCAGCTGCCTTGCTATTTATTCTTTTTCTGATTTAGTCTTGTCTTAAAATGCTTTTGCCTGAAGTGATTTAGGCTTGAGAATTCTGTGTTTCTTATAAGCCTAGTAAATCTACTGAGCTACATTTATATTTTGATAGCAGTTTTCTCATAAATGCAAAATATTAGACTCGGACTTTTTGGTCTTAAAACACCCTAGAACAGTGCTTTAAAATTATTTAGATAGATTTTGTATGGCTTATGTGCAGAGCTCATCGCAACAAAATCAGTTTGTTATTTTTATGAGTTATTTCCAAAATGTGTGGAGGGCTTTATTGTAAAATGTGAAGTTTATATTCTGTCTAGTGGAGCTGTTAAATAGAGAAAGAGACTGCACTAAAATAACAAATTGATGCGATACCTTCTTATGCCAACATTTGCATGTATTTTGAGGCATGACATTAAAGTTCTGCGAGACAGGTTTTGTGGGGAAGTTTTTTTAGCACGTTTCTTTAGGAGGCGATATCTTATAACGAGACATTCAGATACTTTTTTTTTTTTTTAATGTTGCTTGAAGTTTTTCCATCTCCCCCCGCCACCCTGAGGTCAGAGTCCTGCCAGTGCAACACATGCTGACCTCCTCTCTCAGGATATAGTGTGTTAAAGCTAAACTCTTTTGTGGCTCCAGTAGCCATCAGCCCAACCCCAGGGGCACCATATTGCTTGCCTGAGATTCAGAGATGTGGCTGAGCCCCTTTCAGTCCAGAAGGGTTGTAAAAACCTTCTCCTACAGAGTTTATTTGGTCAGGCAAGCTTTAAGGAGAACTGCTGTGAGCATCCCAGCAGAGATGGGAAAGAATAGCAATGGCTAAAGTGGAGTATGGGCTGGTTCGGAGAGAGCCTGATCATCTGGCATATACGTGTCTAGAGCAAGGAGTGTATCTGTGTCTGAGGCCGAGCAGGGAGGGCGTGGTCTCTGCCTAAAATATTTTGCTTCCTCTTGTAGGCTGGAGAAGAAGGAAAAGAAAGTAAACATCAAAGGACTGGAATGGCAAGGGCTGTTAAATGCAAAGAGCCTACACTGTAAATCGCTAAGTAACTTGGGTCTCACTTGCCTGGCTGTGCAGATGCCCACTGCTCTGGGCAGGATCAGTCTCAGTCTCAAATTTCCCTGTTGGCAACTACTGGGCTAATGAAGATAAGAAGAGGAGCAGCTAGCTTGGGTTTCTTTGAGAGCAACTACGTTGTTATATTCCTGTGAAGTCTGCTTTGTGAGGGAAGGATGCTTTTAGTAGATTCTGACTGGATCTGCTTAGGCAGCATGTAAACCTCTCCATAATGCACAAAGGTGCCTTACAGTGATAGAGTTTTCTTGCAAGGAAAAGAAGATTTCCCTGAGCTCTGGGGGGATATGAATAAGGCACCAGCCTATCGGCCCACCCAGTGCAAACAGCCCAGCATTACATTTGAGTGCTTGCAAGAAACACAGCTCCACAAAGCCTCTCTGAGAGAGGGCAGTCTTGACAGAAAAATGTGGTACTGAAAGTTGCTTTAAAAGCATGCTAATATAAGAATCTGGTTAGGCTGACTGCACAATCCACAAAGCACATGTAATTTTTTCCAAGTTTGCCAATCTAGAAGGCAAGAAGTCTGCCTTAACTTCAATGCTCTGCTAATAACATCGCTAGCTGTTCATGTGTCCATTTTCTTGTCTCTGCAGTGCAGAGAAGCTGTCTGTGTTTTGGATGTCTGGGGATAAATGCTTGGTAGTTTCCTCTGTGTCAAACACCTCTAGTCTGACTTGAATTTCTGGGAGTTTCAGTGAAATTTCTCACAGGTGGAGATAGGGATGGGGGAGAGGAGTGTGAGTGGGCAAGGCAGGGGGAGGAATCTCGTGCAGAGAAACAGGCTGAAGGTGGATCAGTTAAATAAACTGTTAAATACAATAAATTCTCCCTGCAAAGCTGAATGGCTTTTACCCATACCATTAAAGCCGTAATTGTTACATTACTGCACTGTCATCTCTTTGAACATTAGATCAGGAATGTCTTTGAAAATATGTAGGAATTTAAGAAATGCATCTGGGAAGAACACATTTGCATTTTCCAAGGGAGCCGTGGGAGGCGCCTGCTGCAGGGCTGTTCTGAAGTTCTCCTGCTTGAAATGAATGACATTAGTTAGCAATGAGATAATAGGACAGATATTTCCCATAGCAGTTCTGGGCTTGGAGTTGCACTTGTGGTCTCTCCCAAGCCATGACATGCTCACCTCGGGTTAAGTAGAAGCTGCAGCCATGTCCTGCCTCGCAAAGCACAGGAGGGTAAGGCAGAAACGTCTCTCCCCTCATGCCTGGCGGGAGGCTGGGTCCCTGCTCAGCATCCAGAGCGGAGATGGCCGGGAGACCGTGGCTGGGGACCACAGGGTGATGGGCCGGTCTGCTGGTGAGGAGGTGTGGTTTGGCAACCCTCTCTTCAGCACACTCCAGCTGGAAAAACATGCTGTCCCTCTCAGAGAGACCATTAAGTGCATATGCCCCGTGGCTGCGGGAGAGAAAAAGCGGGATTTTAACTCTAGGATCTTGTGGTTTGTGAGGTCAGCCTGTAAGGATAGATTCAAGAGTAATGCTAATCAACACAAGTGCTTCAGTCACAGCAGCTCTCCAGAGAAAGAGCTTATCAACCATAAAATCACATTAAAACCTATGTATATTAAAATATTTGTTTCTCAAAGCTTTACAAAGCCAGCTCTGAAATCTCATTTTGTAGCTTCTTATTTTATTACCACCATCTTGATACCTCTCTGGGAGGTCAGATCACCAGTATAATCCCACTTGCTGTATTGGAGAACATGGTCCCTGTCCATGCAGCCCTCCTGGGATAAGCTTTTGATGTGATGTTTTGTCCCAGAGTTGTGGGCGCCAAGTACTTTATTCTTGCGTAAATGTTACAGTGCATACTAAAGGTTAATATAGTCAAAGCTCTGAACTCTCTGCTCCCCAAGGTTAAATGAAAAACCACACTTCCTCTAAATCAGTAGAACAATATTGATGTCACTTGAAATGTGTGTGCTGTGTGAATGGGGCTAAGCTACCTTGTAATGCTGTATGAATGTTTTACCGTAGTGGGGCACATTTTGTGATTGTGTGGTGACTGTGTTTATAAAATGGATATTTGTGGAAAATATTTGATGCTAGACTTCTGCTTCCCAAATAAGCAAAATATGGTTGCTTCCTTGATGAATGCTAAGCAGACCTTTATAAAATTACTGTGTGTCTCTTAATTTGCTTCTTTGAGCTGCAGCCCCTGGATAATTTAGTGGGGGTTTTTTCAGTAAATTAACCTTTTATAAAACATAGTTCTCCAATTTGTCATGCCAAAATTCAGCAGAGTTCTTATTACATAAAACCAATGCAGTGAGTGGAGGATCAGACCCACTGCCTTAACAAGCCAGAGAAATACCATAAATAAGTATAAACTACATTATTGTTTGTTTCGTTCATAGGATCACAACGAGCCTCTTCCCTTGCTGCATCAAGACTGGAACAGGCCATGTCTGAAGTAACTGTGCAGAGCAGCACAATGAAGCAGGGACCTGTGAAGCTGTGGACAACTCTTGAACAAATTTGGCTACAAGCTGGTAAGTCCTGGGCCACGTGGAGTTCCTTTTTCCCCCCAGTGGTGAATCAAATGATGTAAGTATTAACAGACTAGTTGAAGTCATTAGTTGGAAATCACTCTATTCCAGCAGAAAATCTGCCTGTCTATCCCAGATGGTTTTTGAAACACCACTTATTTGATTTTGACCCAGAAAAATACTGTAATAGTGTGATTTTTCAGCTCACCTTTCATTTTCCAAAACATACAGAAAACTTTAGTAATCGCTGTAATATGCTTTTTGAAAAAGAGGGTAGGTAGTTCTTCATTAACAAACGGTAGTTCATAAGGACAATTATTTCCATTCTCCTTTTCCTATATGCTTTCCTGTAATAAGACTGGGCAAACCATGTCTTAAGTGTGATTTAGACTGGGAGCTTTTCAATCTTTGCTGAGGTTTAAGTGAAAATTATGAGAAAGAGCAAGTTCTCCACTCTGTCCTTGACTGAACCTCCCAAGGTCTTGTAGGTTGAGTATCAGTTTGAGACACTGATGCAGAAATGCTACTACAGAGCACATAAGGGGAAAAGAAATCAGTGAGGAGAAACTCTACCCACAAGCAATCTCCAAACCCATGGAGGGGTTTTATATAAAGGACATTTGGTGAGGAACAGAGTTGCCCAGCACATTATGCCATTTTCATTCCAGTGTTTCAGAACTGATAGAGTTCCAACCCTGTAATTTTGTTTTTAGGAGGTGCAGTTTTTCTTCCGTAACTGGGCCCGCAGTTGCGCGCTTGAAATTGCCTGTGAGTGCTGTGGTTGCTTATTAGATGTCTCACCATTTGCAATGAAGAAAGAAAAGCAGAACCCCCTGGAAAGCTGCTCATAGTTTTCTATTCTTCATGCAGGAGAACCTTTCAAATTCTCATTTCGCTAATATGTGCAATTGACAGTTCTCACATAAGACCTGGCAGTCTCACCCTACTTCTCAGCAAAGATTTTCATAGCTGTTTTTGTGGGTGATTTCCTACCAATTAGACTTTAGTTCTAGAACAAAATAAATGACATTGTTTTTGCTACAATTTGACTAATATTAACAAAAGAAGTCACCTTATGGAATGCATCATCCTTTAAGTTAATCACATGTGTTTACCTTAATGACTTGTGTGGATGTAAATTTCGGTAATGTGCTGTGGGCTTCAAAATCACCAGCAAGATTTTGCTTTATTCAGTTTATACTCGTGATTTAAGGCTGCAGAGAAGGCTGGTGGGGAGCAAAATAAATGGAGTTTATTATGATGAGAAATCAGGTGTCTGTTGTCCATCATCCTGCAGATAGCTCTAGGCAGTTTACATTTTTGCTGCTGTCTGAAAAGACAAAAGCAATAAAGACCTAGTGCTTGCTGTGAATTGCTATGATTGCTTTTCAGTGTGAATAGAGCGCCTTTCTGAAAGGTGTTAATTAATTCTTTTAGATAGAACTTATTTTTATAAGCTGTAACTTTTCTGTCTTACCGCTTTTTAAGCCTTTGTTTTGCTTCATGCTTACTTTTAGCTGGACTTGATTCAGGATTGATATTTTGAAAACATGTACTGTGACTGCTTTGTAATTTCATTACTGAAGTCAGTTATTGTTATGGATGCAGCTTAATGAGCTCCTGCTGAGGTACTGGCCATTCTCTTCTCACAGTAGTGTGGAAGCTGCTGCATTCTGGTATCTTGAGGGATGAAGAGAGATGCAGGTATTTTGGGGTAGTCTTTACTCTCTATGGAGAAGGGCACAGTGCCTGAATAACTAGAGGACTTCTTGGAAGTGGGTCGACCTTACCCTGGTCTTCATGAGTGGAATAATCCAAAGGGTATCACTGACCATCACTACTAGGATCTTTCCCGTCTGAAAGGAGGGGAAGGAAGGAACAAATATACTTCTAGGAAGTTAGTAACTTCCAAAATAGAGATATTTCATAGACAACAAATTAAACAGAAATGCATGGTTAGAGAAAGTTGAGGTAGTCAGGTGGTTTTGCATTACAGTTCACCCCAAAATTAATGGCTGTGGAAAGCAACAGGCAATTAGTGTAACATTCTGATGCCTGCATATGGAGTCACTTGATACTCATGAAAGGTCTGCATCAGTATGCTGTAGATTTTTATCAGGTTTAGCTTGGACTTGGCCTTTTTCAATCAATGACTCATCTTGTGACTCCAGGCAAGTTGCCTAACTTTTTCATACCTCAGTGTCCTATCTCCAAAGGGAAAAAATATTAATCCGCCTTTGGGAAATGACTCGTGTGTTGTTGTTTTTGTTGTCATTAACACTTTGACCTTTTTAGCATGACTCATAAATCCTTAGATAAAATTATTACAATTTCCTAACCTCATACTATGGTAGATTTATAACAAAGCATCTGTCCTTCTCAGACACTCACAGGACGCAGCTGGCCATGTCTCTGTGCACGGGTATGGACTGAGAGTGCCAGGTTGCAATCGTGTCTGAGTTCCATTAGAGCCATTACAGTTCCCATGCCTCCTCATACCCCAGGGCATGAAAACCAATGGTACCAACCAGCTGGTCCAGTTAGAACTTTGCACTGAGATTGGGAAGAGGCACACGAAACCAGCTATCCCACAGCTATATGGGGCTGCTCTTACAGCCCTCCGGCAGCCAGGCCAGGCCACAAAGCCAGCACATACACTTGCAAAAGGGACTGTTTAAGGGGTGGTAGCTATCCAGTGATGCTTACATAGGGGAATCCTTACTGGATCATCCTCCAGCTGCAGCTGCAGTAGGAGTTCCTGCCTTGTACAGAAGTGTCCTCAGTCCCTCCAAGATGGAGACCCCTCTTTATCTAGCAGGTTTCACAATTAGCTTATGAGAATGTGTGCTTTCCCTAAACAGTGGCTGAAGGGAAGGCTGTGAACCCTGTGCCGATAGTTAATCCCTTCTGTGCTGTGATAAAGATACTTATTTCACCCATAAGAGGGCATACGCTTAGTGGTTTTATTATAACTTTTCTGGGTTTGTCACCAGCATAGTTTTGTAGGGAAGACAATAAAGCACCATCTTTGGATGTGCAGCTGCTAAATCCAAATGCATTGCTCTATAACAGATGCTGTACCTTGTCTTTCCCTGCAGCAATGCCTAGTGATCTTTGGCAAGCTAATTTTTTGTAGCCTCCTGTAAACAAAGAGCTGCTTGATGGATCTGTGGTCTCTAGAAAGAGTAATTTTCTCTTTCAAGCATCAAAATAAAGTGTTGAATTCTCATCGTTAATCTCCTGTCCAGCCATCTCTTACAGGACCACCTGGGAGTACAGTCATGCAGCAGGGAGCTTGACATGTTTCCTTAGTGGGCTTCCATATCTTCCTGTTTTCTGCACAGGTAGTCATAGCTTTGGAAGAGTAGTGTGCTGTCCTCAAAGACTAGAGAGCTCCCTTGCAGCAGGCATGCTTGGAATACTAACAGGCATATTCTATTTCCAAGTGTTCTGCAGCAAAGATTGTTAACACAGGTTGTCTGGTCCCTTTTAACAATAACCCCCTAGCCCTCTTAAATATAGTGGCTGCTTTAAAAGAGTCATCTCAGAACACTTTAACATTTATGAGCCTAAACATTATTCTTGGCCCCATGTCTGAGAAACAGCTCATTTCAGGGAGTACTTAGGAACAGTGCTACAGTGCACGTGCTGTGGTGGTGCAGCTCCAGGAGAGGTGGTCATTATGCAATCCATGTGCTCCTTTCTCCTCTTTGTTCTGCTTTTCAAGGCTGAGAGCTTGAATTCAAGTTTGAGAAGAGGCAAGGAATTTCTGTGGCACTGGTAAAGCTTGTTAACTCCTCCGTCTTCCTGCAGGAAGAGCTGCAAGGGGAATCCTAGAGATTACTAGTGCTAATACTTCTAAAAGGCATACCAGTACTCCTCCTTTTTGTTTAGAAAATAGAGTCATGCTGTTTGGCTAAGAAAAATATGCTTGAAATCGTTCAAATTTATGACCAAAATTTACCTTCATTCGACATTTTTATAAGATCACTTTTGACCCAGAGAGCAAAGCATGTCAGTATTGGAAAGATACAGTGTTAATAGTTCTAAGCTCTTTGGGTAACTGGAATTATTCTTTGGGTAACTGGAATGATTTCTTATCTGAAGTATGTGTGATTATATTTCCAGGCAGTAATAACCCTATGCTCTATTTATACAGAGCATTTTAGAATGCTACAAGCCAGTTTAAATAAGAATTCTAATATCCTAGCTTCTGTTACTGTATTATTTTAAGCCTTACTTTTAACTACAAGGTCCACTTTGTTTGTCTTTACTAGTAGTTTATATCTGACAATTTAGCTTCTTGACTAACCCAATACTTTACCAAATATGGCCACTCACAGCAAAGTAGGTCTGGTAATTTGATCTAAGTTTGGCTAAATGCCTGCTAAGCTCAGCCTGTGAACCTCACCAGGTAGACCCTAAGGCTAACTTAAAGGAGCATTTAGAGGAAAATGACTAGGATACTGTTCTGTGTGCTCACAGTGGGGCTGGAGTGGGCTACCTGCTGTCTCAGTAACATGCTGAAGTTTAACCTAGGAAAAAGATTATACTGAACATGCTACAAACAAGAAATGCGAAGAGAGCCAGTGCAGCAGAGAACAGTGAGCTAATGGAAAAACATCTGCTCCCCCGAGTTATGTACAGCAGGAACTTTTTTTTTCCCCTTTGCGAAACACTTGTGATTTATTTATTTTATTCCATATGGGCCAGTTCCTGGGAAAAAGCTGTGTTAGAGGAGATGGGCTTTGTTCCACGAGAAAGTGTCGTCGGGACCAGTGGGCTGAGGACTCCAACGTGCTGGTCCGCGGCCACGGAGCCGGATCCTGGCAGCAGCCAAGGGTGCAGCCAGGCCCTCCCTGCTGCCCCTCTGCTCACCCAGCACAGCTTGTGTTTGCACAGCCTGCGCATGAGCACTTCAGTGTTTTTCCTTCTCCAAGCTTTTAGCAGTCCTAAGGCCCCGCAAGTTATTAGCACTGATATTAAAGGTGTTTATCAGGTGTGGGAGACATCTTTATTGATATTGCCAGAATAGCCGGATCAGATACTGTCCTGTAATGCAGCACTGGTTGTTGAACCAATTCTAATATTTTTCTTTCTTTTTTCAAGTGCTTTCAAATTTTAGAATTTCAAGTTTAGAACTTCCCCATTCACTGCTTGAGTTCTTGAGCTCCATAAATGCTGCTAATTTCTGTGTCTCTTTACAGTGACACAAAGAACTGTGAAAAGCTGGGGAGCCTGGTGAGGGGGAGCAGGAGAGAGTCCTTTATTACACTTCCATTTCTGAGGAGAATAAAGGCGTATTGCAAAGATGTCTCCCCTGCAGTATTTACTTACTGGGGGGGTTAGGAACACTTCATCTGGAGATAGAAATGGTAAAGTGAGCTGGTTTTGCCCCCTTTGAAATGTTACTAGTGAAGTTAAGAAGCCAGCAGTGGTTCTGTTGAGCCTCCTGACTTAGCAAGCTCTGCTCTAGACTTGTGGTAGAGACTAAAGATAACCAAATTCTCTATTTCTCTTCATCTGAACATCCTCAAGAGGGAATGATAAGTTTTGTTCTGCACTCTCCAGTTTGTTTTATTTTCTGTCAACAGTGAATTTAAAAAGTCAAAAGGATTCTTACAGCCTTATGTCAGTACAGGGTATTTGGGATTGCTTCCTTCATTCCTGAGGCTTCTGGATGTTTCTCAGTGCTGGAGCAGGATGTGAAACTTTGTGGACTGGTAATCCTTTAGCGTGGAGAGTCTTCAAAGAGCACATACCATTTCTCAAAATCTGGGACATGCAAACATTCACACACATGTCTTGAACACTCACTTGTGAAGGAAACAGGCAGCAGCTACCAATGTTTTTTGTTAAGCATTCTGTAGAAAATTTGCCAAGAGATGGAGAGAAACCTGTTGCACTGCCAGAGAATGACTGAGGGTACCAAAAACTAGCATTTCCCCAGCTGCTCAGTAAGTTTGGACAACTGATAAAGTGTACACAGTCGTGAAGAAGGAGGAAGGACATTTATTCGTACCAGAGACAGAAAATAGGAATTTGTACTTGGCTGAGCTGTGTCATCATGTTTTGACTTCACCATTTAGTATAGAAGGTAGCTTGTTACACTTCTGTGCTGCTTCCAAAAGCTTTCACTCTAATGCTGCATTTGTAAATAAAGAAGCTTGGTGGTCATTTCAGGTCCTGTGAGACCCGAAGCTTGAGAATTTAAAGCCAGTCCCTGGACTTCAGTTTGCATGCAAAGAGAGGATGTAAATCTGTTGCCTCATTCAAAAGAGCAAGTGGCTGAGCTCAGGTGTATGGGAACAAGTGGCAGTTTCTGTACTTCATTTCTGTATCAAACGTTTGCATCAAATGAAATTATTGTAGTCAGGATATGCCTTGAGGAATCTGCTGTCTAATCTGCCACGAATTGTCAAGCTGCTGCATGCAGGGTGGTGTCATAGCATGGAACGATGACTAAACCTCACCTGCCAGAAGGGAAAGGCAGTGGGGGAACCGTTTGTCATGGTAATAGCTCAGTAGTCACTGCTGATGGCAGAGCTGTCTCAGAGTGGGTCTTTCCAGCTGGCTAAGGGCTCCTGCAGTAACAAGCGTTAATAGCTCCTGAAGGCAGATGATGTGGAACAGAAATCACCTTCCTCACAGATGCTCTCACTTTCTTGAGTGCGAAGGGCTGCTCTGCACTGTACCATCCTGCTGAGCATTTGGCCGTTATCCTGGCCATGTCACTGTGCAGTAACATTTTTGGGGTGGATGAGAGTAGAGTGCTTTAGATGCATCAGGCACACACAACCAAGTGATGTGGAGCAGTCTACTTTGTGGGAGTTAAGCTGCCTCTTGGATAACACCAAATGTGATTCACAAGGAACGAAATTTTAACTCTGGGGTTGTTCACGCTGCAGAAAAACATTTCAAATATGTTTGATTTCTTTAGGCTAGAATTCCGGTTGTTGCTGCGGTGACAAGCACTATCACTCTTGACACTGCTTTGAAATGGGGAATAGAGTCAGTGTTCAAGGTGATGTGGAACAGCTCTGTTTCTTAGACAGCAGTGCGATGCAGATGTGAATGGATTACACTGTTGTTATGCCCCTGATGGACTCCCTAACAGAACTCTGCAAATAATTTTATCTTGGACAAAATAAAGGGGCTGACTGTAGGACACCCAGCTTTGTCAGTGTTCTGGGAATTGCTCTTGGTCTGTGCATTTGTTAGTGGGCTTTGGAGAGCAAGTAGATGATACGCTTCTGGCAATTTTCACTTGATTAAGGATCGTCACTGTAGATGAGCTTAAATGCTAGCAGAAATAGCTGAAAGAACTAGGAGCTTGTATTAGAAGTTAATAACAGTCTCAGTGCAGAGGCATGCTGCTCTCAGGGACTGGGCCCAGCATTAAAATGGGTGCATCAGGCTAGTTGCAAGCCCAGGCAGAAGAGGCCATAGCCACAAGAGAAGACAACAGTTGTTTGGAAGAACAGCAGAATAGTTTGGACAGTACTGCAAGAGAGCACAAGGGGAGACATAAAATGAATCTGAGAAAGGAATGAATCGTGCTAGGCTGAACCTTGAAGTCAGCTGGATAGCTGCTTGTGGTCTCTGCAGGCGCAGGCTCAATAACTGAATGAAAAGAGAGTGAATGATTCAGCCCGTGTTTGCCCATCCATGCAGTGCACTGTCTCTTACCTGTAGGTGAGAGTGCTGAAACATTGCCTAATATCATTCACATGCAGAATTTCTAGCATTATTCCAGAGAGAATAATAGAAGAGTGGTACATCCAGGATCATCATCTCTCTGCTCAGTAGCATTCGGAGAGCTTTTGGTTCAAAACAGACTGTAAATTTGTAAATTTATTTAAGTTTTTATGGAGATGGTGTTAAGTGAGAGAGAGCAAGGAAGCTTGGTTTTAGATTCAAAGCTCTGAAGAATGTCAGTACCAAGAACAATCTAGTCCAATAATTAGAGGTTCATAAATGGTTTCCCTGAAGCATTGACCCTTTCACAGGGTAAGAATTACAGCTATTAGATACCTGTGTCAGCATGAGAAGGTATGCTCTGCTTTGGAGTGGAACTGGATGCCAAGTCTCCATAACAGAACTTCCTCACAAAGGCTGCTAATTTGGTTAGATGTTATTTACAGCATAATTAGGTTATATAAGGAGATAGGCTGATTAATCCGGTGGTCAGGAAGCTGCTAACCCAGGTAACATGAAAGCAGGTGTTTCAGTACTTTCAGTACCACTGAGGGTTTTACCATGGTAAGTTTAATAGGTCCTTGTTTTCTGCATTTGATTTCTGCCTCTAGCTGTGTTTTTATTCCCTGTTACATAAACGTATCTTGTTAATCTGTAAATAAAATGAGTGTGTAATAGAAGTGAAAAATGAGTTTACAGAAAACACATTTCAGTGCAGGCCTAAACAATGTCCTTTAATGTCTATTTTTAGCTGGGTAGCTAAAATTTTTAGCATGTCTTTCCTTTGGTAGCCAAAAGGCACCCCTCTCATTCTTTTTTATGCAAATTAGGCCTCCCACACCATTAAATCATTTTTATTGACTATTGAGCCTGCAAAGAAATGGACTGAACTTTAATATGCTACATTACCATACCATAAAATACAATTTGTAGATCTTATTTAGATTCTGTGTTGCTGCATTTCCTCGAAATAATTGTTATTACTGAAGAAGATTTACAGGCACTGTTGAAAGAATAAGTACTCTCTATTTTGCATGCATTGAAACACCGGCTGTGCGTGATTTCGTATCTAAACCCACTTGCTCCCAGTTCTGTTCTGAAATGAAACAAGTCACATGATGCTCTTAGTTGCTAATAGAGCTTTTAGTATGGCAGTGTCCAGAACTTCTGCTGACTTCAAACACTGCCAGGATTTCACCCCTTCTTTTGTGCTTCTAAGTTGGTGCAAACTTTGGGAATGGAGTGTTCATCTTCAGGCTGTGAATTGTCGCTTTGCACATCCCTGGGCTCATTAATGCCACATGCATGGCGTCAGCTGCTGTGCAGCACTTGGCAGGAAAATGCTCTGTTCCTTGGAAGTGCAAGGAAAATACTGTCCTCCCACAAATTTTTGCAAAAGGCTGTGCACATATTTAGCTTGACAAGGTACATGGCCTTGCTTTCTGTTATTATAGATAGCTGCAGCCTCTTGGAGCCAGGGGAAGGGATGCATGCAGAGATTTTATGATTAACCAGAAAGAAATGTATGTGAGTCATTCTGAAAGAGTATAACAGTATAACTCTTCTGACAGGGAAAATATTTTGCTCGTGTTGACAGCCTTGGAGAATGACATTTATCCTGTACCACAACCTAGGGATGGCTGAGAAATACTCGAGCATTTTCTCGGCGGTGTCTCACCCTTCTTTTAGGAGGGTCACCTCAGAAGTGGAAAGGTGTTCAGCCATGCTGTCACAGAATCATTTTTAGTGTGCCAGTAGAAATGCCATTTGTGATCCCAGTCTCATGTCTGATAGGCCAAGGTAGGGCCTTCCCATGGTCAGGCAGGGGACTGCCTTTGAGATGCTTCCCTGCTGTGCCGGTTTGGGCCAAATTCAGGGAAACGTTCAAAAGGAACGTGTCCTCCTCCCCCACCAGGGTCAGGGAAAAAAAAAAAAAGATTTTCCTTGGAGGAAAGTGAAGGGAAAAAACGATTTATTTAATGAACACACAGGAAAAGAATAATAATGCTAAATAATAAAACCTCTCGCTCTGGAGAGAAACCTGGCAAGATTTGAGAGTCCTTCTGTAGGTGTGGTCTCTCTCCTCTTCGGAGCTGGGTCTAGGTGGGCCCACCTCTGGGCCTCGGGGGAGAACTCTCCCGATGTGTTCTGATGTTGAAACAGTCCAGAAGAGAATAAGGGAAAAAAAACCCCAAAGTTCCAAGAAAACAAGGTTCAACTCTCCGTCTCTCTCTCTCTCCAGAGAAAAGGAGCTGAAAAGCTGGCTGAAAAGCAAGAAGGTGCTTCTTCCCCTCTCCCTGCTGCAGCAGCACGCTAATCTCTGTGTCCTTGAAGCACAAACTGTTTTGAAAAGTTTGCTCAGTTTTTTTTCTCTCTCTCGCACCCAGTTTTAAAGGCACAGAAAGGCTCAGGATCATATCTGGGCATAGAGCGGTGATAGGGGATACAACAGCATAAAGTCACCCCAAGACACCTGGTCACCTCTAGCAAGCTCCACGTCACCATGCCAAGTCCCCACAGTCATCTGGGTCTCCCAGTGTTTTGAAATTGTAGAGTTTCAAAGCTATTCAAGAGGAATTTTCACTCTTATTTCCTCTCTCCCAGAGACTTCCCGAAACTATTCACTGCCTTTAAAAGTCAGGACATTTAAGGTTGTGTCTAATTTCAGAATAGTTTTTCTAAATCTGGAGCCTGAATTAATAATTTTGAATTGGACTCTTGAGCTGTCAATACTTACTGCATGACATCAGTTTAAAAGAAAAAAAAAAAAAGAGAGACACTTGAGTTTTTGCAGTGAGAACATGAAGAACACAGGTTATGGATCAAAGAGCAATGCCTGCTGTATGAAGAAAGAGAATTATTTTATCTACATACATGCTTACACGTGTGTATATATATATACAAAAAAACCCCCAGTTTCTCTTTTCAATTACATGTGGCAGTGAAAACTGAGCATCACTTTTGACCTTTTGAAAGAATTTAATATCAAATAAATCTAGAATTAGAATAGACTGTTTCATTTGGAAGGGACCTACAACAATCATCCAGTCAGACACCACAATCATCTAGTCCAGATCCTGAGACATGTTAAAGTTCAACCATGAGATACGTTAAGAAATTTATCATGAGAAATTATTTTATTAACAAGTTGACATTCAAACACATAAGTATGTCTGTTACATATTTTTTTCTAAGAGAACCACTAACATAGTTGCTGATAGTTCAAGTAAATGAGCAGTTTCTTCCAAGAGCTGTATTTTGTTTTTCTGTAATGTATGAGGATGTAAATGGGTGAATATGCAATATAAATAAGTCTATATTATAAAAGCCTTTTGATTTTAACAGTCTCTGAAAAGTTAAGAGACAGTTGTCTCATAAGCTTGCCAAATAAGCAGAGAAAAACACTTTTAATTATCTTTTCAAATGGGAAAATACTCTTTTAAGTAAGTTATCTAGTGTCCAGCTCAGATGTGTCGTATTACTCTGACATTTTTGAAGTTCTCAGTAGACAGTGATGGCTTATTCTGTTCTTTTTTCCCCCCACAGAATTTTTGGAAATATGTGTGATGACTCCCAAGTAGCTACCAGCCCTGCTTGATTAGGGCTCAGTTCAGCACTGTTTACTTTCCCAGTAGAGGAATCGTTAAGGCTTCTGTCAGGACACCACCCAAAAGTGTCCATGAACATCTGTTTAGATCCCTTAGCATTAGGAAAAGATACATTCAGTGAATCTAGTCATGATAGTAAGCACTAACCATAGTACTAAGTATTGTGCAGGATCATGGCCTCACATTTTAACAAGCTTAAGGCAGATGATATATAATTAATATGAAGAAAGGTCTCTGCTTCATTTCATCTAATAGTAGGGTGGTTTTTGCTTTATTTTTACGGCTTGGTGTTTTGTTTTTCCTTCAGCTGAACTCTTCCTGGAACAGCAGCATCTCAAAGAAGCAGGCTTTTGTACCCAGGAGGCAGCTAGTCTTTTCCCCACATCTCATGCTGTACTGTACATGCGTGGGAGGCTTGCAGAGATGAAAGGCAATTTGGAGGAGGCTAAGCAATTGTATGATGAAGCGCTCACAGTGAATCCAGCTGGAGTGGAAATTATGCACAGCCTGGTGAGTTTGCAGGGGCTCAGCTCCATTATAGTATTTATGTTCCTGATTAACTGTAATAAGAGGGGAGAGGGCTCATGCTTGCTCTGGATGCCATTGTCTTCCTAATCCTGAGAGCAAGTGACTGTTCCAAGAATAAATTGGGTAGTTTGAACCTCTATTTTAAGACTGGATTGAATGTTTTTAACTAATTAGGACTTGTGTCAAAAGTAAATATTTTAATTGACAAAGGCTGATAGTTTTGGAAGTCAGTTCACTGCTTTGTCTTTGCTGCTTTTCCTACTAACTGTTATGCATTTTAAATAAGCAGTACACTGATGTTTGGAAGATCCAAACTAAATAACTGTAGATAGATAGATATGGAGTTTGTAAACCTTGGGCTGGTTTCTTGTGTCTACTCAAATCAAGATAAACTAAGAGTTTACAATCTGTTACTGTCGTAAGCTGCAGCTTAGTTCCAGCGTTCTATAGGGGCAGTGACTCCACATTTGTGGGGATGTTTTTGGTAACACTCCTACCCAGCAAGTATTCTTTTTCTGTGGCACCAAGCCCAAAACGAACTGTTTTCCAGACACAGGGCCTAGAGCTTAATAACAATAATAATTATACAGAGAGCTTTGTGGAAGACCAAAACCCACTTCTCTTGTGAAATCAGAACAGTTAATCATATTTCATCAATGGTGTGTCTTGTTAACTGTAGCCCTTACCAGTTCTCTATGGGATTTTAGAAGTTTGTCTTGACTAATTTAATTTTTACGGGAATTCTAGATCCATGTGACTCCTTAGTGTCTTTGCTAGCACGTTTGTGTCTCCTGGCATAAATTTGGTCCTGATGAGGTTTGCTGGCAACTCCAAAACTAAAGGGGTATCAGTGTACAAGAGATCAAATGTTAAGTGAATTTATAATTGAGAGAAAATAGTAGAACCTACAGGCAAAGGGCAAGATATTTGGTAATAATAAATGTTCAGTACAAAAATAGCGAATGAATAGCTGGCGCACGTCAGGAGAACATTACAAGACTGCTGTACACATGTCAGGCTTATATGGGGCGATAATATTACTTTGTTGTTGTAATACAGCCTTTACAAATTCACTCAGTAAAAACCTAGCTAGATGGAATGATGATCTTTGCTCTGTGTCGTGATTTCGGAGAAGTCGCTGATACCAGAAAAGCCATCAAATTAGATGCCAACATGATACTAATACCTCTCATTTTTGTCTTATTTTATGGACATAACCACATTCTGTGTCTTCACATTTCAGTTGCATGCAATTTTCTGAAACGATAGTAACTTGGAATAAAAATTTCCAAGTTGCACATCTCAGATGTTCTGGCCCAGTTTACTTCAAAAAATGTCGTCCCAACATGGCTTAGCTGATTCTGAAAAGGAGGCTAAAGAAGAAACCTTAAAAGCTTCTGTGATATCTTCTTCACTGTGCCTTAGTGTCTCCAGGCTTTGTCAGGGGTGGGTAACATATCAGTGTGCTCTCATCCCTGAGAAAATCTTTCCTAGGTTAGTTGTAACCTTTAAAAAACACATATATGGTTAGTAGATAAGTATTTCTGTAAGCTTTAAGGAGTCTGTGAATGCTTATTCCCCTCAAACTTTTCAAGAAGAGCAAGAGGAATGGGCCTTGTAACTCAAGGCCTGTCTGCCTCACTTCAGTGACTGGTAAAATTATAGAGATTATTCTGGGAGGTATTGAAAAACACCTGAAAGACAGTGCAGTCATTGGTCACAGCCAGCATGAGTTCATGAGGGCACCTGCTCTGGGGCAGTCCTGGGTGTACCTACAGCGTGGGGCACGAGAGGATGGAAGGCTTCTTCACAGAAAGAGACCTGGGGGTCCTGGTCAGTGACAAGTTCAACGTGAGTCAGCAGTGCCCTGGCAGCCAGGAGGGCCAAGTGTGTTCTGGGGGCAGCAGGCCCAGCATCGCCAGCTGGGCAAGGGACGGGATTGTCCCGCTCTGCTCTGCACTGGGGCGGCCTCACCTCGAGTGCTGGGGGCAGTTCGGGGTGCCACAGTATAAGAAGGGTATTAAACTATTAGAGAGCATCCAAAGGAGGGCAACCAGGACAGTGAAGGATCTTGAAGGGAAGTCGTATGAGGAGCCGCTGAGGTCTTTTGGGCTGGAGGAGACTGAGGGGAGACCTCATTGCAGTCTGCAACTTCCTTGTGAGAGGAAGAGGAGGGGCAGACACTGATCTCTCTGTCTCATGACCAGAGACAGGACCCGAGTGAATGGCCTGACATGTCAGGGAGGGTTAGGTTGGATATTAGGAAAAGATTCTTCACCCAGACAATTGTCAGGCACTGGAATGGGCATCCCAGAGAAGTGGTCACAGCACCAAGCCTGCCAAAGTTCAGGAAGTGTTTGGACAATGCTCTCAGGCACATGGTGTGACTCTTGGGGCTGTCTTGTGTGCGACCCAGAGATGATCTTGATTGTCCTTGTGGCTCCGTTCCGATTCAGAGTAATCTATGATGATGTTTCAGTCAAGGGATGGATGTAAAATTTAGAAGGGTTGGAAAAAGGCAGTGAGATGAGAAATTTGGGGGCAGAGACTCAGTCTGTAAGCAAATAGGGAAGAGGAAAGAAACTGAATAACAAAGTGAGAGAAATAAGGATAGAAAATATGGTAAGATAGGTAGCACCAGATAAGACTGGATAGATAAGAAGACACATGGATGGAGGGGTGGGCATGCTGGAAAGGATGAATTAAAGGGATCGGTCTCCTTAAGATTCTGAATCTTCCCACCCTGGTGCCAGCAAATACCAGTGAAAATCACTTCCTTAAGCATATACCTCACCTCCTTTGACTTGGCCCTGCTGGCAGCCTGTGGTTCACACCTGTTAGCTAAGATAGCAAAGGTCTGGTCTATCCCTGCTGATATGAATCATGGCAGTAGTTACATGATGGCACATAATGGCATTCCTTTGTGTGCTTTTCCAAAAGCTAGGAAATTGCACATAACAAGTTAGAAGCATCTGATGAGCACTATAGAAAAGTCTGTAAAGAAATTAATCATTCTGCCTTCAGAATAGAGCTGGAATAATGTGCAGTAAACAAGGCTTTTAGGGCTATGCATCAAATAAAAAGGGCAAAAATAAAATATTGAATGGCTGCTAGCTAAGTGATTTTGTCCTGTGTACTGAATGAGACACTGTCCCCATGGAGAACTTAAGACTCGGTTTATGCAATTGAGGATGTAATGTAACAAGTGGCAAATTCTGAACTTCCTCGAGGCCATCAGAAGAAAACTGATTGTCTTTCTGAAATGTATGTATTAGCCAAGTACCAGCTGTACTTTTATTAAAAATACAAGTTCTTGAGCACAGTATGTTCAGTCCCCTACCAGAGGGAAATATATGTCTTGGATTATGCAAGAGGGCAAACTAGATTATCAGCTAGTTCCAAGGGGTTTGAAATTATGCAAGACACGTACACAGGCAGCTGGAATTAAATTCACACATGTTTCAGTGCTGGTCCCCCCAGTTTGGATACATTGTTTTCCCACTCTAGTAGTACTGTTGTGGATATGTAATAATTTAGAGAAAGAGGAACTGGTTATGAGAATTAGTTTGACTTGAGACAATTGCCATCCAGCTGACCTAGTCCATTTTAAGGGAAAACTCTGCTGTAGACAGTGCCGAGCCTCCCTGGTGTATCAGCATCAATTAGCAAAGTAGTCATGTCTCTTCCCCTGGGCTCTCAGAACTGGGTTGTCAAAGCTATATTTGGAAAATTCCAACCTGAAGAGTGTTGCTGGCTTCAAATGAAGGGCACAGATCTAGCAATGAATGAGTCCATTGGGTGTCAGTAACTTCACCCTTAGACAGGGTAGACTCACCACCATAATACACACAATCTGTTTCTCTGCACAGCTGAAAATGGCTGTGTTTTGCTGTGACTGTATGGTGTTTACAATAGCTGTCAAATCAGCGTGCTTTCCATATAAAGCATACTGCTGCATGGCAGAGGAGCACCATACAGCAGCACTGCACTGCCAAGCGCATCCCAGGGGGTGGGTGCCGTGCTCTGCTTCATCCCAGGGGCCTTTGGCACTCGCTGTCCAATGCTGTGGTTAGGAAACCACAGGCACTTCGAAAATACCACACAGTTGTGCTGCTTCCTGTGACACTTGCGGTTTCTGAGTGATGTCACTGGATCCTTAAACCTGTGTCAGGAGTCCACCACTGGCCTTTACAAGTACTACTGGCTAATACCTGATCTAAGGAAGTATATTTGTTGAGGAATTTTGTTTTCATTTGAAAAAGACATACAGAATCAGTTTTTGGGGCTGTTTGCAGCATACTCCTGGTAAGGTGAGCAACTACTCCTTTGGTTAGGTAGCTATTTGCTGCCAGAAACAATTAGCTTGGGTTGGCCCCTAAAAATTGTACATCCTGTGAGACCATAGTTTCTTTAATAAATACAACTTGCTAGGGTTCTTTTTCCACATTTTTCGTGGTTCTGTCTCACGTATTTCTGTCATCCCTTCCTTTACTAGAACAGCCCTGTTTCTTTCTTCTTCCCTTTCACAGGCTCCTTCTGGGGCCTGCTTGCACAGGTCCTAGAGCACTTCTCCCTCCCAGGGGCTGATGGAGTTTCTACTGAGCAGGTGTATTTGCTGGTCTAGAAACAAGAGCTTAGTCCATATCTCCTTGTCTTACGCCATGACCTCTGACAGCACATTTCTACAGCCAAATACCTATGGCTTACGTCTTTCAGTATGTACCAAATTTGGTTATATAACATCATGCAATACACAGCTTTGGGATGGTGATAACAAAATAGACATGTGCCCAACCAAGTCAGAAAATATAACGTAAGCTGGGGCAGATGACACCTCCTTGTAAAGCGACACACAAATCCACCTACCTGTATGTAACTAGAGAAAGTCACTGAAATTTGTTAGTTCCCAGCCACAGTGCATTCAGCACCATTCTCACTTTCTATTCAGACGAGGAGAAAATCAATGCCAGCACATTGGATTGGAGTCCTAAAGCTCTATATGTAGTATTGCAAGTCAGACTAAAAACTAAGATATTCAGAAGACTCCTGCCCAGCATGCATCTCACATAGCACTTTGTCAAGTCACGGCAATTCTCAGCACATTTTAGTTCAGGGAAGAAGAGAAAGAATCGTCTGTTTAAAAGGGAAGGAAATGGGCACCCTCATCTCCATCACTGTGCCAGATTTAATGAAAACAATAAAAAATACCATCAAAACAAAGCAAAAAAATTGCTTGACTTATACTTGGATATTACTGAATGCAGTGGAAAATTGTAATGATTCCTTACTTCTCTTGAAGGTTGGGGCAAGGGCAATAAGGTTGGTATCAGAATGCCATGTAGCTGTCTGCGCTACCTCATCCCTATCCTTGATAGCAAGACAGAGTGAACATTATATTGGGTTTTGTTCATAATGTGTCCCTATTCATAATGTGTTTTCTTGTGACCACGTGAATGGGTGGAAAACATGATCTTGTGAACACATAATTGATTTGTTCCATAATGAAATCAAAGAGAATATACAGCTAACCGAGGTTGTGCTAATCAAGAGAGTTGTTCTTTGGCTGTCCTCTGCACCACGAAACATAAGGTTGGCAGCCATGCAGGAAGGGTTCACAGTCACAGAATACTCTCCAACTGAAGTTGGAAAAACAAGCTTCCCACTCACTTGGCTTTGAGTCACCTAAGCCGGGCCAGCAAATTGACTGCAGGCTGTTTGGTGACCATCATTTTCCAAGATTAGTGTAGATTGTGGCCTTTCCACAGGAAGACCTCGTTATTTTTTGGGAGAAGTTCTTTTTGGTAAATGCAGTTGGGGAGGTATCACCTGCATACTGGAATCACAGAATGGTTGATGTTGGAAGGGATCTTGGGAGATCTTATAGTCCGACTCCCTGCTTAACAGGTTCAGCTAGAGCAGGGTACCAGGACCATGTCCATGATAGTTTGACTATCTCCAAGGATGGAGCAACCTCTGTGCGATCTCGTCCAGTGTTTGATCCCCCTTACAACAAACCAAGCTTTTACTAATATTCAAATGGAATTTCTTGTGTTTCAGTTTGTGCCCATCCAGTCACTGGATACCCCTGAGAAGTTCTAAGAGGTTCCACTTCTTTACAACTTACCATCAGATATTTACCTGTACTGATAAGGTGTCTTCTCTCTTCTACAAAGCTGAACAGTCCCAGCTCTTGGCTTTTCCTTGTATGACAGATGCTCCAGTCCCTTGATGATCTCGATGCCCCTTTGCCTGGACTCTCTCCAGTATGTCCACATCTTCCTTCTACTGGAGAGCCCAGAACTGGACACAGTACTCCAGGTGTGGCCTCACAATGCTGAGTAGAGGGGCAGGATGAACTCCCTTGACCTTTTAGCAACACTCTCCCTAATGCAGCCCAGGATACTGCTAGCTGCCTTTGCTGCAAGGGCACATTGCTGGCTCATGGCCAGCTGCTTGTTCACCAAGTCCTTTTCTGCAAGGCTGTATTTCATCCAGTCATCCCCCCCACCAAAGTGAATCTGAAGCTATTACCAGGAATTTTTTCTGCAAGTAGATACTAAACATAACATTAGCACGACTGTATCAGGTCAGGCCTTTCAACTACTCCTCCTCACCACGAGCAGCAAAGAAGTGCCTAGGAAAGAATGAGGCCAGGGCAGGCATACGTGGTACTTCTGAGGTTGGGACTTAGCTCGGGGACATCCCAAAGTAGAGGTAGATTCTCCTTGCATAGCAATTCCCAGTGGATTTCTCCTTCATGAGCTTGTCTTGAGCCTGTGTTAGAGCTTTCATCATTGACAATACCCTTCGGCAAGGAGACCCACAGGTCTGCTTTCTGCTGTACAAAGAACTGCCAGATTCTCTGTGTTCTTGATGCAGCTCTTCTTAGCCACACTGATGCACCTTATTCTCACTTTGGAAGACATAACTTACTGCTGATTCTTATTCATCCCCCTCCCATTACTGATTTTACAGGTATCTGTCACTGAACTAGTTCTGTTCCTTTAATCATTGCTCTTACCTCTCTCTGAACTTCTTACAGTTCTTTTTAAGATGAGCAGGCTAGAACAAATAACACACTTACAGAAAAATAGTTTAGCTTTAAAGGCAGTGTTGTAGACTCAGTGTTTAAAAAAAACCCTCTCTACCCCTTGGTCTTTTGCTCATGTATATACATTTTCATAGAAATACAATGTTCTATTTCAACTGTTTTGTATTGACCTGATTTTGTTATCAAAGCTCTCTTTCCATCTCCTCATGCCTGTAAGGGCTGGATTTTATTTTATGAATGGTCAGCATCTCTGATAAATGCATGGTTATATATAATAGCAGTAAGCAGTGTAACACTTGTCTCAGGTCCTTGCAGAGATGTCAGTGTCCCAGTCTGTGAATACAACACAGCCAGCAAGTGTGCAGTTCTAGTCTTTGATTGATATATATATACACTTCATTTTGCTTGCCAGAGACATCCTTTTAGCTGGCAGAACACAAATCTTGCTCTGCTGGTAATGCTAGAAGCTGAAGAGCTTGATTGAGAACAGATTTTTTAATAGATTATGTTCCTTTTGCCTAAGATAAGTGCATTGCTCTTGATTAGATTTGAGCGTTTAAAAACTATATGATGCTTTATTTAAATCTTCTGCTCTTAATTGTTCAGTGGGTACAAGGGCTGAATAAAAAGAAAAGACTTTGCAAAGTCTTGGATTGTTTAATTTGGCCTTCATTGTGTACTTAGGATGCAATTTCATGTTCATTTTAGTAGAAGAGTCAACCTATTGTCTCCAGACTCGCATTTGGTAGCATCAGGGTAATTTGAACACTACAGTTTCTACTGATTAGAACATGGAAATGAATTATTTCTGTTCATTTATTTCATTTTACCTCACAGTATGGTGCATGCATCCTTGTTTTCAAAGGCATCCATTCACATAATAAAACATGGCTTGATTGCTTCATATTTTCAAGGATGACATGCGTTACTTCCTTGGGGATTTGTTTCATGCTGCCATGCAGTAATGATATAAATCACAGGGCAGATTCTCTGCATGGGTAAATTATCATGGCTCCATCACACCAAGGTCTGTATGTCTTGTAAGGTAGCTAGGATGCTAATTAAAACCATTTTTACCTTGAAAACTGAAATTAGAATGCTTTCTGTGCTTAAATGTGAGAACGAAAGAGCATAGTTTTCACATTAATGGAGTTATTATCTTCTAAGGAGCTGCTTTATGTCTATAGTTTACCCAATTTGTTGGCTATTTTGTAGATAGGTATGCCGTGGTCTGTTTCCATTTTCTAGGGACATTTCTTGCTCAGTTTTTTATATTTGTGTACAGAGAATTGAACGTCACAATTAAAATGCATCCGCCAGTCGTTAGGACAACTGTGCATTTGTCCTAAGTGTAATTAGGTGGATAATTGTATCTAGAGAGACACAGCGAGCAACCTGGTTTTGTCTGTTCTGGAGAGACTTCTTCCTGGCAGCATGAGATGCTGCTCCCCTTGCTCCTGTTTAGGCAAAGGTAATAAGCAGAGTTAAGGACTGGGCAGTTTTGAGGAATTGGACAGTTGTACTACTTTTATGATACTGAGAAATAGTTTTCATTATCACAGCTACTACTTAAAGGGAATCTTTGAGAAACTGCTGTCATGAGAAGTTGAATTTCAGTAGGTAATGCCTGCAAAATAAATTTTTAACTATTCTTTAACATAGAAAACCATTGAGGATTTACTTGTAATACTTTCTAAAGGTCTGGGGTTTTTTCCCTTAATACACATATACTTTATGTTCATTACTTTAAATGTTTTTGGATGGTATCAAATGTAAAATGTAGAACAGAATGTAAAACCTGCTTCAAGAAAGATTTATTTTAAGGTTTGAATGTATGTATTGACTACAGTTTTTAATTATATTCTGTCTGTTTGATGCTAGGTTGGTGTGGCTTTTGAGTTATAGTAAAAAGGCTTAGAAATAGAAAGATACAAACCGATATTGCATGTTAAAGTACTTCAGATGCTCGCTATAGCATATCCTCCAAACCTGAGGAGGCACGAGCCGCGCTGTTAGGGCTGTTTGGGAGGTGCTGCTGTGGAGGGGGTCTCTTGGTGTCTCAGAAAGAGAGACACAGAGCACCCAAAGCAAATGTATGAGAACAAGTGAGCTCCAGGTTTCTCTTCCCAAACTAAGCACCGTTTCCTGGTATTTATCAAAGCACTTCAGGCTGGGGCTTTGCTACTGTTGTGCAACAGGGCGTGCCTTTCTCTTCCAGAGAGCAAAGAACTGCAACTCCGTCATTTTCCATTGAAGGCAATTGAGTGGAGAGGCTGGAGAGGAGGTGGAGCCCTGGCTCTCACCATTGCTGGCACGGCCAGCTCTGCTGCACTTTCAGCTCTGATTATGTGTCACACTGTACTCTAAACCTCTGTAAAACAGGGATGAAGCTACTAATCTGCTTCATCTGGGGTTTGTGGAGCTTAATTAATATCTGCACATACTTTCATATGACAGACACACTGTAAGCGCAAAATCTTATTTATTCTGATTATATGTCTAGATTCCTTTATTCATGTGGGATTTGGGACCACAAATTATTTTGGACAAAGTACTGCAACTGTTCAGCACAAATGATGTGCTTTACAGCTTTGAGTACCCTTAGGTCCCTAAATGTAAGTAGTGGTGAAAACATTATTGCGATGGGAGTGGGATTTAGGAGGCAGATCTGCAAACTGTTTCTTCCTCTAGCAAGGATTTGTTTTCATTAGAGGAATATGCTGTGCCTGTGTGTTGTGCCTTGCCTTCAACTGTACTGATAAATCATTATAGTGGTGCTGTGAAGGACAGAGTAAAACAGAAGCATTTGTGACTCTGACGACTTTCTAGCACAGCCCGCTCCTCTTCCTGGGGATAAGATATGACAACGCCTGCAAAAAATAGCTTTTTGCAGGGGAGAGGGAGAGTGCTTCCTTTCTCTGGCAGTGAGTGTATCCTCCTGCTTTGCAAATTCAGTGCAAGCAGAACATCCTTGTGCCAGTACAGTTCTGCAGTTTTTCCCTGGTGAGAAGGGGTTTGGATTTTTAAGGGAGAGATGGCAGACCTAAAGGTAGAAGCAGCATTGGAGCAAAAGTCATTACAAGCGATTCCAAAAATGGAGCAACCTTGAATGAAGTGCCTTTTTTTTTTTCTTTTCCTTCCTTAAGTAAGTAATAGTGACAGTCAACAGGAGATTCGAGCCACCCAAAGGAAGACCAGTGACGTCTTCTGTGCTGCAGCTTTGAGAGCTACAGACACTGGGACTCTCTTAGGTCTACCTAATATGGAGTGCACAAGAAAACACTGCAGGGGTGAATTTGCGAAGTCCTAATATCCAGCAGGATATTTTTGGACTGCTCTGATAGTACAAAACATTTAAACATTTCAGCCCACCCCACAAGTTTTTCCTCGATGTGGGTAAGTCCCTATATGCTGTGAACAATTTTTCTCGCTACTTTTTTTTCTGTTCAATGCACTGCATTTCTCCAGTACATTTGGAGAACAGGCAGATGGTGATATATAGGTGCATAAGAGAGAAGGGGAGGGGAAAGAATTGGAAGGAACATAGAAGAGACAGAAAAAAGCATAGACTGCTGCTTACTTTTAAAACACTTTTAAAGCATTGACCATTCAGAGACAGTTAAAATCACTTTTTTCTTCTTCCATCAGCTGTTCAATAGGATGTTTCTGCCTTTTCTCCACCTCATAGATTTCTGCAGGACATGAAGCCAACCTTGATTTGCCCCAGATGGCTTTTTCAATGCTATTTATTTGCTATTTTATCCAAGAAAGGTCAAATTCACTAAGAATCTTAAGTGCACTTAGGTCAGAAGCTTGTTCCAGTGGTGTTGAGGGAGTATCTGAATACAACAGAACAAACAATCCGGGACCAAGAAATTGGGAGGAATTCCTCAGCCATTTGGAAAGCTCACCTCCTGAGGCAGGAACTTACTGTACATTTCCTGTTTGCTCTTTGCAGCATCTAAACTTGTGCATTTTTTACGTGCTGAAAACATTCCTCTTGCTCCTTTCCTCTTGTCCTTCCTCATGCTTCTATAAAGCTCTAGTCCATCAATGAGCTGCTGTTTAATATTGCTGATGTGACTTTTGCCTATGTTTTTGCCAAAGTATTCGAGAGAATGCCTGCCTGGGAAAAGATGGGAGTGCAGGAGGGGAGCCACAGGGAAATGAGCGGCCTTGATCCTCAGGGATGGGCAGGAGAGGGCTTGACTTGTCAAGGTAGTAAAACAAAGGCTGGGAAGGGATACATCTGCTCTCTGCGGGTACTTGTGGAAACAAAGAGGAAATGCCGTGGGGAGAGGAAAGCTGCATCAGCTAGAGGAGGCAGCTTTGTCTGCTCTAAGTTGCTGCTGGAGATTGAAGAGGGTTCCCAGCCACCGGTGCAGAGAGGTTCTGAAGCAGCCTTCTAGGTCATGATGTGGGAAGAACAATCTCACCCCTCTGATACTGCAGCTTGATCAATTTACGAGGGAGAGACTGGATCACCCCAAAGCAGGACTTTACCAAACCCAAATTAGTGGTTGCCCATTCAGGCTGCCCAGCCCAGACCACCAGTGACTGAATTAATAATGTACTTACCTGTGACGTGAAATGCAGAATATCCAGCTAAAAATGTTTTGCAGGTCTACTTGCTGTCCTGACTTCCTGTTTTCATTTTCTGCTGAAGAACTTCTATTCCCAGAAGCATTTTGTAATTATTTTGCTGTTAATTATTTTTTAAATTAGAGGTGGAGTTTGAATGTTAGTAGGGCTTCCCTGGGATGCAGCCCTGACTTCCATTTTTTATATATATTTTTAATGAGTTGTCAAATGTCTAGTGTGTCGTGAAGTAGAATGATGGCTGTAGCTGGACTCAGGAGAGTTGCATGGAAATTCTCTTAAACAGCGTTGTGGCAGCTCAGCTCTATTGACAATAACATCAAAACAGGTTTAATAGTGTAGTTCTTTATTGAATGAATCCACCCTGTAGGAAACAGTATGACCTTCCTGTGTGTGCTCAAGACAAAAAAAAATCAATGTTAATCCCTTGGGAGGAAAAGTACAAGAGTAATGGAACAGTTGAGTGAGTCTAATGAGAATCAGATAGCAAGAATGTTAATTTGGAAAGAGATACTCGTATGAGCTGTCTGAAGGTATAGCGTGGTAGTTTCCATGTACCAGCAAATGCCATGTATTCTTAGATGTATGCCTGCCAGATGTAATTTAATGGATTTGCACCTCTTCTCTATGGCTTCCTGACAGAACAACAGGGGATTTTCAAGCTAATCACCTTTCAGTGGGGAGATTTATGACCAGTTAGCCGATCCTTTTCTCCACCTGGAAGGGCATGGACTGGAGACAGTCACTGGGCACAGCATACCAACTGGGAGCTTCTTCATCAGAAACAGGCTGGAGCATCTCTGTCTTGTGGTTGCTCTCTGGATTCTTGCAGTTCACTGGCATTGTCAAATACAACATTTGCCTAAGTCAGTCCTCATTACTAGTATTTTTGGAAGTCGGATAGGTAATGCTTCCCTTAATAGCCATTGGCTGTGTAAGGAATAAACAAAACAAGGGACTTTTATACTTCCTCTTTGCTTCTGAGAGTCTGAAGCGGTAATTTTGATTTATGTGGCAAAAACTCATGTTGCCTAGTTCTCAGCCTTTGGCTCAGATAGCTGAGTTGGTGACTCTTTCTACCTGTTGCCTGGAGAGAGGGATTCTCCAGCGTTGGTGCAGAGCCCCTTTTGTTAGGCTGCTGCTCTGCATTGCCTTGTGGAAATCTCCCTCTGTTCTTCCCCTGAAGATACAGAAAGACTGTGCAATTAAAAAGGGTGCCTGTGTTTGTGTAGATCACATACCTCTTTAAATTATATGGCATGAGGTAGTTGAGTATCTCCTAGTGCATGGCCTAAGGCAGGAAATGAGGTAAAATACATTGACTTGTTTCAGAGAAATTACTGCTTTGATGTTTTCATAATTAGCCCCATTCTCCCTTTGCTTGTGCTCACCTGTTCAGCATTCATTGGAGTAAAAAGGACAGACTCATAAAAAGATCAGTTTTCAGTTGCATCACTTACCAGGCTGTACCTGCTTTCCACATTGTCACCAGCATAAGAGACTGCAAATAAAAATCAACTGGAACACAAATGGCAGCATCCCAGTACTGCCAAGCTGTACAGTGGAGATTATTTGTTTATGCTTTTATTTGCCAGCATTGACTAAACAAAGATAAGAATGTAAATGCTGTAGGAGAGCTTCCCAAACAGGATTACAGGGGTGATAGGAGCTAGCACTTAGCATTACAATAATGTATACCGATGTGAAGAGACATCACTGCACTGTTGCTCCTGTTTCCATCCTAAGAGCAGAACAATAAAAGAGGCAGGTCTGTGGAGCTCTGTGTGAGGTTTGCTGCTTTATGCAGGAACATTAATCTTTTAGGGTTTTAGTGTTTGATTTGTTAGGTTTGCACTGTGTGAGCTTTGCTCTGATCCCTCAAAATCTATGCTGTGGTTAATGTGACTCTGAAGGAGGGCCTTATTTTGTGAGCCTTAGTAAGATCTACATTGGACCAGGCAAGCTCCATGTAAACTCTGAACTGAGTGGGGAACAGACCCCCAGCTCAGCTAATTCTGAATGTCAGTGTGCATGGTACAAGGCTAATTGAGATACACAGAAACTGCCATGTGCCTTTTTTAATTGCATTTAGACAAGATGTACAGTATTTGAGTCAGCTCGGCAGTGTTCCAGCTGATGAAAGTGTTGCTGATACCTGACACCAGTGATGATATATTAAGTGCTCTTAATATCTTAGCACACATGTCATGAGGCGCATTAGAATCATAGAAGAATTCAGGTGAGAAAGGACCTTTCCTCTGGAGGTCATCTGGTCCCACCTCCTGCTCACAGTGGGGTCAGCTTCAAATACCTGTATTTGATATAGGTAGCTCAGGGCTGTGTCCGGCTGAGCTTTGAGTATTTCCAAGTATGGCTATTCCACCACCTGTCTGGGCACATGTTCTGATGCTGCACACTCCTTGTGAAGAACTTTTTCTTAATAGCTACTCAGCCAGAATCTTCCTTGCCGTACCTTAATCTCTTGAACTGAGCACCTCCCAGAAAAGTTTGGTCCTATCTTTCTTTCAGTCACTCATTAGATAGTTGAAGATGGCATTTGAATCTCTCCTTAGCCTGGAGAGAGAAAGGCTGAATAAATGTTCCTCTCTCAAACCCTTCATAATATCATCACTCCCCAGCCATCTCAGTGGCCCTTCACCCATCCTTCTCCAGTTTGTCATCATCTTTTTGTCACTGAGGAACCCAAAACTGGTGAGAGCACTCCAGATATGAACCAAATAGAAAGAAATACTTAATTTCAGTCTGCTGTGATGCATTACCTAATGCAGCACAGTAAGCCATTAGCCTTGGGCACTGCATGGGTGCCCTGCTGGCTCATGCTCACTCCTTGTCTGCCAGCATCCCCAAGTCCTTTTCTGCAGAGCTACTTCTCTCCAGTTGGTGTCCAGCCTGTACAATTGCATGAGGTTATTACATCCCATGTGCAAATGTCACTATTCAGCAAGTGCAGTTCCTCCTAAAGCTGCAGGGAGACTGGGGCACAGAAAAGACAAGCAAGACCTGTGTCGTTAAGGGCCAGAGGTGAATCACACATAATGACCACTTACAGCAAGTAGAGCCTTTACACTCAGAATAAGTAGAAAACTAAGTTTGTTCAATGCTTAGATAAGATACAGAGCTGCCATCTCTCAGTTATGCTGAGATTTTGGTGCCAATTTTTCAGTAACTCACAGGGCCCTTCCTACCAGATACCACACAGTACTTAGGTTTGGGGTTTTTTTACAAGTTAGGCCTTTCGAGAATTCACTAGTCACTGGAAAGCTGTTGGAGGAAGACACCTTTAGTAGGAGGCTTCCTGATGTGATTTTATGCTTTTGTTGTTTGTTCATAAACAGGTGAGCTGTTAGAATGGTTCTGGCATCCTCTGTGGCCTACAGCAGGGCCCTAACTTACATTGTGTCGTCGTGTGTGTCTCTGTGTACACACAAGTCTTTGTGGACATCAGAGCTACACGAAGCATAGTGCCGGCTGGTTTTAGCAGGCTCAGATTTGGTTGTGAAACCCTAGATGGAAGGAGCATCTCCTGCATCACCTGAGAAGTCTTGACTGACTGGGGTCTGGTGCTTTGGAAAGGGAACAGGTCCCCAAGGCTGTTTGGGAAGTGGTCTGTGCCCCAGGATAGAGCGAAGTAGGAAGGTATGAGCCAGATTCCAAAGAAGACTCGTTACAGAACTAGCCAGGTGAGGGCAGGAGGGAGGAGTCTAGTTTGTTGAAAGAGTGAAGCATTGTTTGTAAGCAGTGAGTGATCCTGAAGTGAGTGGAGTGGGAGGCTGAGGGAGGGCAGTGCTGGGTACTTGAAATGGAGAGTGTAGTGAGTTGACTTAGCCACCCCTTTGGCCCCCACACTACCAAAACCTCACCATGCAACCCAAATACCGAGAGACACTGGGAGACTGCCATCCTTGCTTTGGCTCTCATGTGTCTGGGCCTGTTAACCCTGAAGGTCAGGAGAAGCTGCTATTCCATATATTTAGCACAGCACATGCTGTTGCTGTTCAGTGGTAAACTTACTCTTGTGGTCTTTCTCTCCTTGTGCTACAAGCAACAGGTCCCCCTTCTTCACAATCTGTCAAGCCAATCTGTGTCTTGGAGACTTTAACACCTGCCTTGAACATGACATGAACCAGCACTAAAGAGGCAGAATACAGCTGAACCGTAGGATTGTTTGTGTTGGAAAAGACCTCTGATAGCACTGTGTCCAACCGTTATCCAGCACTGCCAAGTGCACCACTTGAGCCTGTCCCTGAGTGCTACATTCACACATCTTTTAAATACATCCAGGGATGGTGATACTTCTCTGGGCAGCCTTTTCCAATGCTTGGCAACCCTTTCATTGAAGAATTTCTTCCTAATATCTGACCTAAACCTTCCCTGGCACAACTTGATGCCACTTCCTCTTATCCTATCACTTCTTACTCAGGAGAAGAGACACCTGGCTACATCCTTCTTTCAGGTAGTTGTTGAGAGTGATAAGGTCTTGTCTGAGCCTCCATTTCTCTGGCCTAAATAACCCCAGGAATCTTACTCCAGGAACTCCTAGACTGCTTCCTGTCTGCTGTGTTGTATTTCCAGTGGGCATCTGGTAAGTTGAAGTGCCCCACAAGAATGAGGGCAAGTGATTGTAAGACTTAATCTTCTAGTTGCTTATAGAATATTCCGTCTGCCCCTTCATCCTGGTTGGGTGGTCCATAACAGACTCTCACCAGGATATCTCCCGTGCTGGCCTTCCCCTGACTCTCACCCATAAACACTCAACCCTATCCATCACCATCATTCAATTCTAGACAGTCAAACCTCTCCCTAATGTACAGGTCTCCCCCACTGCCTCTCTTGCCTTGCAAAGTGAAATACAGCACTTGTTCAGCATGTTTAGCATAACATACCAACCTGGCTAAACCAAATTGGTAGTGAAGGATGAACTATGAATTGTATCTAAAATAAATTCTCAAGCTGCTCTGAGATTGTGGCAAATTTTTTAAACATGGAGAAAGGTTAGCTTCGTCCTGATGTAAGTACTTGTCTGGCCAGTGTTTCCCAAAGCAGCTAATGGTGAGCAGGTTTGGCACTTCTAATGGTATTGAGAGCAGTATTATTCCTTTGCATCTAGAAAAATATATAGAGTTTCTGAAGATGTCACTGTACTTCATATAATTACTTTTTAATTTTTGTGGCACATTGGCCAGCAGAGGTATTTTCTCTTTGAGGCTGTCACTTGCAGCTCAGCAGAGCACAGGAGTGACTAATACAGACAAATGAAGCTAGGGCACATTAAACAAATGCCACAGTGAAGCAATTCTAAAGTCCTGTATAATCCCTTACTGCATTGTGAGGCTCAAAGCTTGATGTTGTAGGAGAGCTTATAGATTTTCTAACGTACAGCCAGACCCCACAGCATTTAAATCTTTTCTGAACTGAGATTATTTATGTGAGGATAGTTCAGGACAGGCTTCTGCAGTACAAGCAGATACCAGTTCTCCTTGTGACTTCAGTGAGAGTAAGAGATTCTGCACGTATTTCATGCACGTTAAGAGCAAAGGTGCCTGCAGTATCATTGGCACTGGGTTCATGGACCATTTGGTATCCTGTTTGCTTGAAAACTGTCTTGCTTTGAGAGCAAGAAAAGTAAATAAATGTAGAGAGAGTAAAACCCACAAGCGCTGGAGAATTCCAGGTTTCAGGAGCAGAAACCCTCACCTTAGCATTCCTTGCTGTTCCTGGAATACCACAAATATGTTGACCAAGCAACCTTGAAAACTCAGGACTGCTTTCCACTAATGATAAATGATTATAAAGTATTTTAAATAGGTGTTAATTTCACATTTCTGCAAGTTGAATTTTTTTTTTTAACCTCACCATAGTCACCAGTGATTAGAAGACTTTCTTAGCTCGTAGGTTTTGTATTCTCTGAGAAATTCTATATTATATATTACTTGCTGACTGACACAGCAAATCAGACTAACTTGAAGCATATATCGTTTTAACTTATCTCTTACTTTGAAGGAAGAACAATCAAAGGAAGTAGTTTGCAGCTAACCCATTGTTGGAAATTAGCTTTCCCAAGCCAGAAAATATAAAATAGCAGCATCAAAAATAGCAGCATCACAAAGTAAAAATGGTGTTTATGTGAGATCCTTGAGCCAAAAGACAGTCTATTTTTTATATATTCATTTTTAGCTTGGTCAGCTGTACTAAGTGATTTTACCAATGCAGCTAGTCTCTGGAATAAGAACGCTCACATAATGTAGTGTCAGTGCAGGCAGCAATGACAAGTCATGGTATATACATGTAGCACAAATCCTTTCAAATCAAATTCATACAACTAAAATTCTACAATGGATTAAGTCTCAATAGTCTTGCACTACTTATTTTCACTCTCACAAGCTGGCATCAAACAGGGACAGAAGAGCAGCCTTGTTGGAATTGCAGCCCTGCTATTTTTGCATACTTTGAACTAGACAATTTGCAAACTTTTTCCATCTCAATGGTCATAGAGCCTGTCACAGTTTGAGAAGAACCAGGACTGCTTCTCCCCATCTCCTATTAGAAGAGAGCTCCCTTTAGGAGAGACTTCCTTTGCTCAGATACCATAGATGGTGAAAAGTGAAACCTTTCAAATTCAAAGGAATTATGATGGCTTTTAGGTTCCTGTGGCAGAATATCCCAGTGCTTGGGGCAAGGAAGAAAATAGCATGCCTTTAACACTTACCTGGGCCTGAGATGTTTTTCTCAAGGGAAGGGGATTAGAGGAACAGCTGTGTGGGTGTGGTTGCCACCCCCTTCCCCAGGTGACTAGGGGACTGCTGCACATAGCTTTGACAAGCCTAAATAACAATGCTTGAACATTGCTGTCCCTCACTTCATGCAACACAAGTATCTCATGCTTCCACAGCTCCCCCAGTATGCTGGGAAAACAGCACTTCAAGAGGTAAGCCAGGGACAGGATAAAACTAACTCTCCCAAACCAAAGCCACTGTGCTTCCAGTAATCCCCATCCAAAGTAGAAGAGGCAAAGAAGGCCTTGAAAGTAACTGCCTTTGTGCAGTGCTGTACATCTTAAATGCTGCTGTAGTGCTTTTACACCACTAGCAGCCAACTAACAGCAGTGTGATCAGCAGCACTGACCTCACAGCAGAGCAGAGGGGATGGCCAAGGTTAACAAACACAGATAAGGAACCAGTCTAATGCCTTAAAGAGGGTGAGGGAGGGCCATGGAGGGATTTTTTATGTTACTGTCCAAAAACATGAGGGGGTTTCAACACCCAGAGAGCATACAGACTTAAAAGCAAAGAAATTTCAACTGCAGTAAAGTAGGTGGGCAGTGCATAGCAGGTATAAGGTTAATTTAGAAATAAATGAGAGATTTTCTAAAAATGCAATGAAAGTCTGCAGCAGGTATAATTGGAACATGACCTGCTGTGTCCTCCTTTCTGTGCATTGTGATACACTGCATTGTGGGGCTGTTTATCATCAAGAGAGCATGGTTTTATATTCAGCATTATCTCTGGTATCCTCCATACCACACACACCCCTAAATCAATACTCACATACTCAACTTTGTGTGTTTGGCCCAAGCATCTTATGCTAGTTCCAGTTGGAATTATTTTGCTTCACAGGTGATGTTGTGAATGATTTTGCCCAGCCATTAAAAACCAAACCCTCAAGTATACCTTGGCAGAGTGCTTTCCAGTCTGAGCAAGGCCAGTGCAGAAGCAGGAGTGAAGAAAAAGAAAAAAGCCTATTTTCAGACTTTTCCTAAGTGCAGCAGTGTCACATAGATTTCTCCTTAAGTAATTCCTGCAACTGTCCATCAGAGCTAGCCAGCAGCAAACGCTGGAAGCTGAAGAGGGGCTGGGGGAGGGATTTCATTCTTGTACTGGGCCAGATCCTCAGAACAATGAAGCCAAGTGGGTAAAAGCAAAAGACATGTTAACTGAAGCGAGCTGAGCTGTTCCTTCATCAGTGCCTGAGGCCCTCTCAGTTTACACTATTTAATTCAGTCATTTTGGGCCCCAGTCCTGCACTGATGTTAAGAGAGTGACTTTCTCCACCCTTGCCACAGTCCATCAAAAACCCCAGACTTTAACATCATGAAAACCAACCTGGCTACTCTGAATTTTTGTTTAAACCGAGCCTGAACAAAGGTGTTGTTATTTAACTTGAAGCTCCAGTTTAAGAAATAATGAAAATCCAGTGTTGCATGTGATAAACTCTAGGTCTTAGTTAAGCTATACCCTAAAAACCACAAAATGGAGATGATGTTGAAAATCCTCAACCAGCCTCACCCTGTTAAAGCTACTGCAGTTTTGCCTGCATGTCCTCACTGGAGCTGTAGCTAAGGATTTAGGAGGTCTGTGTTTGTTTAAAATTGTCTCCAGACTACTTGAAACTAGAGGCCCAGGATCTCTTCAGAGCCACTGGGCATTGTTTTTATTTGTTTTCATCTGTGCATGAATTTCTTTGAAAATACCCAGCAGAGCAATAAGAAGGGATTGTTTTTAATCTTTACAGATGATAGCATGCTGTTATGCATCAAGGACACTCAAAAACAAAGCATCAGATAAACTGTACCAGGAGATTTTTTTTTTTTTTTTAACCTCCAGGCTTTTCTGAAAATAAAATGCATTCTGCATGGGGCTCGCTGTTGATGAGACATCTATAGGTTCCGTTTGCCATCCCAGAAGCATTAACACCACCATGTTCAGACAATTTACATGTGTGCGTGTGTGAAAATGCAGCTGGATTCTGCCTGTGCCCAGCACCCCGGGGGAGAGTGGTCATTATCACTACAGGGACAGCTGGGACCTGGCCTTGAGCCAAGACCTTGCTTAATGCAGTCAGAAGATTTCAGTGATACAGAGTGGATTTTACATCCCCTTCTCTGGGAGAGGGTAGCTGAAGTCAGAGTTCCACGTCCTACGGCCACCTGAGTTTAAAACCAATGTGTGCATTTTTTGTGTGGACTGGACAGCACAGTGGGCAAAAGAGCGCCTTCTGCCATCTGGGATTCCGATCACATTTACTACAATTATTTATGTAGCTGCAGATAAATGATTTCTCTTGTTTGAGCTCCCTTCAGCAGTACCCTTCCCTGCCTGAATGAACGAGGTTATAAAACACGGTAATTATAAATCTCATTGACTGCCTCGCATTCAAGGGCGTGTTCCCCCCAAGCATTGCTGTGAAGCGTGTTACCCAGGAGACTGTCCTGTACAATCCAAAACAGAATTATTCTGACCCAGTGAGCTTGTTGGAGTGGAGAACATTTGGGATGTTGACCTGCTGCCTCGGCACAGTAAATGCATTTCTCTCATTTCACGGCAGGGCAATGCCGCAGTACAACAAGGCCATTACATTCAAGTATTCTTTTGAGGTATGACGTACATCTCACTGACAACTGCTGGCTCCCTAAACATGCAGAAAGGGAGCCTAGGACAGCAGTGATAAGCCAGAAGTCCTGCTGACTGTCCACACAGTTTTAACAGCTTTCTCTGAAGGTTTGGTTGTCTCAGACCTTTCTGGGCAAAACCATAAATGCCTCAGACAATATAACAGTATCAGTAAAACCCTTTCTTAACTTGAGTCAGGCTGTGCTCAGAAAATAGGTTAAGAAGTGTTTAGTGACAGCTGGCTGTTGTGCCTTGCACTACCAATCATGGTATGCTTCAATACTATCCTTTCCCTTGCGATCTGATCGTAGTCAGGATCTGTATGGGTACCTTCCGCGGACCTGAGGGGTTTAATACCTGCATCAGTCGTAATATCCTACAGTCAGGAAACTACACAAAGCCCTGTCAGTCACCCACTCTTGCAAAAGGGCTGTAAAACCTCTGATGCTCTGGAGGGAAAAAGAAAAAAAAAAGAGAGAAAATAAAGCACTTCCTAGAACGGTAGCAAACACAAAATGGGCTGTTGCCATCCATTTTCTCAATTATTGTCAGTGCACAAAAGGAACACAGTGCTGTGTGGTAGCCTCGGCAGTTGCATCCTCTGTGCTCAAGTGGAAGCGGGAGATGAGGTGCAGAGCAGTCACTCCCAGCAGGTGTGCAAACCAATTGAGTTTAATTAGAAACATCCTGCTGAAAATGTAAATGTTTTACAAGTACATCATGCCCATCAGGGGCTGCTGCTGCTGGAGTCTGTGTTTAGTGGAGGCTTTGACACAACAGCAACTGAAGATGCCCCTCTCCTCATTTTCTGTCTCCCGTGCTCCCTAGACACCATGGGTCTTTTCCACGTTGCTGCCTCCCTGGGCATCTCAAAGATGCGGGCTGGTTCATTTAATATGCCCATTCCTCCTGGGACAAAGGCAGACCAGCCTCATTAAAATGAAAGGGCTGTGCTAGACTAGAGCATGGATGCAGTGCTAGAGCTTTTATTGCTCTGTAAGGGTTCTGTTCACTCTGTTCGGATAAAAAAGCCTTCATAATGCTTGTTATTTTGTTTTTCTTGCTTAGGACTCTGGGCAGTGCTAAAATGTATCTTATGTGAATGGTTCTGTGTGATTGCAGCAGTTACCGCTCTTGTTATGTTTAGGCAGTCGAGTTTTTTTACTGGTTTGTTGAAAATCAGGAGAGATTGGTATTACCCACTTAACTGATGATCAAGCAGTTCTCTGGCAGCTCCCAAGAAAATTTGTTCCAAATACAGTATCCATCATTAGACTGCTGCCAAACTTCGTAACCACCAAAGTAACTGGTCCGTAGTGCAGGCAGCTTGGGTGCCATCCAAACAAGAGATACTCCAAAGAAGTTCTTGGTTGCTTCAAACCTGCTTCAGTCATTAGGAGACATCCCCTTACCTGTTGTTCCCGGAGAGGTTGCAACTATTTTTTCCATTCTCTTCAATTAAGTGATGGGCTGATGAGCCCGTGCCTTCAAGGGAGGCGTGCAGATGCTTTAGGAAATGACGTGTATGGATTCTATAGCTGGCAGGCTGTCTAGAGTCAATCCTTTCACACAAAGAGAATTAGCTATTCCTCCCCTCACACGGCTTTTAGACAGCACTGTACTGCTTTAACATTGCTCAGAGCTCATGTAGAGCCATGTAGCTGCCAAACTGACAGCTCCTATGGTGCTTCTGTGGGAGCAAGGACTTCTCTGAATGAAGTGCAACTGAATAGTTCTCCTGCTGAACCAATTCTCTACAAATCCCACGTGCCTGTATTTATGTGAGATACCAGCACCTTTTCTCACTACACCTACATTGCTTCTAAAACTAAAATGCAAATATTAGAATATAAAGCTAGATACCTTAACCACATGCCAACAAAAACCATTACTGATTGCTATATTTTGGCTGAGTATTTTGATCTCAAGTATCTGAGTATAAAGGAGCATTGTATGACTTTGGAGTTTTAAACAGTTGCAGAAATGCAGCCAGATTCAGACAAAATATGCTTGGTGCTTGGATGAGTAACATTTTTTTCATGCTTGACTTCCAGAAGGATGACTGCTATGGAAGTGTCTGGTGTGCTTATCACATGACAATTAGCAGTTGTTTCTCTGCTGACAGATGTCCACATCAAAAAGCACTGATTGTCTCTTTTGTTTGCAATTTTAGAGATACCATAATCAAGTAGCTTGTTTCATCTCCAGGAGATGTTGTCCTTTGCACCAGAAGCACAGCCTCATTGCCTAGGCTCATGCCAGGGAAAATCAGATTGTGAAATATTACAGCAGATGATTTATGTGGAAGTTTAGGCCCTTTCTCCCTGTGCAGAATTAAAAATTGCAGTTATTTCTGTGGGTAGAGCTCTTATCCAAGATAGATGAGCAAGCTGTATTTCTGCATTTTGTTTACTAAGGAACTGTTTCAACAGTGGACATGCAGTATGCACGCATCCTACTGATAGCATTGCTCATCTGGGGCTGCTGAGAAGCAAGAGAAGGGAAAGGAAGAATTTTAAAGAGGGGAGAAACAACTTCACGTGAACAGATTCTGGCTAACAAAGTTCACGAATTCTCTCTGCGCAGCTATGGCATGGAATGTGTCTCAAAAGAAAGCTTCTTAAAATGTCACAGACAAAATAGTATTATTCAGATAATTCAGGGGGAAAGTAGTTGTTTCACATTAGTGCTGAAAGGAATTCAGTGCAAGCCATGACCTAAATGAATATTTCTGGCTGTTATCTAGAGGCCCGTCCTTTAGCCTTTCCCTTCTGCGGCCCACTGAAGTTAAAAGGAGACCTTGCATGAGGGTTTTTGCCTGAGGTAGGATTGTAGAATGATGTGCTGTGCCTGGCAGTGCGATTCTGAAACATTTGCTAACAGGCAAAGGTCTCTGGGAGCAGACATGAGACTGGCAGGTGGGATTTAATAGCAGAGATTTTGTGCAGCTGCCAGAAAATCACAACCCAGATGCTGGAGCTGAACACATGCTGCCTGATAGGAATGATGTTCTGGGGAAAAGAGGAAGCCAGCAAGTATCTGTCAGACACTGATTCTGAGTCCAGCACTGTCTGTGCATCAGTAACTGGCTGGGCCTGGAGGTGTACTGCATTTTTTCATTATGCTGCACCCAGAAAGTACCTCACCAGAGGCGAATTCCCTTCTTACCATCTGCTTTTCTCTCTCTCTCTCTCTCTCTCTCCCTCTGTTTCTTCTCTGCATGAGATATCTTCTCTGAGCTCCTTATTCCCTTCACGCATTCATTCTGAAAGGTACATTTTTATTGTTGCTCCTCAGGGACCATAGTTTTCCCAAGACATTGATCTTCCTTACTTTTTTCTTTATCCCTGCTCTGTTGGAGGTCAGCTCCCTCTCTGAAAGCACCAGCAAAGAGAGAGCAGGCATGCATTCGTTGAAACAAAAGAAAGCACAGCCCCAGACCAGTCATCTTTTACCCTTTCACAGCCAGCCTGATCAGGAGGTAACCAGGACTAGCACTGTACCCAGGCTCTAGGAGCCCCCACAGACCGACTGGTGCGTGACATGCTCCCACACTCTAGAATGAAAGATCTGGGCAAAGCCAGCAGCCTGCAAACCAGGCCAAGCTCTTCACCCTTTCTGCCCAAAGGAGGAATTTCCTAAAAATACATGTCCTGACATACCACTGAGCCACATGGCACAGTGAGTGCAATCCTATTTTCAGCCTGCTCTGCAGGGTGACATAGCTAGTTACACCTCCTTCCAAAAATGGCACGTCAGCAGCGCAGCACTTGCCAGTGGACCATCAGCACAGTCTCCTGTGGGACGGTGCTCTCCACTGGAATTCCCCAGCAAGTGATCGCAGCTTGCTGTACGTAAGGCTGTGGTTGCAGGGAGCATCCCCAGACATGCTGAGGGAAATCAGGACAGCTGCCTTCTGCCTGTCAGTACAACAGCAGTACCCTGCAGTCTCACATAGGTTATGGGTTATGGGCTGGGCTGGAGAGAACCACCAAAACTAATTCTAATTTGACCCTAAGAGAAGCTCTCCCAGTGGATATGATGCCTGTCCAGCACATACCTTTTGCATTTCCACCAAGTAGGGCAACAGTAGAGCAACATTTGGCTTTTGGAGATGATTGGTAGTCTCCTTTCAAACCATGGCTGGTTAGCAGATTCTGTTTTCCCAACTCTGAAGCTTATTGCAGAATCCCAGGAATGTTCCTGTGCTTCAGATATCCCAAAATAACTGCTCTAAGCTCTCCTTGGGGAAAAGCAATCCTTAGAGCAGCCTCTTAACTCAAATTTTTGTGTTGAAGCAGCTGAGCTTGAGGGAGAGAACTTGGCTTTGCCTCTAGTCACTGGCTCCCAGAGGAGAAATGAGCATTTTGGATGATCACGTTAATAAGTTTGTGTGTCAGCTCACTCACTGTCTAAGGAATTGCAAACACTTTGTTCTCCTCATTTCTGTTTGCTGCAGAAACTGCCCTCCCCCACTGCCATCCTCACAGCAAATCCATTTGTTAGCTGGCAGCTTCTGTAGCCCAGCCATCGGAGCAAATCCCTGGCAGTGCAGCAGGATCAGGGCTCCTGAGCACCAGTTAGGAGCTGACAGAGTTGTTTTGCTGGTTTGTTGCCCATTCTCTTCCTCTGCAGTTACCAGGCTTCCTTCCTCCATCCAGAGGAGACAGTGAAGCCATCACAAACAAAGTGATAAGTGATTCCCTGACACCGAAGCCATCGCTTAGACACTGTGAGTGGCCATTTCCTCTCCTGGGAGAACTGCGCAGTTCCCGTATCAGTGAAAGGCAGGGCCTGCTGGGGCATTTGGGGTCGCTGGAAGGAGCAAATCCAGTGCACAGCGCAGAGATTTCAGTCCATTAGCAGGAGGGCTGGTGCTCTGCTTCTCAGAGGTGGATTATCCCCGTTTCCAGGGAATCTGTAGCTCCTGTTTATCTGTGCCAATCACTTTCTTTCCTCTGTTATGGTAAGTTATTCTCTATGTCCCTGAGGTGCTCATTATCACATTATTCAGGCTCTGTTTATATAACTTCAGACACCGCAGCAAAATCCTGCAAGACAAAACTCCCCAGCTCTTCTCTGATCTCTTCTCTGAAGTGTGTGTAACACCTTAAAAGAGAAGAACCCAATACATTTCTTAAACCCATTGAGTTCCTGGCGTGGTTCAGTCATCTCTGGAGAATAAAACTTGCATCCAGGTCTAAAGACATTGTCCTTGGCCTGATCTTAACCTGCAACAGATGCTTCTCAACTGAGCTCCAACCTGATCTTCCAGGTGATCACTAGCTTTAGTTATGGTTTCCTATACACAGACCTCAAGATACCACTGCAGTTTTACTGAGCAGTATTGTCCTCCTGTCGTGCTTTGCTCCAAGATCAAATTAAAGCCTAGAAATTGTAGTAGTCAAGTTGGTCTGCAGCTGAACTCATAAATGGTATTTCAGAAAGTGCTCAGGGAACTGTCGAAAGGGAGAAGGGGTTGAATGACTATGCCCTTTATACTTCAACCTTCAAACACTGTTTTTCATAAACAAGGAAACCGGTTATAATTACTTTAAATTCTGTGCTATTTAGGCTGCTTGTTATCGCAGGACAGGACAGAGTCATAGACTGTAGTAATACAGTAAATAAAATAGTGTGTAGCACAATAGCAGAGTATGCTGCCTCCTGCTACATAAGACACAGCTGCACAAACAGGGGCGTGGGAACTAGCAAGACTTCCAGGTTTTCAGCAAGCTGTCCCGATACACACCAAGCTGGCCGCAGTCAAGAGAAGGAAGCAGAAGTCCCTTCTTGCCAAACAAATGGGAAACATGAAAACTTCACAGCTCTCCAGTGTTGCTGGAGCTTCCATTTGCACTGATGTTATGTGCAGTATTTATCAAGTCTTTACCTTCTCAAGGAGTTTCTTGTTCATGCTGTCTTGAGCATGTAACAGAAAATGCAGCCTGTAATTCAGCAAAATCTGTTTGTACATGGAGGTTCATGATTTAGGAGAGATTCTGTCTTAAGAGACGATAAGGAAATGTACTCCTTGTGGGATCAGAGGCACTGGAGCAGAATCTGGAGGCAGTGGCTGGACCACAGCAGTGTGTTCCTGCCCAGCTCGCTGTTTCCCAGCAGCTCGGCTAAGCTTAGCGCTCGGCTGAGATACTGCAGGCGGAGGCTCCGGCTGTAGTTGTGTGGAGGATGTCGTTAATCACATGCTATCCCAGAGACTGCCAGTAGTGGAAAACTAAGCAAATTAAGATATTTTAAATACCTCGGCTCTCCTTTCAGAAGACATCTGCTGCAATCTACATTGGCATGCTGTGTGCTTCTGTCAGCATGTCTTCCCTGCACTGCGCCCCTCCTCAGCGCCGTACCAAATGCAGCACTTGCTCTGGCGATAAGTTCTGTGGGGCTGAGGCTCAGAGACCCTCAGCAGAGCTGAGGCTGTTATCTGTGAGAACCTGTTCATGACTCATACATTCAGACAAGATTTACTCTGTATGCAGAGGGGGAGATAACATGCATGGGAAATGTGCGCATCAGCCCCTCCTTTGTTGCAAAGCAGCGCATTAAAAATCAGGGAATGATCCAGCATTGGCACTGGAGGGATACTTAAGAAAACAGCAATTCCCTATGTCCTCAGCCACAGAACACTGTGGACACTCAGATTAATTGGGTGTCCAGTTCTTAAGCCTAGACATTCCCCAGCTATCTGCAGCAACATCTTGTTAGGTGCAACAAAACATAGGCACCTGCTTACTATCAAAATAAAGGCAGAGTTTTTACCCCCCTGGGGCAATGGGCGTGCTTAACAGCTGCCCTACCTTCTTAAAAACATTTGCTAGAAGTTAGCATGTACTCCCTGGGCACAAGAGAGGCAAGTTCTCAACCCTCCTTAGCCTGAGAACACTTAAACCCAGGACTTCTGCTTCCCAGAGCTTGTCCCTTGAACCTGTCCCTGCTGTCAGAATTGTTCCTGAGTAATGACAAATTATTCAATGTGAAATGTATCAGCAGCCAGTGGAGCACAGCAAGTACTCTCTAGTCAAGTGCTTTAGCCAGCAGGTTACCTGCCACTCTTCCACATCCTGCATGTGTGTTACGTGCCTTTTCTCTCTTTGCTGATGGTTATCAGTTTCAATTCTGCACAGATTTTGAAATATTTGGATATATCTAGGCTGAATCTCACTAATTTCAACAAGGCTTTGTGCCAAGGAAGCAAGTACAATGCATAGCAGAATTGGGACCTTATGTTATAAATTATGTGTTCTAAATGGTTATTTATGATTAGTTTGGGACCTTCTTTTGGTGCATGTTTTTACAGACGACACCATGAGCCTGAGTCGTAGTTGAATCTCCCGTGTGCTCTGTTGCAACATTGCTATGACAACTGCTAAGATCAGGGCTGGGAGAAATCTTTCCTTGCCTAGGAGAAGAGACTGTGAAAGAAATACTGGATTTAGTTACTCTCAGATGTGTGGTTGAGGCATCCTGTTAGGTTTCCTTGCTTCCTGCTTCATCTCCATGTAGGTCTCAGCAAAGGAAGAACTGTCTAGAGAATATTCAGCATGCAGCAAACGATTCTGCTTTGCATGAAGCTTAAGTGATGACAATCCAACAAGGCAGAAAAACTCTTCATTCTCCCTAGGCTTGTATGAGCCTCCCTGTGAAGAGATCAGAGCCTCCTGGTTTGAAATGCTGCCTTAGGGTTTGCTTTTTATGTCAATAAATGTTTTATCACATTTAAGCTTCAAACACAGTAGAAACATCCCTGCTAACATTTGATGAACTCCAATAGAGACAGCAAGCCTGGGCAGAGGGCAGCGTGCAGCACGGCACAACGCTTCCCTTCTGCGGGGCGGGGGGTGCCTCGGCCTCACAGGGGGCCCGGGTGAGATGCTGCCTTTGCAGTTACTCACTGCCTTGGAAAACACACTGGTATCCTAAGGGAGTGGGTGTCCCTCTCTGCAGGACTTCACCACTTTTGGTCTTTTCTTTCTTTTGCTTTTTCTTCTCTGCCTTCTTCTGCAAGCACTACCTCAGTGTGATTGATAAAGCATATCCATGTGCCCCGGTCTCTGGGGGGCTTAAGTTGTCACTGTCTTCACACTCCGCTAATCTGTGTCTCCTGATACCTCCTTGCAGTCTCATTTCTTTCTTTCCTTCACACTCCTTTGTAGCACACGAAGAAGCTGCAGTGAAGTTGAAACAGCAAAGGCTAGGCTACCTTTTGGTGCCTGCAGTACTGGAGCTGGAGTCTCCAGGCTGAGCCTGCTGAGTTAAAACCCAGACGCAGTGCACAAGTGCTACAAATCGTGATGCAATCTCAGGTTTTTTGCTTTTCCCAGCACTTGCCAGTTCCCCCCACCCAGTGTTGTTCCTCCGTTTCTCCTTTCCACATTCTGTGTTTGGCAGTGGCCCTGCCTGCCTTCCCTCCCTCTCCTCCCTTCTCCTTCCCCTCCTCTGCTTTATCAAATGCAGCACTTCAGCGTCACTGACTGACAGGGGATGCAGCAGCTTGGGCAGAGGAGATGGAGGGGGGGAAGGAAGAGGAGGAAAAGCTGCTGTCAACAAAGGAGGCAGCAGAAACACACTGAAAGACAAGCTTTCTCTCAGAAGTGAATCCCAGTCATCCTTTGTTAGGGCAGTAAATTAAGATGAGGTCTCTAACTCAGTTCAGTGAGAGGACCCTGACTGCTCCACGTACTCCTACAGTGTCTTTTCAAGGAACGTAGCTCAGATTTATAGCTCAGGTTCACCACAACCTGGACTGAATCAGCAAAATCGGTGATTAGCTTCCCCCACGCTGCCAGGCACTGCGTGGCTAAGTGACAGCACAACAAAAACTCACTGCACTGCTCACAGCTAAAAAAAATCCTGGCTCTTCAGAGAGGCAAAGGTCGTGAATGTAGGGGGAAAGAATCACAGAGCAATTGGCTGCTTACATGTCTGTCTCTATTCTAGGAGACCTAGGATTTCCAGAGTTAATCTTTGCCATTTTCCAAAAGGACTCTGATATTTCGTGGTTTATGCAACAGATTTTGCTTACAACTTATTCTGATTGCTAAATAATTACAGAAACGTATGTTGCCCTGTAGCAGTGCGGATTTTTCTGCTACACGAGACTGTTATCACCAAATGCCAAATGCATCTTGAAAGGCTTTTTGTAGGGTTCTGCTGAATAAGCACACTTTTGAACGAGCACTTTTCTGCAGCCTGCCCTGCTTTTGCCAGCTGCTGATTACCCTCCTACTAACCACGAGTGACATGTCCATATTACAGATTGGAGTAGACAGTAAAGATACTGCATTTACCTTGAAATTAATTAAATAATGCACTTAAGGAAGCCCAGCAGCAAAGTCTGATTTATTCTGGAAACTTCTTAGGGTATTCAGACAATAATAGACAGAAATGCTCTGCTGAGTAGAGACAAGCATCAGAGACAACCTCACTTTGGAATTAGAGTCTCGTGCAAAGACAGTGAGAATTTGCATTTAATGTGATTATTAAAATCTGTTTGTAAAGGATAGAGTCTAGTCCACCTTTACAGATTCTCCAAAATGAGATGACCTTGCAAATACAACAAAAAGCAACCTTCCAGAAATGAAATTAAATGCTTTTCTGGACACCTCTTTCCAATACAAGCCCTAAAAGAAAGAACAAGCTAATCTGTGCCACCTATTTGGAAGGAGACAATTCCCTGCAGCTCATCAGGTGTTTGAACTAAACATTTGCAAAGGAAGTTTTGATTTTCGTTACTAAAAATAAACTCCAACTTGTACATGCAGCTTATTTTGTAGTCTTCCATAATGTCTTTCCTGCACTATTTTCTGGAAATTTTATGAGCTAACATTTGGAGAGGTTTTGTCAAACTCTAAGGAAATAAAGGCACAGATAGAAATTTCACTACCTTCTAAAAGTGGGACTTCAAGTGTGGCTTATGTTCACTTTCTTTTTTAGTGAAGATTGAAAAGAAGTCACTTTTTTCTCTTCTAACTTGAATTGAAGCATGGCTCTCCTATTCTAAAACAAAAATAGCCTCCCTTAAGTATCAGTTACTAAGTATCACATCACTGAAGGCAAGGGAGTCCAGTCCCGTGTCACCATAGAAGTGGTTTAGGTTTTGTTTGTTTTGCATGCAGACGAGGTCAAAAATACCTTTGAAAAAGCTTCCCATAGGCACCCTCTGTTCCCTGAAATTAAAAACCATCAATTCAGGAGTCCAGCTGTCAGCATAAGGCACACTAAATCAGCAGAGCAGATTCGCTGTCCCCTCTCAGCCTTCATACCCTGCTAGACTGTCCCGGTCTCGCTGTGCCACAGCCCTTCACCTCAGATGAGCTTCTGCCAGAGCTTTCAGCACCGTCTTTTACAGTCTGGCTTGTACTCTGCCCTCACCACTCTGCCTCTGTTTACAAGACCCAAGGTACATCCTCAGACCTTAAGAAGAAATTAAATTAATATGCGGAGGTTACCCTCAGACCTCCTCGAGTGAGTGAGTGAGTGAGTGAGTGAGTGGTGAGTGAGTTCACATCCCAGCACTGTGCAGCTGCACTGGTGCAAGCAGGACATGAAATGCCTGTGTGTGGCTGACACGGGCCTGGGGCGAGAGCCCTAGGGGTGTGCTGCCCACGGGACTTTAAAGGAAAAACGATTCCTACTCACCTTTTGAGTTGGTTTGGGATTTTTTTGCTATTTATAATTTGCTTGAGTTTAAAAATAAGCCTGTCCTCATTGCTCCTTAGGGTCTGACTCAGTACCAACACCACTGACGGAGAAGGCCATACTTAGAGGTGCTTGTCATCTTTGGGAGGAAAATCACTGGGCAAAACCAGAAGTGCCAGTGCTAGCCAGGAGGTGGCAGAGGAGTCAGGCTACCTTGTACACCAGTTTCTGCATTGGTTTGGCAAAAACACAAATAGAAACCGAGGACAGACAACAAAACCCAGTCCCACCCTCCATCTTCAGGAATAAGAGGATGAAACCCTTAATCACATTCCTGCTTGTATTTATACTAATTGCTCATCTTCCTGAGATCTGACTTTATGAAATTATGCATGCACACCAAGCAGATGAGTTTCCATAGAAACTCAGGAGCTGAACTTTCATTAGAAAAATCTTTTTAAAAAAAAATCTTCCAGATAAAAATGCAAATTGCCTGTCAGTGGGTGGCTTTCTGAATTTATATATAATTTTTTTCTTTTGCACTGTAGGCAGATTCCAACTGGACCTACATAGCAACAACATGCAGGCATTGTTTATAGCAAGCCAGACTCCATGGGGAAATGAGAAATTCAGTAGCAAGGAGAAGCTCTCAAGTGCAAATACCTCAGGGAAACAAAAACTCAAGTGCTCAGTGCTGCGTCTTCCTGAGGCTTGGGGTTTGTGCAGCCTCCAGCTCTCAAAATGCTTGTGGTTTGCAAGGAGTGGTGTGGGGAGGAGGGGAGAGAAGAAACGCAAAGCAAGAAACTCTCCTGCACACAGAATTAATGATGTTCAACCTGTCCTTTAAACAGCAGCAGCATATTTGTGCCGCTTCAGTTAAGCCTCGCTAAAAGGCTGACACCATCTGTCACAGCTCACCCTGGGCAGAGGAGTCTCTGTGCTGGGGCTGGGGAGCATTGGCAGACCTGCGTTGGCCAAACCCAACCTCCACCTGGGCTGAGGCCCGGAGCCCAGTGTCGTGTGCCCACACTGCATGGAAGTCCAGGCGTGTGTGCAGGAAGAGAGCATGGGGCTGTTCCTCATCAGAAGGGGGAAGCAGGATGGTGGCACGCCAGGGAAGGGCCACGGACCTGGGCAGCATTTGGCACCAACAGTTGTGCATGTAAGCAAGGAGGAGGTGAAAATCTCAAACTCCTTCAGCAAATATTTCCTCCAGAAAAATAGCAGTTTTTCACTTGTGCAGTATATTGCACCATCAACAGGAGGCCTTCCCCCAGCTTTGGGGAGCCTGGAATAGCTCTCTCTAGGGTTCACAGATGTTTTCTTAGCTAAACTGGCTAGGCGGAAAGCTCTGGATACCGAAGAGCAAATTTTGACGTGAGCTGCCCTTCTGGTGGGCATCTGCCCCCGGTGGGCACAGCAGCTGGGCGTGCAGAACACCGTGCTCCTCCCGGGGCCTCGAGCACGGGCACAGCAAACGCTGGGGAGCCGGCAGGGAAGCCACACCAGGCTCTGGTTCTTGACCAGCAAGGGTGCTGGGGCATGCGGGGGAGCCGTGCTGCACGAGCAGTTTACGATGAGGAGGATTTCACTGCAGCATTGTTGAGAGGCGCGAGATGTCAGCCGGGCAGGGAATTCCCCTCCTCGTTGGAGAGGGATGACAGGCAGCAGCTGCACGGGCTCGCTGGCCCCTGTGCCTCCGGGGCCAGCAGCCCTCTGAGAGCGCTGAGAGGCTCCATGTGTCAGGGTGAGGACAGCGCTGGGTCCCCGGCCACCAGAGAGCACAATCGGCTCTGCTCAGTCAGCCCAACAGGAAGAGATTTTAGGAAGGGTGGGTTTGTGGTTGAGGACAGACTTGAGCTGAGATAGCTCCTGTCTATTCTTGGCTCAGCAGCAGATTTGCTATGGCCACACTACTTGCCCTTTCTATGCCTCATTATCCCTGTCAAGCGGGTGACTCAAATTATAATTGCACAAATTCCTTCCAGTCTGTCTTTACGTGCCTGCAGTCATCTCCAGGCAGCTACCTCCAGGGGAACCAGCCTCTCCCACCAGGATACCTCTGTGCCACGCATGCCTGCTCCCAAGGGGATTGTAAGATTAGACCCTGTTGCCTTGTCATTTTCCTACACAGAGAGAAACTTGAAGAAAAAACACCCCCGCTGCATCTCTAAATAATCAGATTTGATACTGAGTTGATTATTCAGGTCAAGGTTATGGGCAAGGAAGAGGCAGTGAAGCTTTTCATAGCACCGCCAATATTTGATTGAATGGGTGTTTCTTAATTTTTCTCTCAGGCAAATTAATGTGTTTCTGTAGGTATTAGTACTATCACTGGCCTTGAGGATGCTGATGCACCCTGTGTTTAATGGTACTTTTGTAAAGGCAAACAAAACAAAACAGAGGAAAAATCTTCACTATTTACAAAAGCATCACCATTCTTTCATCAGAAATTTACTTGGGTTCTAGTTGTGAGAGATTTCAGGTTTCTTGCATCTTTTCGTATGCACTAAAGACAATTAGGCACATTAAAGATTAAGCTAATGCTTTTCCTTATATATATGCATCCACCTACTACACTGTCCCAGGAAAAGCATGAAGTCAGGCACCCATCTCACTTGCCAGCATTTCCATGGGTGACTGCGGGCAGAGGCCGTGCAGAGCTTGGCAGGTGACATGGCAGTGTTGGCTGCTTCTTCCAGAGGCCACACCTGGATGAAGCTGGTGGAAGGTTCATTCTGGCGTGTGCACCTTCAGGGGGAAGCAGAGAAGTGCCACGGATGTGTTGTGGCCTGCAAAGCCCATATGACCGTCTGGGCTCGGTGTGGTTGACTGCTGTGTAATTAACAGGGAGCCTGGCTCATTAGGTGCTTTGTGGGTTCAGACACATCCATGAGAGCCCTATAGGAAAACATGTTCTTCCTAACACTTCTTTCATCCTCCCCCTCCTGTTCCTTCCAGATGGTTACACCCACTTGTGTCTTTTCTTACCCTAAGGACAGCTTTTTAAACAAGGTTCCTCCATCCTTCTCCTCCCCCACACTGCTTTAGGATCTACACTGAAGTGCAGGAGGACAGAGCTGTTACATCCCATGCTGTTACATGCAGCCTGCCTGTAGAAGGCTGGAAAGAGAGCACATCCCTCTGTTTGTTGAGAAGATCTCTCAGTGTGCTCAGGACATAGGAGATAAGAGACTTTACCTCAGCCTCAGCTGGATGTTGCAGATGTGCAAGAATGAATTCAGATACTGGCTGTAGGCGAACCTGTGTATATTTTCTGGGCAAGGAGAGAGGGCTGCTTAAAGAGCCTGTAACCCTTCTTGTACAGCACCAGTATGCGCTCTCCCAGTAACACACAGCAGGAGCCCTTGCACAGCTGAGTCAGTATCTGCTTCAAAAAATTTATTTTCATGATTATTTTTTAAATTGCGCATCACTATCAAAAAACTTAACAACTGATCCCTTTTATTCTTCAGAAGGAGGTGGAGATGCCCCTTCCATAGGACTCCTGTGCCTGCACTCACAGGGCAGCTTGGTGGGAGCTCGGGGTGCTCTATTTCTTCTTCTCTTTTGCGCTGTCGTTAACTGCTCATCACTTGTTTGTTGACAGGGCCTGGTGCTGAGCAGACTTGGGCGGAAGGAACTGGCCCAGAAAGTTCTCAGGGATGCCGTCCGGACCCAGACCACCAGTCACATTGCCTGGAACAGCCTTGGCGAGGTCTTGCAAGCTCAGGGGAAGAACGAAGCAGCCATCGAATGCTTCCTTACTGCCCTGGACCTTGAATCCAGCAGTCCTGTCATTCCGTTCACTGTCATACCCAGGGAGCTCTGAAGCTTTTCCCTGCAGCTAAGCACTTTCATTACGTGGACAGACACCAAAACCAAGCAAATAAACAAAGAAAAAGCCCAACAGAAAAGTGCCATTGTAACCTGGAACTGGGCTAAGGAATTCCAGGACGGGGCTCAGGGCTACAGGCTTAGCTTAGACAAGCTGAACTGTTGAAGAATTTGCAACAGGCAGAAACAGAGAATGCCTTTTTCTTCACAGGTGCCTGGCTAACCTCCTGTTCAAGTTAATAGCAAGGCTTATTTCACAGTGTTGGTTCAAGATGACTGTAGAAAGATCATGCTGGGGTACAGCTGTTCAAAGCACTTGCACCTTTCAGTGTTCATTAAAGATAAACCCCCCAAGCACTGAATTACAGCCCAGACCCACTCTAAATTGGAGTAAATTCACCAACTAACTTGACCAAGTTGTGTTTAAGCATGTGGCTGTCTCCCCACAGATCTGACAGGACAAGAATGACAGTTGCACCAAATAGACATGCAATATATGCCGTTTACAAAATTTTTTCGGCTATTTTGATAATCCTTTTTCCTGCCTTGCCTTTATATACTGTATATGCTCACTATATTTAGTGTAGCACTTGCCTAGACCAATTTAAATTAAAAATACTTTTTTAAAAATAAAGCTGCTATTGCAGTATAATTCACAAAAGCAGAAAGACCAAAGACCAAATCAGTTCACACTTGAACTAGTATTAAAAACACATAAGTATCTCCACTTACATATTTACTGAAAGGCCTTACATGAAGTAGCTAATTATAAACTATGAGCTTCATTCCTTCGTTCTTATTAATCACCTATTTCATCAGTTTAGTGAGAAATATAGTGTTTACCAGTATATAGTGACTGAACTCTGTGCTCTACTGCATTACCATTCGTGGCACAAAACATTTTCATATCCGTCTTTTCATGAGGCAAAAGAAGGCAGTGGTCTTTTAAGGGAAAGTGTGCTGAAGGCACTACGTGTATATATGAATTGCTTCTTCCTTAAAACTAAATCTTTGGATTGTCCACAGAAATTTCACATTAGAGGTACGGAGTTGAGCCTTCAGCGGGATCATTTTGCATCTCGTATCATATGTAATAGTGAGGAACTTCTAATTCACACAGCCTCCCCACGGCTGGCACGGCCAGGGAGGGGACGCAGCTGGCACAGCCCCTGTTGAGCTGCTCCGTAGCTCTGCGTGACCTCCCCAGGGCCTTGGCAGTGAGGTGGAGCTGGACCGTGCTGTCACACGAGAGCCAGCCCTATCCAGACTAGTCCCAAGGTAAAGATGATGCAGAAATTTGCTGCACTTTTCTAAAAAAAAAAAGGTTGGGGCTTTGCGCCCGTTTTCATCCAAAGAAGATTTGTGACTATTTCATAAGTAAGTTTGCACTAAAGCACACGTTGTACTATAATTCTGCCCAGTATTGTGATCCACAACTAGTTCACTCTGGAAATAATGATATCCTCAGGCAATAAATAAGATGGGGTTATTTCTTACAGAGCCTGAGGCTCTGGCAGCAGACTTGAAGTCAGCGTTGTTTACAATTATTTGAAAATCTGCAGGCTAATGGAGAGCTGGGCCCTTGTGCTGCTCCCAGCCCACACCATCAGAGAACTCCCACCCCCAGCCTTCCCTCAAGATGCCTGCACCGAGGGAAGCACACTGCTCTCAGGTTCCTCACAGCAGCCTGGTGCACTCCAAGGCCAGTATTTTTATTTTTTCCCATTAAATGATGCAGATGCAATAGCCCAGCTTATTTATCTGTTCACTGAGGGATTCCAGATCTGATCTAGGCTGATTTCACTCCAGGTGAAAGCAGCCCGGCCATGAAAGGTGCTCAGCCCCTGACTTCCCTGGCTTTCCAGTGCCACACAGGCACCCAAATGGACTTTTTTAGGCCAGAGGCAGGTTTCCAAGGAGATGGCGTTCCCCGGCCATCCTTCTTGTTTGCAATAGCACCAGCAGCAGAGGAAGGAGTAGGTGTTAAAGTACCAGAATTAAAGGAGTTTCATGAAGACAAAAAGACGCAGCCGAGACACATTTTGCTGTGAAGGATGCTATGAAGTCGGCTTGCTCTGCACTGCAGGGTGGAAAGAGGGAGGGGGAGGGGGAGAGATGCTGTTGTTGACATACTATGTAAATTGTTACCCGGGTGTTTTAAACCCAGTTCCACAGTGAGATGCAATCTGACAATAGACTTAAGCAGAGATATATCTATAGATAGATATTCTGGTGTTTGTTCTGCTGCACAATTCCCGGGGTGGGAGCGACCCTTCTGTGTAAGACACAAAACCAGAGGCCGTGTGGTCGCACGTCGCCGCTCTGTTGTGCAATATATATTTGCAAAGCACTGCCATAGCAACTTCTGTGTACTGGGCAGCTATTTGAGCACAAGCTGCGCATCCACCTCTGCGACCAGGGAGCTGCTTTCAGAGGTCTGTAACGTAGCCGGTCTGCGACCTGGCAGGAGGGTGCCTGTTTCCCAGCAGCAGCTGAAAAGCAAACACTCACAGACACATTTGCTTCTGCACGCGCAGCTTGTAAACAGCCACCAGCCCATCGCGTTTGTTGCTATCAGGCAAACTTCATCCTGGTGATAATCAGACTTGCCACAGCACTCATCTTCCTGGGAAAGGGGCAAACATTCTTGAATACTTTGCATCAGCAAGTCAGATGTTGCCAGGGTGGTCCCATCTTATGTGCATTAATGAGTCTTGCTGGCATTGGAATCTCAGTCCAAAGAGCCTTTGCTCCACGTGTGGCAGGGAAGATGTAGGTGAGTAAAGGCCATCATCAGCAGGAATCAGAGGGGTGTGGTACCCTCTCCCAGCACACCACACCACAGCCCCTACAACAATTGCAGACAAAGTACTTTGCATGCATACTGGACTCCGTCCCGAGATTTTGTGCATGCTTCCCAGAGGATACAAAGCACCTCTTGGCTGGAGGGGTGTTGTATTGGCTTGAGGTGCTCTGTACAATGCAGGAAAGAAAGTGGTTGTTGCAGACTTAAAAGTACTTCAGGGGTAAATCCTCCAGCTATATTTGTTAATTGTGCTTGCCAAAACAGAAGTCTTCCTAAACTTACATGCTACCTCTCTCACTTAGCATGGATTTTGTTCACACTTGCAGATACAGAAAAACAAAGAAAACTGCTTCAGACAAGCCTATGTATTGTAGTATTTATTCAGACAGCAATGTTGATAAATCTGATAGACTTCCTTCTCTGAGCTCAGTAATATGCATGGCAAGGAGCCTGGCATGCTTAATGCTCAGGGTTTGAGATTTAAGAACACAAGATTTACATCCCATCTCTCATATGATTATTATGGATCATAAGTAATGGAAGTTTGGGGAACAATAACTTTGAGGAACCAGTTCTGCAAGTTTTAGCACTGACTTGAGTCTGAGTTTCCTCATTCATTCGTTTTGAAAGAGGAAGATAAAAAGCCCACATCATTGCCTAAAGTATCACATTCCTCTTGTTCCACCACAAGGTTCTTTTCCATTTTTCTGGCAGAGTGCATGCAAAAAGAAGAAATGATTACCTTCTATTTTCCTGTTGTGCAGTAAAGGAGTAGTATGTGCCGTTGCCTTTGACCAACAAGAAGGATTGTATATTGTAACAAAAATGACTCTGCCTCCAGGATAACAGAAGGAGAAGCCCAACAGGCCAGGGAACAGCTCCCCTCCCTGCCTTAGCCCGTGTAAAGTGTCATTAGCTCCACTGGAGCAGTTGGTTACGAGCATTCCCCAGCTGAGGGTCTGCCCACCCGTGTACTCGTTCCGTGCAGGGAGAACAGCGGAGCCGCAGCCTCCCGCACCACGCAAGGACTCTGGTCCGTTTCTATTGGTAACAGTTCATGCTGCTGATTATCACAGTGCTTCACAAGTGCTAATTATCTTTTCTTGGTAATGACTAATAAATCCAAATGGAGAACCGTCCTGGAGGGTGTTTACTTTAAAATTCACTGGCTGGGTACCAAAGTAGGCACAGCACTGGCTGCTGCAGTTTGAATTACAGTTATTTTGTCCAAAAAATGTTCCATTTTCAGAGAGTCTTGATAAAGAATGAGTTTGGCTAGTTTGTATTTCTTTTTACTGACAGCGGAGTGGGAAACAATCCTTTTTAGTGGAAAGACATCACTGCCATGATCTTTTTTCAGCCATCCCAACAGAGATTTGATAGTTGCAGTTCAGCCTACAAGAGAAAGGCTTCCCAAAGCAACCGTGCTGCAGCAATAATTCCCTCTGACTCAATTGTATTACAGGCGTATTTGACAATTATGCAACGGGCATGTGGAGCTGAGATGCCTCTCCCTCCTTATTTGGCTAAGGGGGGCTGCTTTGTGCCCAAAGGGACAGCTGTGGCGCCCATCTGGGTGCCCATCAGCGCTGCCCTGGTGCCTGCTGCCACCAGCCCAGTGGGTCTTGTTCGCCAGCGCCCTGTCACTTGTGCTGGTTCAATGACCCTCAGACTGCTCCCTGAGCCTGGCTCCAAGGGACGGTTTCCCTGCTGCTGAGTTGTTGTTCAGTGCTGCAGGTTATCAGTGCATGATCAGATAGAAGGTTGTCTTCCCAGAAGTGAGAAGCTGAATCGTCCACCAGTCAGTGATGCTGGCAGGAGGGGAGGTAACCGCTGACCCAGCAGTTGCCAAGATGGTTCCTCCAACTTTGTTTCTAATGAACTGGCTTGTGCCTTCAGCTCCAGCAAACTGAGGCAAGTTCCCAAGTGAGTGGATACTAAAAGATCCAGCTCCTTTTCCCACAGGAACACATGCCAGTCGGTGGCTTAAACCACTGATGGGAATGCAACACTGCGCCGTTGCGTAGCAGCCCATGATGATACAAGTGAAGAACCTCCCTGAGCCATTGCACAGAGAAGTGCTCAGCTTTTGCACATCCAAGCATGTCCTACATGCCACTCTCATACTATTGTCACGGGTGTGAGAATCAGTTTTCCATGTAACTTAACTTTTTTTGTCATTTTAAGATATTTCCACCAAATTAATAAAATTGACCCTGTGGAAAACAAAAAGTGCTCCTTATATTTCCTGCTAATTTCAGGACTTTTAATATATTCATGCCACAGATGCTTCAAGCGTTATGAAATGTCCAGTTGTTATATTAACTGGAACCCAGTGTGCCTAGGAGTTACCAACTGCAAAGGGTATTTTGGCCTACACCCTGTAGTTCATGGGAAAAACAAGAGTGAGCATGCAAGCGGCGTGCCTTCGGAGAGGAACAGAGCCAGGAAAACGGAGCCATGTAGCTTCAGATGTTTGGATTTGTGGAGATTTAAGTGAGCATCGTGCTTTTCTTGTGCTTCTTCCAGTAAAAATAAACAAAGGTAGTGTGAGAAACTCTTAACATTGAGATAATATGCAGATACGATGCTGTCAAGTTTAGGGACTCACCTTATTTTGGCCACAATGCCAGTAATCATCTTTTTGCTACAAACGGTTACTCCTGTGGTTATGTGGAAATAAAATGTCTCCATTCAAGAGCTTCCAGAGCATTCTTTGCATTTACTCATTAATCTTTGGGCAAGTTTCAAGAGGGCCTGCTTAAAAAATCCATCCCTTCGTTTCATACTCAGATTAAGGATGAGGTTTTCGAAGAACATTTCTTCATAACTGTGGCTACTTTGGTTTATGAGTGTATTCAGCATAACTCAAGCAGAACGAGGTTCCTCTGTGGCAATAACAGAATTAAGTCCTTCAGCTGTTCGTACAGTCATAAAAATTGAAAATTGAGGTGAATAAAATACTGGCTCTGGCTTTTTCCCCCTCTTTCTCTTGATACAGAGAGGAAGAAAACACTGGTGTGGGGGATGAACGGAGGGAGGGAGGGAGAAGGCTTCCGTGGCCCCTCCGAGCAGGAGCCCAACTGGAGGCATGCAACTGAATCCCAGCAAAAGCTGGAGAATTTCGTTGTTCAGTCTCCTCTGAGGGAGGCCACTCATCTTTGCTCGTACATTGGCTGGTACCCTCTCTGCATCACACAGACGTTTAGCACTCCCTTTCGGTTTAAATGGGATGAAAATAAGCCTTTTTGCCCCTCATTTTTGCTGCAAGGAGCTCCAGTTGGTTTGGGAGCTCCACCTCTAATAATCACTTCTTCCCTTGCAGAGAACCAAGTTGCACTTCAGTGATAATTTTGACATGATACTCCTGAAAGGTCATTAAGAATAATTTAATAAATTTTAATAATTTATTATCTATTTTATATAATTTTAAATAATTGATTCACACCTCCACTTCTTTCTGCACCAGAATGTTCATATATTCCTGCTTCATGTGAGGTCCAGATATTTAGCAGTTCCTGATATTTAGCGGTTCCTGATATTTAGCAGTCCCATAAACTTCCCAAGGGAAGAGATGAGAAGCACTGCTGCTTCCCAGATGCTCTCTTCCATGACAGTCTCTGGCTATCAGATTTTTGTGGAGTCACCAAAGCACCAGCGTTTACTTTGTCTTTAACCACATCCCTCAGGAAATGTCACATCCCAGTCAGACGTGCCTAAACCAGTCTTTGGAACAAAGGAAAAATAACCTCCTGCTCTTTAAAGACTGGTGTTAGAGAAAACAGACCTGGGCAACACTGGCTTATTCCGTTGCCATTAGCAGCCACGAGAGCATTTAAGTGAGCTGTGGCTGTCAAGCCGGTTTCCTCTGCTGTGTTGTCTCCAAAACAAAGAGTGACATCTCACAGCCAAACCATCCCCGCAGACCCACCAGCTGAAGGGCAAGATTCAAAGGCGTTCTCAATGCTCCAACTTAAGCAAGTGTCAAACAATGGAGGAAAAAATCCTTGCAGGTTATTGCCCTGAGTGTCAGAGCTGCAACTTTCAGGTCTGATCCCATTAAGACCTGATGTAGCTGCTGTGAGCATCTGGCTAATGGAGGAGGAGAAGCAGGTAGGCAGAACATCTGAATTTATGCAGCAAAAATGGCAAGCATTGTAAAGTGGCCTAAGAAAGCAAAAGAGCAATAAAAACTGTAAAACAGGAGACATTTTCCTTATTGAGGAGCTCTCACAGAGGCAAAGCCCAGCTTCAGCAGCTTTTCTGACAGAAACGTGCAAAAACCTCAGTCTGTGAGAGTAAGAGCAGATGTCAAGCAGCCCCTCACCAGCCTCCTGACTGCAAAGACCTCCCTGAACCTCAATTCTGCCGCTACCCTGCACCAGAGACCCCAGTCCAGCCAGAGAGCACAGGACCCAGACCCCGCCACAGCGTGCCTAGGGCAGATGCCAGTCCTGTGCCTCTCAAACAGCACAGTCCTCTAAGCAAAAGCTTCATTACATTATGCATAACAAGTCAAACATCCTTTCTTATAATGCAGTTGTTTATGATATTGTAATTATGTCTGGCAACCGGGATGCTTGTGAATGAATCAGCAATAATTATCCCTGTATTTTGTTGTCCAGTGAGAGGGGCTGACACACGCAGTCCAGGTTTGCAATGCCGAGTGCTGTTTCAAAAGGATGGGAGTTCAAGGATATAGCGATTTTCTGGTCAGTGGAGGTTAGAGGTGATTTTGTGCTCAGTGTAGATGGCATTGTGTGGCAGAGACAATTAGCAAATGAAGCGCTGCCTCACCAGAGGCTTTGCAGCCTCTGAGTCTCTTCTTCCAGGCTGACAACAAACAGAAATTTGAGATGGTATCTCAGGTTTCCAAAACAGGAAGCTGCTAAATCCAGCAAGAGAGCAATTCATTTCCCACTTATGATGCTGCTCTTATACCTCCTTTGAGGATACTGAAGTGTTTTCCGAAGGGTAGCAAGGGAGGTATTTCATCCCCATTTTTCACCAGATGAAAGACCAACTCTGCCAGGAGTGGAGCCGAGAGAGGGGTGTTTTTCCGTGCAGAACTGGTTACTTCACTGTGACTCAGGCTCTGTTCCTTTCTGCAGCCTGCCTCCCACCCCTGACTACCATACCCGAGTCACAGCATGGCACAGCCCTCTTTCAAACCCCTTTTTCTTTCAAGGTCTCTTCTGTGGAGGAGGAGTTAATGGAAGGTTCCACTCACTTGTTATATTAATGCACTACAAATGACTTCTATAAATCATCAGAGTGGCACACAGCAGGCACAGGCTGGTGCAATTACAAGGTACAGAAATGTACCTTGGCCACCAGGTTCCTCTGGACAAGTGGTCCAGGTCTGGCCTTGGGGTGCTGCTGTGCCAAGGAGATGAGTTATCACAGCCAAAGCTTTTATCTTTTTTTTTTCTTTTCTCTGTTCTCCCATCATCCCTTCTTGGGTACTTGCAAAGTGCTTTCTGTTCATCTGGCTAAGAGAGAAGTAATAAGCTGAAAAAAAAATTTAAAATTATTTCAAGCTACATTCTGAAGAAAAACTTCAGAGATTTTCAGCTAACTAAAGAGCTTTAAAAAGCTTCCAATTAAACAAAATATTGTTCTGACAGGACTCCTCAAGCAGTATCTTCAGTAATTCAGATTTATACAACCAGAAGTTTTGAGAGAATTGCCAGAAGGGAGAGCATTTTGAAACAAAACTTAAAGATAGTTAATCCTGAAACAATCGACACAGAACATTTATGTTTTTCTTTTTGTCTCCCAGCCAAGAACTATTCCTCAAAGTTATCTCAAGTTTTATATGTGGTTTCAGTTTTCTGGAACTTTACTTTTCAGCAAATACCATGCTTGCAAGAGTTTAGAAGTGTTTTACAGTTCCAGTTTTTGTTCTCCTACATGTCTAATGCTGAAGTTCCTGGTGTGAAAGCGTTCTCAAGTGCTTCTGCACAGCATTACCGAACATTGCATCCCCAGTCCAGCAAGCACAGGTTGTTTCCTGTAAATTAGCACCAACTGCTGAGTAAACATCAGCATGTGCTGCCCTGCACACCTGCGCACACACAAGCTGGGATTGTCTCCGATAATAAACAGAGACCAGTCCCAAGCAGTTTTGGAAGTCACACCTCTGCAATGCCAGTGATGGTGATTCGTCTGCAGCTGGTTTTTGTAGGTAAAAATTGGTTCTTAAATAGTCTGAGTCCTGCTACCGAAACAAGTGCACTTTTACATGTAGCAAAGCACGGCCAAGTTCTGTGGGTGCAGCACCAGCAACTCCCCTGTGCTGAGGCAGTGGGAGTGAGGCTGGGCACCTCACACAGGCTGAGCACCTCACACGGACTGGGAACCTCACACAGGATGAGCACCTCACACAAACTGCAGTTGGGATTTCATGTACAGACATTTCTGTGCACACCTGCTTCCATCTCACTTCTCTCTTGGTCACTACCCACTGCTCAACAGCAGCCTACTATAGAAATTTTCAGCTTTGTGTGATCCCCAGGAATTTTCCATGGGATGCCTGCATCTATAAGATTCACTAACACAAATTTCTGCATAGGATATGACCTTTCCACAAAGGACATGTTCAGGGTCTCGTACTAGTTGGCCACAGACACCCCTGGGATCTGTAGCTCACAGCCTGAAGACTGGGGACTTAGAGCTTTTCTCTGAGATTCTATTAGAGCTTCTTAATTAAAAGACCTCTTTGGGGACCTGAATTGAATTGGAAACCATGGTGATCACTTAGGTCAATCACGCACAGAGATGATTGCACTTGGGAGAGTGAGGTGGAAGATGGGAACGTGTGCATGTTGAAGAGCTTTAAGGAATAAAATGAAACCCCCAAACATCTGTAAAAATGAGGAGCATGCATAATTTGCAATAGAACAGTTAGAGGATTTATCATATAGGGCTTGCCATTCACTACTGAATTAGAGACTAACAGCTGTCTGTCCTATTGCATTGAAAGGTGTCTTCGACTTTTATCTCTCTGAACATTTGATCAGTGGATTTGACAGTCTGTCCATTTTCTCAAACCTGTGCACGCACGTTTTCCCTCACGTTAATAACTGTGCCAGGAAAACCAAAATGCTGAGAGCTGTGCTTCCAGCCATCTCACATGAGAGAAACATGTTACCAACCTACTACAAAACCAGAAATGTTCATCCTCATCCAGTGGGTCATGTAACTTCATTATGCAAAACGTAATGTATAAATAAATGCTCGATATCTGGCAAACGTTTTTGTTCAAGAGTTGAATTTCACTATTAGAGTTAGAAAACACTCATTCGTAACCAGATCACGCTGATAAGATTATCAGTTATGTCAGTTAAAATGTAACTAAAACAAGTTACGTTTTGTTTCAACTTACAAATCATCGTACCCTAGCTCCAGGACAATGAAGTTGCTCTCAAAATCAGAGGAGTTTTGGTTTCACTAGAAAGAACTGTTTTAAAATTCACTGGCTTTTCTTACAGAAAAGGACAACATACCCTTAATCGACTTTAGCATCACCTTCTTCTCCCTTTGATCCTGTAGTAGAAAAATCTAAATAGTTACAAGGGATGTTTTTGTAAGTCTCCACCAGCAATGTGTAACCTTGCTTCACTTGTCGTTGCAAAGCACAGTGTTTAGATCAGGACCTTTTACAGACTCAACACTTCAGTTGTTCAGCCCTTGTGTGAAATGCTTTGTATTGCTCTTGGGAAATCTTAGAGCCCCAATACACAGGGTTAACCTCTTGTAACCTCCAGCAGTGAATAAGACTGTTCATGTAATTCCTAGGAGACTGAAGTCTGTTGATCCATAATCTATCTTGCATTAGCAGTTGCTTACAAGCTGCTTCCTTTCCTAAGGTGGACGTGAAACACCAGAGAACAGAGGCTGCAGGAGTTTGGATCTTCCTCTCTCCGTCACATTGATTCCTCCCCCTGCTACCTTCCAGCAGGAAACATTGCTTCTCTTTCTTTTTTTTTTTTTTTTTTTTTTNACTCCACAGTTAACTAACTGCAAGTCTCAAATGTGCTGCCAGCTGGAGCACACGTGTCTTTGGGACCAACCTCCAGCCTGCCCCAGCTCCTTTGCAGTCCCTTCCAGGGCTTCCAACCTGTGAGGAGGCTGAAGTTTCAGTCAGGTTAGTATTGTTTGCCAGCTCATTCCAGGATGCCATGGCTTGTATGATAGGTGTAATTATTCCAAGTAGCCTTGTGCTGGAGCTTTCCCCTCAAGGACAAAGTTTTATTCTATTTGTATTAATATCACCTGGAAGCTCTCAGTGGAAGTGAGGAATCTTTGTTCTCTACTGGCTTAGCCTGCAGGGTTTTAATTAGAGCTGTGTAAGATACAAGGATGATGCAGCATGCACACAATGACAGGTATTCTCACAGCAAAGATAGAAGCAACTTTGTGCCACAGAAGCAGGATCGAACTCCAAACCACAACAAGATTTAAGGAATAACAGATCTGCTCCAATACACATCAGCATCACCACCTGCTTTCATTTCCATAGTATGTCCCTGAAATAAGGCTACAGACTTAAAGCCTACTGAACCAAATTTTTCCATTGCCTTCATTCCGTAGTCCCATATGTCCGTGCAGTCAGAAACGTGATGGCAAGTGAGTCACCCTGATAGGCATCTGCAACAGCTTCTCCTCAGTTACCTGGGAGCTCTACCACTGTACAAGACAGGCCGCAGAATGAGTCAGCAGTCAGGTTACTGAGGTCACTTGAAATTTTCAGTGACTAGTCTTTCACTTCTTTTATCACAAAAATACTGTGTAAAGCCTCAGCAAAGCTTTGACACTGAAAATATCTACGGGCTCAGGTCTCCATGCACACGCAGCTTCCTGTGGCCGAGCACTTCTGTGTGGGTTACTCTGTACCCAGCCTGCTATTCCTGAGACATCCTGTTTTCACTTCTTGCAAAATTATTAGAGCTGCCATGTTCCTGCTTGCAGCCTTCCTGACAGAAACATGTGCATGTTGAGCATTGTTTTTCTAACTGAAGCAGATCTTTTGCCAAAAAGTTAGTCTGATATTTTCCTTCATCTCCATTTGCTGTTGGAGAAATATTTTCCACAGCAGAACGTTAGCCACTGAGCCCGGTGGACAAATCCTGATAAAGGCTATTCAGAGAAGCCTTCCGCTTGCAATTAACATTTGCCCATGGAAACTAAAGCCTTTTATTATTTTCCTTTTCCTCCTCTGAAGGCGTTTAGCCCCATATTGCCTAGTTCTGCTTTCAGAAGTCTTTGAACAGGGTGACACATCCATACTCTTCTGTACACGGACACCGGAGTGCAGAATGAGACCTCACTTTTTGTTTTCAGTATAATTAGTATGTTTATAGGAAACTTCCATGCTGTACATTAATTTTCAAATCTGAAGCATGTTTTCAGATAACACAGAGATATTATTTCAAAATAAAGCAAGGGCATTAATAAACACAGTACCAGGAAATCCACAAAGGTTAAGTGATTTTCTACAGAGTAATTCATTCTCCTAATGAATTTGCTGCAGACAATGCTCTCTGCAAGCAGTTACTGCGTATGTATCTTTAATTTGTGTGTTTATATAATTCATGGCAGTGCAAAATAAATTTCTATGTAAAGTGTCCTAATAGATCAAGTGAGGCTATAATATTCTTCCAGAGCTTGTTCATTACAATATGCCCTGGCACAGAGTCCAGAGGGAGAGGAAACCATTAAACATTAAGCAAAACAATTGCTGTCATCCTCCAGAGGGACTGGCTTTGTAAATGCTTATGTTAATGCTGTACAAAAGAGTTGAGTATTCTCGTAAAATTAGAATGGTAAAAGAAGACAAGCACCTTGTCCTCAATTTCATGAGATTTGGTTGGATAAATAACAATATTTGAATCTTTGTCCTACAAGAGCAGAGCTCATCCTCTCCTAGCCATGGACTGGGCACTCCGAAGAGTTAATTGTTACCAGCAAACAGAAAAGACAAAAAAAAACCCTGACGTTTCCAGTGTTTTCTATCCTCAAAGCTGAAACACTCCCCTGTGTGTGTTTTCAATTTAACTAAAATAGATCGCTGTGTGTAAACAGCCACTCTATCTGCATCATCCATATTTGATGGACTAGTCAGTACAACAGATACTTTTATCCATCCCGTAAGTGATGAGAAACTAGACACTTCAGTGTCTTGTGCTCCTCTCAGTTAACATGAGTGGCAGCAGCTGTTATTCGAGGCTCCCTAACATGTAACGTTTGATGTAGAGACAGGAAAATTGGAGATATATTTAGTGGAATTGGATATAACAAAAGTAACTTCCATGATCAAAGCCCCCAGGAGAATATGCAGGAAAGCTCTGGCCATGTTTGTTAACAGCAACCCAGGTGTTTTTGGGCTTTAGAGGCTGTATAATAATAGTATTCTTAGCAGGTTAACAAGCTACTTGCAGGAAATGTAGGTTTCAAGATGCCTTTGTTCACACTGGCAGCAAAGCGTGAAGGTGGTCCAGAACACCATCACCAGAGACTGTAAAGCACAAAATAAGTAGATGAACTCGTGTTTTAAATTATGTTCTGCACATACGACTTCACATGCCTATAAGAACCATGTAAGCAGACTTTTAAATCTATTGGAAACCAAGAGGAGATATTGCCATTTCCTTTGGCTTGGGAGAGACAAGGGTAGATGGTTGACAAGGGAACAAATGTAGCATCCCAGAAACAGCACAAAAAGAAAGGCGATCCTTCTTTGAGCAGACGTTTGAAGGCAGGAACTCCTGGCCCAGCTCAGACAAGGGTGTGTTGGTGGTGGCAGAGAAATACCAGGAATTCCATTTAAAAATGAAACCAAGCTTCTTTCAGTGAAGGTGGTCAAGCACAGGAATGGGTTCCACAGAGAGGCTGTGGGCCGTACACCCTTGGAAACAGACAAAACCTCTCCAGATCAGCAACCTGCTCTGGTTGGAGAAGGGGGTAGGACTAGGCGGTTTGCAAATATACATTCAAACCTCTACCATGCTCTGATTCTGTGAAAAGGAAGCTCTCCAAGCAAGGCCACAGGCAGAAAATTATGGTGCTGGTGTTTGGCAACAGGTTTTGGAGGAACCATGTAGATATACCAAAAGAAAAGACCTCCTTTTCCTTCTTTCCAGCTGGTGTGCCCACCCCCCCGCAATACACGCCTTCTGTGCTAGCATAGAGGGAGAGAGGAGACAAGAGTTTCAGAGGTCTCAGACCTGGAAAGAGCAGGTGAGAGCAAGACCTTTCACCTGCTTTAGGACGTATTCCAGGGAAGCTCACTAGACCTCTTGCCAGCTGGCATTTTAGTGACCCATCCTGCAGGCTGAGGGGTTAACATCTCCTGAGCTAAAGTGAGTTTCTTCATTTGTGGCCTCACTGGAGAGGGCAGCTGCAGCCCAGCTTTTAAACCTCTGCTCTGAAGCAAGAGCCAATGGAAAGGAAATGGTAAGTTCTGTCTTCTCCTCTGGGAAGGAGCTGGAGAAGGTTTGTGTGAATATCATTTTAATATTAAGCCACAGGTCCAAGAAGCACCAGACAAACAGTTCTTTTTTTCCAAATAAAGAGCTAGTAACTACATGGACATAAAATTTCCTCCTCTCAGTTTAGCCAGGCTGGCCCTTCCTTATTCCTGAGGGAACACAGTCATTTCTTGGGCATGTTTTCACATATGCAGCTGAGAGCCAGGCACAGGAGATGGCATGTGCCCACTTGTGGGTTTATGGCACGTGGCCTTGCACAGTGCAGAGCTGCAGGACACAGGCTGGCCACGAGGGATGGGGCCTGTGCAAACCCCGGCTTTGAAGACTTCTGCAGCCAGCACTGCATCCAGCTTCTGACAGCCTCTGTTGGGTGTTGTATCGTGCCTATAGCGAAGGTGGGAAGATCGCTTCTCTCTGTTACTAAGAATATAACCAGGGAAACATTACCCTGCAAATTGCTTTAATATGCATCACACTGCCACATATACTTTATGACTCTATTTGCACCCTGTGTGTCGGTTCAGCTCATGCCCACTGCTGCTGCCAAGCTCCTGCAGCTACTCGCTTTTCCCTCACATACACTGGAGACAAGGCACAGCAGAACACAAGAAGGCTTTCCATAAGGCTTCTGCTGAAAGGCAGGGATGGGGCTCACTTCCTACCCCGCAGCACTGCTTGACTCCACCAACAGCAGGCCACAAAGCAGAGAAAACTGTTCAGGGGGCGTGAGGAGAAACTGGGTGACTCAAAGCTATGGGCAGGTGGAGAATGCAGAAACAGGTTCAATTTCAGATGCAATCAGCCCAAGTCTGTGACAATCCATGAGGCGTGAGCAGCAGAGACCCACCTGGGGTGAGTTCCCCTTCGCTTATGAGGTGACTCACTGGCTGAGGGGAACAAGGCAACGTGGGTGACAGACGCTACCAAGGTGACCTCTGGCTACAAAGGCCTCATGGACAGCATGCACAGAAGCAGAGAGAGGGAGATAAGAAGTGAAAGGCTCTGGCTCGTCCCCACCATTTGGTGGATGAAAGGCTGGGCATGACCTAGCAATGTGCACTGGTAGTCCAGAAAGCCAATTGTGTCTTTGGCTGCATCAAAATCAGTGTGGGCAGCAGGGCAAGAGACGGGATTCTGCCCCTTTGCTCTGCTCTGGTGAGAGCCCACCTGGAGTGTCTGGAACCCCCAACACAAGAAGGATGCTGACCAATTGGAACAAGTCCAGAGCAGGGCCACAAAGATGCTCAGAGGGCTGGAGCACCTCTCTTATGAATCCAGGCTGAGAGAGCTGAGGTCGTTCAGCCTGGAGAAGAGAAGGCTCCAGGGAGACCTTACAGCACCTCCCAGGGTACAAGAGAGCTGGAGAGACACTTCCTACAAGGGCACGGAGTAATAGGACGAAGGGAATGGCTTTAAATGGAAAGAGAGGTAGGTTTAGATTAGATATAAGGAAGAAGGTTATTTACAGTGAGGGTGGTAAAACACTGAACAGGTTGCCCAGAGAGGTGGTGGATGCCCCATCCCTGGAAACATTCAAGGTCAGGCTGAAGCGGTTTGATCAGCCTGATCCAGTTGCAGATGTCCCTGCTCCCTGCAGGAGGGGTTGGACTAGAAGACTTTTAAAGGTCCCTATCAAGCCAAACTATTCTGTGATTCTGTGATCTCCACGTGCAAAAGTCTGCCGTAAACAAAGGCACAGGGAGAAGGACTTGTCCTTTCTGTATACCTTGTCACCCCAGATGAGAAGTACAGCTGGTTACTCATCTGACCTGTATATTCTGCTGTGCACTACAGCTGGCTGCAGGAGGGGGAACACAAAGCAGATCCCTACAACTTAATGCTGTTCCCAGGCTAATAAAGATGAGCATTCCTTTTGGAGGCTGTGGACAAAGGCAAGATCTTGCTATGCCTCTCTCCTGTGAGTACCTAAAGCCCTAAAACTTGAACATTTGGGAATTTGTATATATTCCTTATCTTAAACTATTGCTTAGCAACAGACTTTAGCCAAGGGCATGTTTGTGCAACTGTGAGGCATATCCCTATCTGCTAAGTGCAAAGCAATAAACACACCTTTCCCAATTATCTCTGCTAGGATCACGTATGTAGCAGATGATCAAACCGAGCAGAAGAGTATCTGCTGTATAGGCTCTTGGCACTTTTGCAATGCTGATAAAGTGATCTCGACCTGGGTGAATCAAAGCCTTTTCACTGCAGAAAAGGTGTCTTTGCATACCAAGTAGGTTGCAGATGGAGGAGCACCCAGCAGGGCTCGGTATGATGCAGTTCTGTGGCTGCTCCTCCCACGTGGAGAGGAATGATGTGTTTATCTAGAAAGGCTTAGGTGTTCCCCTGACACACCACTACACGTATGCATACTGATGAAGAGCCCTGTTTTGGAAAAAAACCCCACACAATCTTAAATATGATTTTAGATACCATCTTGGTATCTATCAACCCGCTATTTTATCGAGCACTTAATAGAGCAAAACTTAACACCAGTATTGTACCTCGAACTGGGTTGCGCCTGACAGTCCAAGGTTTTACTTCCCTGTTATCTCACAGAGGAATTTCTTCCCTTCCCATCACCAGGTTGCACTTTACCACTGTGAGCCGCAATGCAGTGTAACACACATCTATGTGATAACTGGGCCTGGAAACACGTGAGCACAAAGGCCCTTCTCACCTCCTTGTACCCTTGAGCCCCAGCAGCTGGTGACTGTGCTTTGCAAGAAGGGTCCCCTGGAGAGCTCACAGCAGCTTTCTGCTCCTAAAGGAGCCTTTCCTTGGCTGTTCCTTTTACAAAACAGGAAGGAGAGATGAATTTCACTTCATATCTGGACTCAGGGGAGAAGAACCACTTTCCTGCTTAGCGCAGCAGTGGGATGCATTGAATAAAGGGGGCATAGCAGCTGTGAAAAACCCCATATTGATGGAAGGAGGCTGCAGCCCCTCCTCTCACATGCTCTGTGGAAACATGGGTGCACCTGTAGCATATCACAACACAGCAATAGACACTTGGCTCTGTTCCTTGCCACTGCACATGCCCTGTTCCCTGTGTACCAGCATCACAGCAGTGAGTGTGCCTCACAAGAGGGGCAGTTTGGGAAGCAGAGGCAGGCTGTTTGTAGGTTCTCCCCCTAGCTGCACAGTAATTGCTGAACTGTGTTTTATGATGTTATAAGAGCTCACATTGTCAGTCTGAGGGCTTGGGGAGGCAGAAGGCAGCCTTACATGATCTTTATCTCTGTTGGGCATAGCCTGTAACACCATCATTAAGGCAAAGGCCAGGCACACTGGTGCTCCGGCAGCTGCGGTGCTCCCTACTTCCAAAGGCACAATAAAACTCTTAATTGCCCACACAGAGATACAGCCAAGGAGGAGAAGACCTTCAGACTGAAGGAAATATGAGGCACTAAACAGTGATCAGCAGACAGCAAGTCAAGGCAGTCCCTGTGGACAGACCTGTCGTAAACAGTATCAAGCAGTGTAATCTCAGCGCTGACTTAAAACTGAGCAGTACACCAGATTTGCAGCAGATTTTGAGGTTTTAAACCACGTTTTAAACAATACATTTGAAACCCTTCATAAGTCATAAGCATTTGGAACAAAAGCTGCAGTCAGGTCTACATCATCTTAAGACATGCTCACGTTAATGGCCACGCTGGCAAGAAGGAAATTGGTGCTCAGTGCTGGAATGTGCTGGACACCGACATCTCACACTGGAGTCAAGAGTTGTGCATCCTCTAGCTTCATTTAATTTCTCACCAGTTCAAATGGGAAGTGGAGGAACACAGGGGAAAAAAAAGAGGAGAAAGAGCGGGAGCCCCTGTTAGCTCTCACTCATTGTACCCTATAGCCCAGAAAAGCAGATTTAGTCAAGTTCCCAAAAGTTTCTCTCTATGTTGCTCAGTCTGGCAAGTCTGAGTACATCCTTGCTGGAGGCCACCAAGGAGAGACAGTCCTGTGCCAGCAGCATCAAGCCACTTTTGTCAGAGCTCCATGAGCAGCAGGAGCACAAGGGATTAAAATCCTTTCTGAAATTCTGACGACAAGAGGAAACACAGCTCTCCCATTATCCTCCTGCAGATAAATATTTGAAAGCAACTATAAAGAAAACTCAGCCATGCGTCCCCTGCTACCTACCCAACAGCCACGTCAGTACAATGGGAGCCACGTTCAGACAAACAGCAACACGAGGAGGTTTATTGTACCAAGTTCACAGGCATCGATCTCTATCAATTTCTACTCAGCACCCTTTTAGAGAGATATCTGTTTATTTTAAACCCATCAGAGGATGTATTTTCACTACACAGTGGGAATACCAGCATCACAGACCGTGACGGGTGTTTGCAGAGAGGAGATGAGGGAAGAGCAGAACTACCTCACCCACTCAAAGGGAAACCCCAGGGTTACACTAGCAGAAAACATAATCGGTGGCAAAAAACCTATAGATCAGGTTGCAGGTTTGAGTTATTCATCGGTCTTTTCCTTCCATTCAGGGAAGGAGAGGACAGTGTAACCGCTTCTCACAGACACTCATTAAATCAGGCACGGCGGATCCTTTCACATGAAGGTAACCTGAGAGCAAAGGCCAGCCCTCAACCTGGCACAAGTCAAGAGCTGTCTTCAGCTGACAATAGCTGAAGTGTTGGTGGCAATGCACAAACACATATGCTTATTCACTTCTCCACCCTGGGACAAGCAGGTTGGTGGGAGGGCTTCAGAACTGGGATCTTAGGATCTTTCCTAGAAAACAAAGTCAGGGCCAAGGCCACTTAACAGGAAGGACAGCAGCTCCCTGGGCCATTGAATGTGCCACCAAGCAGCAGCAGGGCTCTTGCTGACTCCGTAGTGTTAACACCCTGCTGACCACGGGGAAGACACACCTAATTAACAGTGCTGCAAACAGGGAAAGGATCAGGCTGTCTACAGCATTCCCACCTAATTTCCTTTTCTGGACTAGCATTTCTTAATGCCTCTTGAAAGATCTCCCAGGTTCTTCATGTAATAGAAGAGCAAAAGGTCTCCCGGGCAGATGTGTCCTAACAGCAGCTGGGCTGCCAGGTCTGGCATGGTGTGGTAAAACAAGTCAAGAAACCTTTGCGCTTCCCGACACTAAGGAGTGGCATACAGTTTGTAGGCATAATCAGACTCTTCTACATGTACTTTGTCCCAGTCATTTACATAGAGTACAAAGGAATTTATTACTTAGAGGGACTGACAAAAAACGTAGTCTCAGGCAGTCTCCCTATTACAAGTGCTCACAACACAGGAGATGGCTGCCTAAGCTGTCCCCTTCTTTGGGAGCAAGTTTCTCCCAACCTCTGCAAGAGAAATGACCTTTAGAATTATTCAAATTTCAAGACAGTCCAAAGTCTGATTCAGGATTGGATTCACCTTGAGCTAGATGCTGTAAAGCCACAGGGACCTTTCTCTCAGTGTTTACAGCCTAAGCAGATAATGCCTGGGCTTCCTAACAGAAAGTGGGAATGCAATTTGTCCTTAGATAAGCACCAGGGCACAGGGGGCTGAAATACAAGTTGCATTTCCTTAATACCGACACAGAACTGGAGGCAAGCTGGGAAGCATGCAGACCCCAGCAGCAAGGCCCTTCCCTTGCCCCTTTAGGAACACCACGCTGCAGAAATGGCAAGCAGGGCACAGGCAGAACTGGCTGATAAGTGCTCGACCACACTACTGCCAGTATCTAAAATGGCTCCCACGTGTTAAGCGCAGTAAGCCACTCTATTTTATCTCATAGCCTTAGCTAGTTACTGGTTACCAGAGCCAATAACATCACTACAAATACTTCACGGGATGCAAAGGCATCCTTCATCCCAGGGACAAGAATATTTACCAGTCCCACCTCATGCTGGGGGCAAATCTGCTCAGGATTGCCCCAACTCTCATGAAGTCTTCCTGTAGCAAGAAATACCAGAAGATATTAAAACTTTCTGCTTTGATGCGTCACAATGAAAGCAATTTATGATACTTGATAAGGATGGCTCTCCCACCCCCGTATTTCTTCATTTGGCTTTGCTCTCTTTCGAGGCAGGTCACACCCATCTGCCCCACCTTCGTTCTGCCCTGTCTTTCCATATGGAAAAGAAATGACACACAACAATATCTCTTTTCCCTTGGGTGTATCAGGGGAACCCACCTCCTCTCCTGGCTAGGTGGAAAGTGTCACACCAGCCAAGAGAAACTTCACGGGGAGGAAAATTTAGGAAAGCTGTGAGAGGCAAATGAAATAGTGGAAAGTGTTTCTGTGTTGCTGTAACTTGTTCACAGGGGTTCCCTGGGCAGGGTGGCAACTGCTGGCCATGCTCACCTTTCTGCTCCTAAGGAAGCACCACCCTCTGGATGGAGGCCTGAGCATATGGCACACCACAGCATCTAAGCTCCTTTTCTTTCCATTTCACCCAGAGTACCAGGGTGACCCTTTTCACTGCTACTACGGAAACTGTGCCACCAGAGAAGGATGTGAAGCATCAGCTGAAGCAAGAAGGGATTTTCCCTCTCTCAGCAGCTGGACACCTTCCTGGCACAATACATCAGCACGGCACAGGTGCTGCTAACACCAGTCAGCAGATGAGGCAGTCACACATGGGGCTCCAAAGCCACCTTGCAGATTCTCCTGCCAAATTAAGAGCAGAATATTTTACTGTCTTTTAAAAGCAGTTCAGTGTTTCCTGAGTGAGTCTGAACCACAGCACTGTGTGGAAAGATTTTCCTGCCTGAGGATCATCAGGAACCACATAAATAAAACACCTTCAGGAAGGTTCTTGCTTGCTTTTGCTTGTCATTGGCAAAGACATACCCTGGATCACCAGTCTCTCTCTGTTAATGCAAAGTTTTCCAAGACTTTGCTCAGCTTTCCATAGAGGAGAACTACATTGATGTAACATTTTTTGATTTCGAAAGCTTATTCTACAGTTTCCCTTGGCCGTCTCCCACTTCACTTGCAATATTAAGACCCAGTTATGTATTTCACTTACCTAAGCAGAGGTCTAAAACTGCACCTACACTGGCAACATGGCACACTGCATCAACTTGTGAACACTGCATTCTGCATTTTTAGGGCCACTTCAAGAAAATTGTTAAAAACAAAAAAAAAAGCAAATCAAATTAAGGTAAACTTTGCATCTCTGTGAAGTGCTCAGTTTTTCAAGTCTCAGGAGAGAGGGTCTTTACACCTTGCAAGTCTGACCTCTGACTGGAAACAACTGCATGGATTAAAGGCATTTCTGAAATATTTAAAACCAGTGCGTTGAAATAAAGGCCATTCCTGATTTTAAATGGCTGAACTGGTTTTCCTCTTGCCCACATGCATGAAACCAGTTTCAAAAGGAAACCATCTGGAAGAGTTCAGCTCAGTACATAAAGTTTCAGAAAGCTGTAAGCAATTGTAAGCGCCAGAGAAAGAGCAAAAATAGAATTAAAAACACTTTAGAAACCTTTACCAGCACAGAAAGCACCGCTCCCACCAGAGCATTTGGCTCCAGCAGATACATAACACACACACAGGGCTCTCAGAACAGAAGTATTCCCACTGAAGTCAATACTTTAAATTATACATAGACTGAAGTACAATCCTAAAATCAGGCCAGAAAATAAAATGTGCAGTTTGCACCTTCTTCTATTGCTATCAATAAGTACATTACCTTAAGTTTAGAGCCTTCTTTTGTGATTAACATTTACCTAATTGTAGTTTCTTGTAATTTCTTTTCAGGTTTATTTCTACTTGTTCTGCCAGAGGGCTGTTCAAGTTTTTCAGAAAAATTTTTCGATTGCCTTTCCTCCCACACCCCTGAATATTTTTTCTTCCTCTGAGTCGCATGGCCTACAACTCCCTCGCCATTTGCCGTTCCTCTGAGCCCCCTCCTAGGTTCCCCCAGGTGAGAAATCGTGTCTGGAGAGAGGTGGCATTGCCTTCCTCCTTGTATTCCTGATGCTGTTTTGCAAGCTGGTGAAGGTGACGTGCTCCCAACCCCAGCCTGCAAGAGTTCATGGCTGCTTGCGAAACCACCTTGTGGGTGCATAGCTTCCGGGCCCTGGTGTTGCCCACACAAATCAAAACCAAGAAATGCCAGATCAAGGAGGGAATAATGAGTGCTAAACTTCCAGGGCTATTAGAAAAGGACTTCCTTTAAGAATACTGTGTTGCAAAAGGGTCTGAAAGATCAAAATAAGACCCCAGCCTCTCTTATGCCACGTCTAGATCCATGATTAATGCCTTGAGTAGCCATCGTCATTGTGACCTCCAAAGCAGTCCTCAGAGGCGAGAAGTCATTCTCATCATCTCTAGATGTGTAGGGAAGTCAAAATATCAAAAAGATGAAATCAGTTGCCCATGGTCTCCACAGCTCTTCAGTCCCAACTGAGTGCCCTGCTCAGCCACGCTGCCTCCCACAAACAGAAAGTCCAGTAAAACATGTCCAGGAAGATCTGTGGATTTTGCTCATTGACAAGCACACACGATCCTGTTTCCGATTCATGAACTCACGCTCTTAGAGGGAAGTGTGGGCACCAGCCTCTGCAAAGGGCTCAGTATGAGACACAGGCCGAGAGTGAACTCGTTTTAAAAAGCAAGCACCCCTTTGTTACCTTCTTAGCGGAACTAGTGACCAGACTGTGGTGTGCTGTGTGCCAACGGGACACAAGTCACTCCCTGAACATGAGCCAGTTTGGGATTCCCAGGCTCGTGGCTAAATCAGAACACTCAAGCTCTTACTTCAGCTACTTATATTTTTAACCTTACTTTCTTCTACTTATTCCTCACTCCTGGCGCTCAGTGGGTCTGGGATTTAATTCTTTGGCATTACGGGGATTTCCAAGCCAGATCTGAGGTTTGCCCAAGCATCCATTACAGTATCAGGGCCGACATGCTAATGAGTCTGTGATAAAGTCCAGGATTGATCGGCAGGCAGCAGCAATTTAAACAAATTCCAGACTAAACTTTATCTTCCAACCAAGAAATGATTTTTCTCCCCGCAGGATTTGCAACCAGTCAACCACTGAAGAGCTATGCTGGTGCAGAGGGAGCCTGCAGTGAAATTCAATGTGAAATAATCATAAACCATCTAATTGGTATTATTCAAGCTGAAAAGTAATGCAAGTAAGCAAGCACAAATAAATTACACTGGATTTCTTTTTAAACTTTTTGGCTCTAAATGCACAAAATTTTACATATAACACTTCTATAACAATATAGGCATATAAGGATTTTTCATGTTATTTTGAATTTCATAGGATTGTAAAACAGAATGTAATTGGAATAGGACATTGAAATAAGATAATTATCTCCCGCTGCTTCAGAAATTAAGACTAAAACAGAGCTATGTGTATATTTCCTTCTCCCAGGAAGATACAAATGTACTGTGATGATTCTTATTTTTGGAGAAAGAATCATTGTGTTGTGATTTGCAGTTTTCTAAACACATTCCTCAAAGGAAGGGCTATTCAGAGGTGTGGATGGAGTAAAGCACATGCTAATTGGCCCCAGGGCTAGCTTGAGTATTCAGACAAGGGTGATAATTCAAGTCACAGCTGAAAAGAAAGTCTTGGTTATGCTTATCCTTGGCTAAGGTGAAAATGGTCTCATAGTTGTTCATGTTTCCTTCTCACAGCTGGCTAAGTAGACTAAGCCCATAGTCCCTGAGATCTGTCGTCTCTGGATGTATATCCCTATGGTCGTCATGTTAATCGAGTTGTTTGTTCAGATACTTCACAGAGAAGTTACATCAGACGTGTGATGAGGAGTAGAAAGTAGAGGAAGTAGAGATCTTTTTTCTCCAAATCTCGGCAGACAAGAGTGACAGATTACAGGACTCACAAGTGCCAACCAGGTCACATACTATTCCACCATTCTGTTGAGGGATTCTTCATCCACTAAACGCAGTAAATACTTCCCTGGCAGACAGAAATGTCAAGGTACCATTTCAAGACATTGTGATACTTATAAATCTAAGTCAGCAAGGATCCTCACACAAGGAACAGAGGTTAATGCCCTCTTGCCTTTGCGGTTTATGATGGGTGTCATTTGCCTTTTTGTCTCTCCGATATTTGAATTTTATCACTTCCCCTGCACTCTAGTTGTGTGTCTTTCACAATGCAGTGATAGACATGGAAGATGAGTGATTGTTTCTTCTGACTAATACAGTATCAGCATAAAAACAAACCAGTGTTCTCAGATAGATACATTTTAGAAAGCTATTATCCCCACTTTGGAGGTGACAAAGCTGAAGCACGTAGTTGTTAAGCAATATGCTCACCTTTATGCATTTTGCCGAGAGGAAGAACACACCCATTACTCAAACTGATGAGTGCATTTCCTGCCTTCTGTATTCTGGTGTCGACTGACCTTGGCAATATGCAGTGACATTTTCTCACATGTGATTTTGCTTTTTACTGTTTTTTGTTTTTTTTTAAATCTCTCACCACCATAATTGTTTACTTGAAGTGTCAAGTCTTAATTACAGTAAACATTTTTCCATTTCTGTACAGATGGGAAATGCACTGGAATAGAACTGGATGGTTTAAGTTCATCATCTGTTCATCTCTTGATAGAGATCAGTATAGATTAGAGGTAAGTCTGTTTATCCATATTCGTTTTCAAAACCCAAAATGATATGCAACAGATTTATAATTAAGCAGAACTGATGGTGTTTTTGTACAGCTTACTTAAATGGATTTGCCATGATGCATTAGAGTAGAAGCTGTAAAACCCAACCAGATGTTGTATTTCCCACCCCCCCCACCACCCCCCCGTGTTGCCATTTGCACGAGAGTCCTACATTGTTAATAAAACTTGAGATCAAAGTTTTCTAACCTGAGGATCTATTCTAAAAACCATGCTGACTACCCAAATAAGATGTCTTCATTTACACAGGGGGTGAACAACCCCTGCTAGGAATAAAATCTGAATTAAACTCAGGGACTTATGCACCTGAACACCATGGCAGCTTTGTGTTCCTAAGCTTGCTGAACAAAGCTTTTTGTGTAGCTCCTGCCTTGTAGCCCAGACCTTTACATTTCTGCCACAAACAAAACCAGCTGAGTCACAACACTGTGAGGCCTATCTAACAAGTGAGCTGCAGCAGGGCCCCTGTCCTGGTTGTTGCTCTGCTACATCAATGCCAGCCGTCCCAAGAGGCACACACGGCCCCCCTCACTGTCCAGGGGACAGTCAGCTAGGCAAAACTTGGCACCTCTGCACATCAGTACAGTGATTGCAAGATTTGCTTCCTACATTGACAGATTTGAAGCAGGGATTGGAACTCACACTGACTTTGTGGAAATACTTGGTTGAAAGTAGGATTTAGCCTGAGACATAAAAATGACAGATTGCATAAAAGTGAATACAAAGCACCCGAGACTCAAAGACATAAAAAAGTACCTCTGAGTTCAAGACTGGTACCAGCATGGCTGACAAGCATTTCACCCTATTCACATAGTGAGGACATGAGAGGACACTGGCTCCATGACTCCCATCTCTCAGTTGGCAGACCTGGGCAGAGAGAGCCCTTGTAGGTGAGATCTTGTCCTCACCGCACACAATGCGGGTTTTACCACTGGCTTTGGTGGAGTCCGGCTTTCACAATACTCCGTGCTTCACTCACAGTGAAGTCACTGGGGTTATTCATGTGGCAGAGATACTGGGAGCCCTTCACATTATGCAAAAGGGTAGGCTTGAGCAAAGACCTATTAAAATCAACATTACACAACAGCTCCCATGGGGAGCTCCTTTTCTCCAGTTATTAGCCAGAGTGATTAAGTGTGGTGGGTGACTCACAGACCTTACATTGCCCATCAACAACAAAAGACTTTTGGAGTTAGAGAAATGCCTTTAAAGTGTATTCTTTACCATATGTAGCTCACAATATTTTGAGCACCAGTAGCTGTGATGTGAATCATCTCGATGCACTGAAAGTTTGTTGCTGCTTTGATTTTTTAAACAAACAGCATGCATAATAGCTCTTGGAAAGCACAAGATCACCCCAATCAAGCAATGAAGAATGAGCACTGATGCTGATCAGGAACTTTCACTTCACACAGTCGGTTTCTAGCAGCCTGGCTTTACAGTGGGCTGCACATCCTGCAAGTCCGCGGTGCAGCTCAGACAACGAGTACATAACTGAGGAAAAATATCCTGCAGTGTATATGCCAAATTATCAGTTCCTGGAGTAAAAGGAGACAGTTATTTCTCAGTTCAGGGGTCTCTCCTTTTTCCAAATAGCTCTTTAAAAAAACTGTCTTAATTTTTGAGCCCTATTCATATATTTATATATATATATTTATATTTATATTTGTATTTTCATTGATGCAAGCACTTTTAAGGAAAACAATGTACAAGTAAGAAAATTCTTATGAGTACTGGTTTCAAAGTAAGTGGGTATTTTGAAGAAACACCAGAATTAAAAAAAAAATTACCTGAGAGCATCATTAGCACTTCTAGACAGCTAATTTTTTTTTTTTAAATCCTGTCCGTTAGTCTCTTGGATTGATTAATGGAACATATCTTGTTGTGAATAACTCAATGCCATGGAACAGTATTCCAATCACAGTTGACTATAAATTAACGCTCATTTTAACTGATGGAGATAATCATGTCAATGTCACAGCAAATACATTATCAAACATTACTTATGGATGCTGTAATATAAACAAGAAGTTGAGAACTTCATTATCTTCCATCACTACCAACTAATTTCTAAATTTTTCATCATTGCTTAGACTGCAGTCAGATTGCACAGAATAATTTGTTACTTATAAACTAAGTAGATGCAAGTCTTTGCTTAGGTATAATTAGCAACAAAAGGGAGGAAGATTTCCTTTTGCTCAGAGCATTGGAAAAGAAAATATCTTTCCTGAACTGCCATGAGAGGCCATACTCCCCTCCTAACAACCAAAGAAGGGAGGGAAAAGGACTAACAGAAGAGTGCTAAATAAGATCCTGTCTTTATAGAAAATGAAAAGAAAACATGGCTGCTCACAGCACTGCGGGCAGCAACCCTTTGCCTCAGTTTCCCTTGCTTGGTGTTGTGAATGCCTGGTAGGGATATAACCCCTTTTTATATTACTTTCTTGCTTTTCCCTCTCCAGGGAGTCATACTCACATTTTGTGAGTTAACACAGTCCCAGACTAAGGCAGCACATGCTGGTACATTCTTTTCCAGCCCTCAGAACAAAACACTGCCTGTCGTCTTTTTTTACCATAGTCTTCCTGCCTTTGTTTGCTGGACAGCTCGAGCTGCTGCGGGGCTCGGCCAGGGTTTTCTGCTCCTTTCTCTAGAGCTTTTTAACCGGTGGGCTTTAGATGTGCAAATGAGACCTACACTTTCCAGAGCAGAGCTACAAACAGATATTTCATTCTTGAGATACTCTGATCCCCGCTCTTCATTCACAGAAATAACTGCAAGGTTTAAAATAAGTGTAGACTCATCCTATTGAGCTAAAGTACTTTGTATATATAACAAGATTCTGGCCTTGCTTTTTTCTTTTTTTTTTTGTCAGTGACACATTAAAGGCTTATTTCTGATTAGACTTGATAGACACTGGTATAAAACTCTCATGTTATTTTAGCATCTCCTGTCATTTCGGGGTTAGAGGAGAACTAACAAGGAACATTATTTAGGGAAGTTCCTCCTAATATGAAACTGAGGTGTTATCCATATCACTTGTTTGTAGACATTGACAGAAAACTACGCCATAACTCAAGCTTTCCTCTACATATTCTTACCTCATTTTAAGCCCAAACTTGAAATTGCTGCAATCGAAGCAATCAAAAGCAATCGAGAAAAGACATTCCTAGTTATATTTGGAAGTTGATCTCTGCCATTAAGAAAATACATAGCAACTCTGTGAAGAGGAAAAGCACACTAAAATAGCCTTAGCATATTATGCAATACATTTTCTTTGTATTTATGTTTCTTTCTAATGGCTATGTTATTTTTTTACTGGGAAATGAGCTGAAGTTTACATTTTTGAACAGATAATTCAATCCTCCATCCCATTCCAAACCAAACCCAAATAATCATTTTATAGCCACAGCAGATATAGGTAATGCTGGTCAGTTATTACAGTCACGTCTGCTTCTCCAGAAGTTTCAGGTTATTAGTCCCATTTTGAATGAAAACATACATTTTGTTGAATATGAGCAGATTTTGGAATACTCGTCTAAAAAAAACCCCAACAACTTCCACCAGCCACTTTTGAATTATAATCTTCCATAAAAGAATTTTATATTTGTCTCCAGAAAAAAAAAACCCACAACTTGGTCTTTAACAGCTGTGGTCCATCCTGAACCTGTTCATAACCATTAGGTAGGGCAATGTATATTTATTCATTCTCCCTGCTCCCCTCCCTTATTTTTTGATTGTCAGGTTTAGTCAGGCATAAAAATGAAGCTTTTGTGCAGTCACAATGTCTCGTGATTTTTCATGTAGCACCTAATTTTGTTTGTCTACAGAAAATGATTGTGAAGTTAGGGTTTGTTCAGATAACAGGACATTTCACTCAGCCATCACATTTTGACATTTGATAAGTAATTAACTAAAGGAAAGAACAGCTGTTAAGAAAATGCTTAGTGACAGCATGTAGATGATTTAAGGCCAATTCATGAACCACATAAGTCCCATTTAAATATAAAATGTCATGAGATGCACAGTAAAAATCTGCATGATGTCTTTCCTTTGCAGTCTAACAAAGAATTAGCCTTCATCATCCTGAATAAATGAATGTGCCATCAAATACTCCTGTCATCTAGGATGGGATGCTTAGCATCCTGTATCCTAACGATCAACCTTATGACAAATAGTAAATACAAAATACAGTAAGTAATTATAAAAGAAAGAAGCTTACTGGATTTCTTTCTTAAACTTTAGCAGCATTTTCCCTAGGTTTTGTGTCATAATTTTTCTCCTGTTGGTCAGCTAGAATGAAAGATCAGATAGATTAAAGTTGGTATGTTTGAAATAGAAGTGGGTAGGATGCCAAGTATAATCCTATGGACAAGACAGAGAAGAGGAAAAGAGAATGAGCAACAAGGGAAGAGCACGACAGAGGTTGCAGATGACAAAATAAAGCAGGTTTATGAGCGAAAAGAATTCTGAAAAGTCAGCTCTCCAAAACAGATCACAGTTTTGGCAGTCTCACATCCACCATTATGGTTACTTGCACAGCAGATAAACCACACTGATACTGATTCAGTGACCATTTAATGACTACCCATAAAAGCAGATTATTAGTTGTCATAATATAGATGGGAAATAGAGAATTTTGCTTCTCTAAAGATACCTTTTTGAGGCTCTACTTACCTGGACCTTAGCCACAACACTTAAAATGATATTAATAGATTGAAGCATTTTGACCTCTGATGGCTGTGGAAGTAGGTAGAGTATGTGCCAATCTACAAGCTAGTCAGCATATGCTGCACCCTGCCATTACAAATACTGCTGTTCTCATTCTACAGCTGCTCCACTGATGGGATGCTAGGACAAGGACTTGATTGCTCCTCATCAGTAATAGCTGTTATGTGTGCTTCAAAGGAGAAGTGAGAAAGAAGGCACGAGCACCTTAATACCACACCCAGTAGCCACCAATTGAAACAGGCTTGCAGCAGCCTCCCAGAGAAGTGGCAAGGCTTGCCACGGTTCTTTTACGCTTGCAGAGACATTTCTATATGCATTTGGCCTATTCAAATATCCCGGTCTCCTGGAGGGATATAGGAACAAATCCTTTTAGCTGGATGTTGTTATGCCACGCGGGAATGGTTTTTAAATTACGCATGTTTTCTCCTTCATCGAAGAAAAGGCCAAATAGTCAGAGGAGGTCAAGGGGGAGATTACTTTCTGTGTTTGGAACAAGGAAGAGTAAGAAGATTTCCTGCTAAACTCAAGTTTCTGGTGTGCTGGGGAAAGGAAGCAGCAGAGCTACTGAGGGAAGACAGCCGTGGGCATAATCCGCAGGCCAGGATGCCACTCCAGTGGTGAAACAAACACTGCAGTGACCAAGCACTACAAAAACAAGCTTCAGAGGCTTGCAGAAAGGGACTGGAGTGCTTGAGGCAGAAGCTTTACAAGCATGACAGTCGGAGCTGAACGCCCGAGTTCCAGCCTGTCCCTGCTGGATGGTGGCAGCCTGAGCTGCTGGGGCAGCGCCGATCTGACCCTCAGCAGCAGCTGCAGGGCTGTCCTGAGACTACACGTCAGCTTCAGAGACCTGGTTAAGCTTTCAGTGATGAGCAGGAGGGAGAAGGAAAAGCATAATCAGACTGGTCTTTGGAGGCCCGTGATGCTTCTCACTGAGCTAAACCAAAGAGTGCTGTAACTTTCTTCAGTAAGAGCTAACAAAAAAATCGGGCCCTTAATTTGTAAATTTAGCAAATTTGACTCGGGGATGATTAAGTAAAGGTGATTGGTGATTAGTGGGAAAAGCCCTTCCTGACAGTCAGGACCCCAGAAAGAAATCCCAGGAAAGAATCCTGAGAGTCACAGACCCTTGGGATCATGACTGTTAAGACTGTTTTGGAGGGGGAGGTTAATTAAAGGAATGCTGGAAATGTTGAAATGACAAAGAAAAATTCTTCTATGTCGAGCAGCTGACATTTAGCAATAGACCTAAGACTGCTAATAGCGCAGAGCTTTCTCCTGACAGTTAATACCAGGATAAAAAAAACCATCTGGAAAGTAGGACTTGTGTATATTCTGCTATGTTTATAATTCAGAATTAATATAGAACACAGAGTCATTACTTTTACAAAATCCTTTTCCTGACCGTAACTGTATTTTAAGCCATTCCCAGGATGTTGATATGCATTTATGAAATTGAAAAGCTAGCCCCCACACATAGTGGCACTGCACTAGTGCATCAGTTTGTGTCATTATGGTGATGATGATGAAATTTAGAAGGGGAGAAGTTGCTTATGAGATTACTTAGGGTATATGAAGAAAAACCTCAGCACAGATGCCATTTATAACTAGTTGTTAGCTTGAGGTCAAACAAGAACATTTCTGGCACAAAACAGCTACACAGCAAAATAAACACAAAGTGTAAATGTGTTCTCCAAATCAGCAGCCAAGCAGCTCTAATTTGTCCATAAAGCACTCCAGATTCTGGCTGAAATTCCAAGGCTGCAAGTATAACATTAGAAGTGTTAGTTTGCTGCAAGTTATTGTATAATAGCAGTATCTGTAACTCATTTAGAAGTTGCTGTTTACTCAGAACAGCTCTCCTACCAAAATGGGTTACCTGGCATGGAGTAGTTAATGAGATCCTAAAGGATTTTCAAATAAAAGGTTAGCCTTTACTTAAATGAGAGCGTCTGTCCCATGATAATTGGTATTAATACAGTCCTTTGCTATACTTCCAAACACTGAGGAACTGTATTGATGCTTATTTTATTTCTTAAAAATACTATTTTATCTAGAATTATAAATATGGCAAGGCGTAGATAACTCAGGATAAAAAAACTCTTTTCTCATTTTCATCAGATAACTAGAAATTAGTGGCACCTTAAGATTGTTGATCAGCAAATAGATTCAGCCCAAAAAGGTAAAAGAGCTCTCTGTCTACTGTAAGAAATACAGCCAAGACCATGGCTGAGTTAAGTATGACAGACACAGGGCAGAATGTACACAAGCATTATCACTGCTGATTCTGGTTTAAAAAAGTAAATTAGCAGCTGTAATAAATTAGTTGTCCTTGCTTCTGTAGTAATAATTGTGTATGTATGTTTTCCCAGAGTCATTCCCAAGTACATGGCAGCTATCAGGATGCATGTGTTAATAAAAATTCTGCTTATAAATTGTAAGAGGGGTGTCATTAGCTATAGCTCCAGTTCATCCTGTCTTGTAACTGCAAACTTCTCCTAGTCAAAGATGACAGATCCTCAGACCTCATAAGAAACCTTGGAAGGAGCATGTTGTCCTTGAGACATACCTAGTTATGCCAAGCTTGAGGAGGTCCCAAAAATGCAAAAAGGCTTGTTGAGGGAAGCAACACCCACATTTCAGCTGACATCCAGCTGAGTGCACTCAGCAGTGTTGTTCTCACTTTTTTGTTGTGCTGGGGGAAGAGCAATCTGCCAGGGCTCAGCCTACTCACTGCCTTCTCTCTGCCAAGTCCGTTCCACAGGGAATATGTGGGCAGCAGCCCCTCAGCTGTCCAGGGGAGCAGGGCTGCAGTTCAGCCAATCCCTTACGTGCCCCTGTCCTCAACAAGCGGCTGCACAGAGGGCACTATGCCACAAACACATTATAATAAGTATCAGGGGTTGGTTCTCATCAGACCGTATCGATTTTTGAAGCACAGTAAGTCTTTTCAGTTTCAGAGCAAAGACTGCCACTGTGGGCTGCCTGATTACAAATTTAATTAGGAGAAAATGTCCAGTAAGTTTTGACATTTCACTTGCTCCATGAATTATCACCTTCCTTTATTTCAAGCAGCCAGCCGGAATCACTTACTGTTAAACTGATGGTTTTCCTTTTATGGTTTACAGATTTTGTGGCTAATTGTGAAGAAAACCATTTTTGGAATGCCTGGGCAGTAAAAGCGTGAATCACAGCAAGCCATTGCTTCTGTCTCCCGACATGTATCATGGAACTATTTTCTTCCATCCCTTTTGTAGTACAGTACATTCTACATTATGAATCATTTTCATGCAAAAATAGAAACAAGTGATGACTATGTTCACTTCACAACAGAGAAGAAAGAACTGGCATCCTATAATTAAATTGCTAGGTTTAGTGGCGTTGTAACAAATTGCTGCACAGACAGCCTTGAGTGTCAGCTGTAGAGAGGTTAACAGAGCCCTGAACATGTTTCCTAACAAAATACGATTTTTTAAAACGTCAAATTCTGGTCCTTGGGGAAGATCCAAAACAACACATCGATATTTAGTGCCATTTTGGATGTTGTAACACTGATAATGCCATACCTAAAAGCAAAATGAAATGCTGCCGTTCACAACACTGAGCTAGGCGCCTATCATCCCTGTGAGGGGAATGAGGGACACAAAGCACCAGGGAACTGGATGGACGGTCTGGCGTTCTGGGGTGTGGGAGGTGAGATGCTTCGTTTGTCTCTTCCATCAATCCTACCTGTGTCACACACCGGAGCTGCTGAGCTGTGTAATCCAGACATGAGCCACTTGGAGCCAGGAGCATAGCTCTCAGGAGTAAAGTGCCAAACCTGACCTAGTAATCCTGCTGGGAGGCCGGGAGTATTAACTCGTGCTTATTGCGCCCCTAACATGGCTGCTCGGCTTCTCTCCAGTCTGGAACATGCACCTGCTTGGGATGTGGGCAGAGAAAGCCTAAGCCTTCCTGCAGAAGATCATGTAGGGATTCCCTTAGGTGGCTAACTCGGCCCATAACAGATGTCCATTTTCTGAAGCGTAGTAATGACTGGAGACTTTGCCATTTTCCAGCTGCTCAGCATGGCCCATCATCTAATTCTGCTGGAGGAAAAGACTGCAGTCATACATGCATTTTCAGTTTAGCAAATTCAGTCAGGTAAACTGAAGACACCAGCTTTTCAATCCCAGTCTCTCTGTCTGAAGCAATTGCCCCTTCTGTAATACTCTAGTGGTAGGGTAACTTGAGCATTCTTCAGTGAGAATACATCAAGCTGCAGGTTTGGGGTCCTTTTTTTTCTGCCTTTTTTTCTTTACTGGGAAGTGTGACTAGAGGGCTATTCAGTGGGGTGACAAACCCACAGATGGGAAGTACAGTTACACAGGTTGGTATTGCCTGTGCAGTGACAGCTGACAATTTAATAAACAACATACACAATATATCGAATGAATGTAAAATGGAGCTGCAGTGGCCTTGAGCTTGATCTCTTGCAGTAAATCAGGAATTGTATTACAGAGGCCAGAGAAGTCATGCTACTACTGAAGCAATTAGAGTTGGCCTCAATACTGAAAGGGCTGAAGGCATTTCAAATTTTATGGAATTGTAATTTAAGCAAGAAGGAAATTTTACAGATAATTTTTTTCTGTCACATGGACACAATATGCATCCAGTGCATTCACTCCTGTTTTCAGCAGCAGAAATATTCATCCTTTGGCTCCTCTACAATCTGAATTCATCTTAGCCACACTGCCAAAACATATCTCCTTGTAAATCTGGCAGATACTCTTAGTTCTTTTAAACCCTTACAAGGGAAGAAATAAAACACTGTTTATCTTGTCTGTTTTTTAGAGGATGGTTAACATATATCACCTTTCACTACGCACACCAGAAAGGACCTTCAGGATTGAATAGTCCCAAAAAGAAGGCTACAGTGTTTTAGTAGCCAGCTGAAGATATTTTGGCTGTAAATCCCATAAACATGAGCTGATGCATTGCCTTTTTTTTCAGCAGCCATCTCATTGCCATTAAAAAGACAGTTCCTGCAATACAGTTCTTTGCAAGCTGTGCTTAAAAGACCAATGCCCTGGTGTGCACAGAGTACAAAAGCCACAGGTCCAAGTCATGAGGGTAACAGGACCTCCCACACCAGCTGAGATGAAGTTGCTGTTGATTGTTAGGGTATTAATAGATGAGCTTATCACACCTTTTTGCAATAATTTAAGGAGTTACTAACACCATATTTGTGGTTGCCATGCTCACAGCGAAGACAAGAGAATACAGTCAGTGCCTCAACCGCTTCAGTGTGAAGATAAAGCAGCTGGGGTCGGGCACACCTTCTATTCTGCTAGTTTTGCTGTGGAAAGGGGCACCTTCCAAGACAGGACTACAATCGGTAACTGGGGGAGGTAGCTTCACTGGCCACCACAGAGATATTCACTGGATCTCATTTAGCAGTGCCTCTAGTCTCTGTTTATTTAAATATAAGGCAGCCCCTTATAGTTCTCTGGATCGCTAGCTCAGCTAGTGCTAAGCTGATTTGAATTACTTCTCATGTGCTCATGTCACACATAGAGCTCCTATGCCTCAGCAAATACACGGCAATTTATGTACATGTTTTGCATTTCAGATGGCCATGCATATTTTATTAGTGGAAATACTCATTTGCATAGTACTTACTGAAGTAAATTTTTGAGATCCTTGGGACTGCAGAACAAAACAAACCACCTGGACTGAAAAAGAAGCAATTATGGTGAGTTAAGGCACTGTTAACACGGTTTCTGTTTTATCAATAATTTCTACCAGTTTTTACTTCAAAATTACTGGCTTTCATTATGAATACACTCAGGCAATGCAGCCAAATTTACTGTAAAATGAAGGACCCATGTACATGACAGGGCACAAACAAGCCAGAGTGCCTTTCTTCAAAATGGTTGGATTTTAGATAGCTCTGTCTGAAAAGATCCATATCCACAGCGATATCTACCAGGGCTATGTGTCTGCAGAAGCCTTATTTTCTAGATGCTGAGTGAGGATAGCCTCTAAAGTAAATGAGTATTTAAGTCCCAGTTCAGCAAAGTTCACGCTTGACTTTTAGCACAGGCTTCACCTCTTACTCAAGTTAATCACACACTTAATTGCTTTATTAAATGGGGATGAAATTAAGCATATCCTTAAGAATATACTGTATCAGGACCTACCCCACAGATGGCCAAGATTGAGGGCTTGATCCAGATACCACTGAAATCAAAAGGAGACTTCAGTGGCCTTTAGTTGAAGCATATAAATAGGAGTCACAGGTGTGCTTCAGTGTTGAAATACATAAATCAGTTTTCCTATCACATAATTTTCATCTGATTTACTTGCATGCAAACCTGGGAGCTGGAAGAGAGCCGAGGGTTAAATGTCCTGGTGTACTGTTAATATCCTGGAAGAAAAAGTCAGCACAGACAGCAGACTTCCCAGACTTCTACATGACAGAGAAGAACAATATGGTGGAACTGAAGGCAGACACTGACTCATGGGTATGGCCCATCCTTTTGCATAGGTATCTTTCAAGGTTCTGTTCTTGCTTAAGCACAGCTCCCCATAAAGCTAAGGCTCCAATGATTTTCTGAAGCACTATTTATAATTAGGTAATTGCACAAAACTGCTGTATTATAATAGAGAATATTTAGGTGGAAAATAAACATTTGAAGATAAAAATTAAGACTTACGTCTTCAAACAAAAATAGAATAATTATAAGTGGCAAATAGCCAAAAACCTCTTTGGTAAGTTAATTCAAATTGAGCTGAGAATGTCGGATTTATTGCTGTGGGTAGCTTGACTGAATGGCTCAAAATTAATATGCCACTTTTGTTTTCATCTCCACATTACTGAGATTGCTGTGCTGTGCCAAACAGCAAGTAAGCCTGGAAAACAATCTCCTTGCTAGGATCTACTTTGAGGTTGCAAGTTAGCAGAGGAGATAGACCCTCCCCATGATAAGTGAATTAGAATACACACATATCATGAGCAACAGTAAGGATCTGAACTGGGGCTGTTTTCTGCCTGGCAACAGGTTCACATAGGCTATATTCAATAGTCTTCTGTAGGTGCTCTAAACAGTCTTCTAAGGTTCACTGAAAAGGTAAAATCTCTGTTCAAGGGGTGAAGAGCTTTTTTGCTGGGTACCTGTACCAGACAGTCTCCTGTTCCCTATGCCAACTCAGGTGCTGAGATTCAGGACAAAAAGTACTGCCCACAAGGATAGACAACTTCTGAACAGTGGAGTTAAAAGCAGCTCTGTTGGCAAAATGAAGTTATCTTGAGAATGACTGTGGACCCAAAAAGGTCAGAATTGCTGCTGTTCATCGAACAATTAACACACTAGCTCTGTATTCTGAATAGAAAACAAGACCAAAAGGAGGGAGGAGCAGCAATGGCTGTGCTTTTCACAAAAACTCAAAAGGTAAATATGTAAGTTTGTTTGGGGATTGCTTGCATCCGAAAGGGGAGACTGGTGGTGAGAACTGAAGAAATAGGAAAAATATGAAAAAATGTGTACCTTTAACTACAACACTCAAATGTCTCCCTGGGGGAATTAAAAAACCCAACCAACCTACTTCTTGTACGTGAAAATTGTGAAAACACAAAAGCAAAATATTCTGAGGAACACTTTAAATCTCAGATGGTATCTTCCACTTGAGTTGGGCCTTTTTTCCTCAAAGGGGAAAGGCAGGTTTTAACTTGCCAATCATCCCAAAGGACAAAATTTCACTGCTGATCTAGTACAACTCCAGCAGACATTACAGATCATGTATTAGCTACAGAATAACAACCTAGAGCCTCCACCCACTTATGCTCTGAAAGTGAGCCATGGCTATTGTTTCTCTCTCTCATGTACATAAATGCTTACCCTGTCTTTAAGAAATAAGGTACTGGGATTTCTTCTTCAGGGTGCTTTTAAACAAGTATGTTGCTAGCATTTTCCCTGTCATACCTCCAAAAATAGGAAGAAAGCACACAGAAGCACTTAGTAGCAAGATACAAGCTTGTGGTTTACAGCTAGATAGAAAATATTCCTCTGCCTTCTCCTTTGAAACTGTGTGTGGGCTTCACTTGTTGAGTTGGGCTTCTTGCAGGCAATGTCACATGGCGTAACAACTATTAGCATTGGCAGATTGAGCAGGTAAGTTGAGTTTCTTGTGCAGTTTATTCTCTAAAGGCAGATTGGAAATAGAAACTCTCAATTTGTCTTTATTTTAATTAGTCAAAAACTGAAGAAAGCACAAACCAATATGGCATCCTAATTGTTTCATCAGTGAAATTATAAATAGATTCTTATGAAAATTATTGAAATAGCAAAACAATCCAGAGCTATTAAAAGGTAAGAGAAGCTTCTTGTCTGAAAAGGCTAGAGTATTCCTGAGAGTTCTACTAGATCAGCAGTGAAATTTTGCCCTTGGGGATGATTGGCAAGTTAAAATCTGCCTTTCCCCTTTGAGGGAAAAAAGCCCAACTCAAGTGGAGGATACCATTTATATGACTCTTTTCATCCTACTAAGCTAACAGTGAATGGATGTAACTATCAGCATTTTTGGTGAAAACAGGCTGCTTTGGCTAGGTGCAGAAGGGAGGGCTGAAAACATACACATACACATTTGAATATGGGATGCATTTTCCCCGTGCTTGTGATGGAAAATGTAATTGCATCAGATGTTCTCAGAAAACTGCCAGTTTGCTTAAGACTGTTCAGCAAATTACCTTAATAACTGCTTGCCTACACTTCACAGACAGAATGCAAGGAGGTACTTTTCTCTCAAGTGCAGATGAGAAATAAGGTCTCAGACTTGATAATACTTCCAATCTGCTTCACAAGCAAATGACTGATTTTAATTATTTTTCAACTGCTAACATGGAAGCAGACTTATCTTTAGCTGGAGGCAGCCAAGAAAGCAAGGACCATGCGTATGAACCCCTTTCCCTGTTTTTCCCAATTTCATTGCTTGTGTAGCGAAGATTACTTTTTAAGAAGAGAAAAACAGCAAAAGCATTTTATATGTCTCTTCAGTAGCCAAAGAGAATTTATCAGAATCTTGGCAATAACACCCAAAATTACCCAAAGTGTAATTTATGCCAGATGAATGATGAATCTATATCATGGCAATTTAGGGACCTGCAGCTTGGACCACATGAAGATTTCTTCAGGGTATGTGGAGATGGGTCTCCTTAGCTAATGCTTCCTTAGGGAAAGGCTGAACACAGGCAAATTCAAGGGAAAGAAAAAGCTGACAGAAGGAGATTATTTTGTAGCATTCCTTGCAAAGCCCAGCAAAGAACCACAAAAGGATTTTAAAGATTTTAGGGAAGCTACTGCCTGCAGAAACCGCCAGAGCATCAATCCAGTTATGCTGCTATGGTGGAAGGGGATGGAAAAGCTAGCAGAGAGGCGTAACTTCCCTTCATGATTAGCCTGGGCATCACAGTCCATTTCAAAAATGAAGAAACTTGTCCTATTGGTAGAATAATGAATGATTAAAACGACAAGAATTGCCAAAGTGCTCCTTTGCTCTTGGCTTTCAGATGAACTTGCAAACTGGCTTTTAATCTGCCTGGTGGCGATGACTTCCTCAGAGAGTCAACAGAAGACAATCCTCTAATACTTTTTATCTTGGCAGCCTTTTAAAGTGCAATGTATGTATAAATAAACGCCATTATTAACTCCATGGAAAAATGCCTTGCATTCTCAGAGTTGAAAATGCAAATCAATTATGCAGTGCCTTAATTCTACCATCTTTAAAAAAAGGAAAAATTCTAATGACATATTGCATTGCTTTGTGAATCAATTCCAAATTACTGGAAATTGTCACACATCCCAATCCATTAAGAAGCTTTATTATTAAGCACATTCAAGACCTTTTGAATCAATGTAAAGATTACACTGACCATAGAGCTTTAGAGTAGACCTTAAATTATGATTTTCCTAGTCTGTGTGACTAATTTGGTAGCAATAAAAGACTCCGCATTTCCACTTCAGACACAGGGAGCTTCACAGGTCTTTCGAAGGCCTCAGGTTTAATTAGTATTTGAAAAACTGGTTATTTAATAGAAAAAAAATTATGGTCGTTAGAGTCTTAAAGACCTTAAAAATAGAGGGAATTGTAAAACTCCACAGCCTTCCTGGGGTTGCAAATCATCTAATGGTTCAGAAATCATGGCAGAGTGGGAAGATGGAGAGAGCTGATTCTCTTTTTCCCCTTTTATTTCAAGAGCTGTGTATTTTCGCAGGGTGAAAAAAACCTCTCTATTTAGTTTAAAAAAATATATTAGCTCTCACTCCAGAAATAAACAACTTTTCTGCAATTCCAGACACAAAAAGCTAGCAGAAATTCCTTCTCTCAAGGGCCATTAGTAGCACTGTTCTGGCTGCCAAAAAGGATGTGCCTTTTAAGAAGGTACCACAGGACCTGCTGCTGTGATGATGCAGTCAGCGACTATCCAAATTTTGAGCCTGTCAGACCTGGAAGGAAGGGGAATACCTGTCTGACCTCTGAGGGGTTGCCTTGTCACCAGGCAGCACAAGATGGTGATACCTAAATGACTAAGGGAGAGGTACTGAATGGAGAGCTGGTATTGCTTGCTGATCAGGGTGTCAATTACTACTGATAAAAGTACTGGTTTACTAATAGGGAAGTTTAACTCCTCAGCAAGTACATGCCTACCCAAAGGTCTGATTGCAAGATGAAGATCATGCAATTGGAACAATCTAAATACTCTATTGCAGCTTTGGGCGCCACTAGGAATGCATAAACCCAGCTACCACCCTTGCCATTTGAGAACACCCTGCAGGAGCAAGGCAGGGGTTCCAGCCCTAGGGTGTTGATATTATTCAGAAAATAGTGGTGGATTCATCTTGCACAAATTATTAGACATTTGCATCAAACTTTTGTCTTCCTCTCATACTATTTGCCTAATTTTGTATTCTTTCACCCCCTTTCTTTTCCATCTCCTTTTTTCACTATAATTTCCTGTTCAGCTCCTCCTAAAAAAGCCAAGTATCAGTGTGCAGTCACTACAGAACACTGCATGACATCCTGTTTGAATGGCAGGATCTTAGAGCAGGACACTATCTGCTACCCTGCATACATACAGCACCCAGTAAAAAGCAGACCCATTCTTCAACAGCCTGAAGCTGTAACTCTCAATAATGTCATCAAGAGTTATTGTGTCACATCACCCAACCGTAGTGCAGGGAATACGCCTCATCTTTAGGCTATTACTGTTAAAGTCATCTTTACTGAATCTTGTGTCTGAAGGTGTCCCAGTTGATCTTTGCGCAATTTCTTGAACAGTATCTCAGGACTCTCAAGCTCAGGACACTGAAATAAATGCCCTCCATAGTTCTTATTGAAAAAGCCACAGGAAGTATTTTTCCAAGGAGCAGCTAGAAGGGAGTCAACAATTTCAAAACTGCTATTTTACATCATCCAAAGACGACACTATGACATCAGACTTGTCCTTACAGGAAACTGGACAATTAAGGCCCCCATCCCTACTCCAGTCATTTCTGTATTTTCTTTGCAAACTTAGTTTAAGTCCTAAAAATCCTTTTTTTTTAGAGCATACACAGCTATCAGCAACTGAATTCTTCAAAAACAGAGTAAAGAGATAACCTGACAAGCTGTATCTATTCTTGTAGGAGAGAACTTTTTTCAAAATCAGAAGCTGGAGCAGATACAAGCTAGTTCTCATTCCAATCACAAATCTGTCCTAATGATAAAGGTAGGCATAAATAGAAAAGAGATCTCTCAAGTTCTCCATCATCTCTTTCTCTGTCCCAAAGATGATTCAATCTCCTTTCCAAGGTTGTTAAGCATAGGTATATAAAATGCAATAGACAAGTTTTTTTCAGAATTGTCCCTTTTGGTTAAAGATGATATTGTTTTCTTTATACTCACATTGCATCCCCTAGAATATTCAGATACATTGCTGTCCCAAATACCTACTATTCTTGCTTGGTAAAAAAAGACTACTTTTCAAGAGTCAATTTTACAGAAGTTTTGTAGAGCTGAATGTTTTTAACTGAAAAGTCCATGATTTAAAAAACTGAATTAAACTTCCTTAATCGTCCGTTACAGCCTGAAGACTTCCATAGAAAAGCCATTTTTAAAAGCTGTATTTGAAGGAGAAATTTTCAAGTGTCTAGTATTTCCCACCCACCCCCACTGGAAATGGCTGGCAGTGAGATTAATCTTGAACTATAGGAACTCCCCTTAGTTACTCAACAGCTAGCAAACCAGTTTTGCTCTTAACTGGACCGAGTCCAATAAACACAGTATAGTCATACAAGTGACACACATAAATGCAGGAAAGCAGTAATTTTACTACTCGTTGTGCCCAGGTTGTTGGAGAACAATTTCCGAGAGCGGCCCACTCCAATGGAGCAGCAGACACAGCTGCCTTATCCCCGAGAGCCAAGTCTTTAGAGACCAATGGCTGAAAGCCAAAATACCCAGTGTGCATTGCCTATAGCGGGGCCATCAGTTGCACTCCTGCATTACCTGCTCATCTACCTTCTAAGCTATAGTATCACTCAAATAATAAGACTGATCTTATTAGCAGGCCCTTAATCCTCACTAACCTTCTCCTTTAGCCATTAGCTATCATTAATTTATTAAATGTTATCCTAACAGGCTGCAAATTGACCAGCTACTATTTCTCATCCAGCCACGTATCTCCCCCATCAGAACTCCAAGGTCACAAGTGATTTACAGAAGTTTTTTCAAGACAGCTCACCTACAACCTTGAGGTAGAGTGTCTTAGTCCTGTCTGGTGATTCCTAACACTACTAGGATGAATTAGAGACCTACTCTAAAATTTACCAGGCTGTGGTATGCAACTGTGCATCCTCCTTCACTGGAAGGATCACCAGATGAAGGGGGACACAACAGTAAGCCCAGGAAGCTAGCATGGGTACTTCTATTTCTGAGAATCATTGAGCTTGGCACAAACCTCTTGAGATGACCTAGTCCAACTCCCTGCTCAAAGCAGGATCTGCTGGAGATACTTGCCCAGCACTTCGCCACCTGGGTTTTGAATCTGCAGAGGTTCCAGATCTGTGTTTTACCACTTACTGTAAAAGAAGTGTTTTCTCCTGTTCAAAGAGTATTTTCAAATTTATGCCCATTTCCCCTTGCCAGTGGTGCTACTAAGATTAATGTCTTCATTCCCTCCCATCAGGGATCAATAGGATATCCCCCTGGGCCTACACAGTAAGGGAGAAGTCTTTGGGCCTAAGATCTCCCACCTCAATGTCTAGTTTGGACTAAAACACCACCAGCTCTTTTACTGCACCGTTGTGCCACAGAGGCTTTTGTTTTAGCTGCAACAGAACTTGAGAACCTCTGCCATACTGGACAGCATGATGGATTGTCTCTTGTAAAGTTACAGAAGCTGAACTTGAAATGTCAGAGTGTTCCTACACACACACATCCAGAAATCTACCTAGAGTGCCTCTTTCACAATTGCAAAAGCACCTGCAAGTGCACCTCAGCCAAAAGATTCGTAACCAATGCCATTAACTTCCACCACACTTGCCTATCTCAGCAGACATTCTTCCATTAGCAGAAAGTACTGAAATCTACCACTCCCATCCTGCAGTTAAAGAATTAAACAGGACTGTAAGACTTCAATTACTGACCTAGAAATCAGGCATTTCATTTATGTAACAGCAACATGGACACTCACCCTAAACAAAACCAGCAGCTTTGATTCCTGACATTAAAACACCCCAAGCAGGGAGCAGCTGAAGTGACTGTAAATAAAAGTGGCCTTCTCACACATTCATCTTAGCAAAGGCAATTCTCTTGGCCAAGGCACTCTTTCATGATCCTTGTGGGTCTCTTCTAACTCAGAATACTGGGATATTGTGATAGTGGAGAAGGTCCTCCCCTTTTCACCTTAGATGTTTCCACATGCATGCTGAGCTGTAGCAGAAGACTGAGTGGGTTAAGTGTGATTCCCAGCCTACTGAAGGTCAAGGCACCAGACGGGCTAAACCAAAAAATCTTGTCAGATACCTGTTTGCATTACTTACCTATAAAAATGAGACTTCCAATACTCCAGCAATTCAGAATCTCAAGTGGTCGATCTGATGGTTCGGTAAAATTCTCCTCAACCTGTGCCATCTAAAGTATGTCTTGTCCCAAGCCCTTAGAGCACAGGATGAAGACTGGATAGGAAGTGTTGGTTTGATCATATATTTTGTAGAAGGCACATCCTAACTGCTAGGAAATTTAGACTGCATAAGCTTCCTGAATCAGATTGCCAGCAGACAAACAACAGTTCTAAGGAATTCTGATGCTGGCTATCGAAACACTTTTGACAAGCCTCCTCTGGAAAACCAATAGAGCTGTTTATAGTCCTCAGAGAGCAGAGCTTTATGATCAGTGACCATAAACACTTAATCAAGTGTTCCTGAATTCAGACTGAACAGTTGTCCTAATTTTAGATGCTCATTGCAATTATAAATACATCAAAGATGACTGAAACAGTTTTAAAACATTAGGTAACTGCTCTGCTGGGACCAGCAAGGATACCCAGATGCAGGGGCCAATGTTTTGTTTAAAGGCCACCAAAATCCCCGAACAAGATAACCATACAGCATATGTACAGTCAAGTCAGTTGTTGCCAGGAAAGTAGAGGCAATGGGCATGAGCAGCCTCTGGCATGCTTTTGAGTTCCTGGATTTGTCCTTTGTAGAAAGCAGGTTTATCTTCCACTTTAAAACAAACTTAAACCTTGACAAAAAACTAGTGCTAGAAGAACAATCATGCTCAATAACAAATGAGGAAGAGAATGTTTTCCTTCTGTACTTTGAGCTGACTGCATCCTGAATGGCAACTCAGACATGGCAGTTTCAGAAAAGCCCAAGTGTGAGACTAAGTTACCCCAATGTAGCAGCTGACAGGGAATAAACTCCAAAATAATTAAAAGAAAGCAAACAGGTTTAGTTGTCCGAACAAGGAATTTTAATTTTAGGTCAACTATTGAACTAGGTCAACATCCAGTTCACAATGTCTACAGATAGTGGGCATAGCCAGTCACTACGGTAAGTTTATTGAAGCACCAAGCTCCACACAAGACTGTAAAATACATTTTAAACTACTAGTAAGAAAGCTTCTTCAAGTCAACAATACTATTAAGGGCCAGAGTTTAAGGACTAAGTTTTCACCTTCCAAGCTATTTTAAGACAGCCAATCCATCGCATAAGCAAACCAAACTGCTACATACTGAAACACAGAGCAGCAACTGCATTGAACAATTCCTGTAAATAATTCAAGGATACATTGAAACAGTATGGGTAAATTGTAATTTTTTATTGGAAAACAAATATACAACTTGGAATGGATTTGAGGCAAATCGTGCCATAAGCAGATTTTTTTGAAAATAAGTGGCTAAACAAAGTTTAAAAAGCATAGTAACAAGAGGAGAAAATGTTTTCTGGCACAGGACCAGCAGTACAAAAAAACCTTGTGTACGAGTACCTGGATAAATCACCCGTTTTGCATTAGTGCAACTTAAGTTTCATATTGTTGACTGTCAATCGTCTACAACGTTAAGACTCCACATTTCAACAACATGTTACAGGTATGGCCACAAACAAGTTACTGTGAAGTAAGCTAGGACAATGACTTTTACAGTGCATTAGCCACATGATATATACTATTCACATCATTTTATCCTGCAGTTAAGCTGCAAGAGTCCTTATCCTCCCATCACTGAAAGGGGAAAAAACTCTTATGTACTCAAGAACTAGAACCAGTATGTTGCTTTAACTAAGGAACAGCTAATGCGTGGTAAACCCTAGCTTACTTTATGTAACTTGTCACACTAGTCATACCTAAGTCTCCTAAAGAAAGCTACTTTTTTTAATAGACAATCCAGATGTTCCCTCAGTTAACCAACTCCATCTAACTTTAGATGTGCAGAAGGGCTTAAATATCCAGAGTAAGCCACATGCAACATTTGTTACTTAGATCAATTTTCCAAAAATCAGAACAATGACAGTAAGATAAAGGAGAAAAACATGGAGGAATGGCCTTCTAATTACTATACATGCATAACCTTTTGACAGTAAGGGAAAAACCTTTTACAGATAAGTTACAAACAGAGAAAAGGCAAATAAACAATTTTGTACAAGAAATTTAACACATTCTGTACAACGTCTTCACTTCGCTGTCATCATTTGTACAAACTCTGTAAAAGGAAAGAGTTGCATGAGTTATTTGGAGGAAGAAAATTTGAATTGCAAGATCTGAGAAGTGGCCTTACCAGTGCTGAACATTGTTTCAAAACTGTGTTTTCAGTTACACTCAAAAAAGCATCTTCAAGACAGTCCCCTTTTCCACCAATCACACCCGAACTCCTCCTATTTTTAACAGCAAAAGGCCTTTACTTTTCCATAAAAGTTGGTCCCTCAGTGGACTGGGGAACAGCCTTACTTCTGAGATAAAACATCACAGGGTCCTATGCCCACAGACTTACGGATGGGGACAAGATATCCAAGAATGACTAAGAGATCAGTACAAATCACACTGAAGTGACAATCAACTAAGTCAGTGTACAGGCAAGACATTGTGTTGGTTTGAACTTCTGTTTTCCAGAGTGGAATAGTTTAAGTCTTACTATTTTATTTTGCCTGGCTGGCTTTAAGCAACTGATTCAATGCTTAGTCACAACCCATTTTAAGTTAGAACCCACAAAACAGGATTCTTCCTTCATTTTGCTGAAACAGTTTCAGGTACAATAATGACAGGAGACCCGGAACCTACCAGAACCTAAAAGGAGTTAACTGGTTGCTCAAGTTTCAAAAGAGCAACTGGAAACAACAGGGACACAGACCCTCTCCAGTGCCAGTCTCTGAACAGCCTACTAGTAAACACAGTGATGAAGCAGCAGCCTTGTACATAAAAAAACGACTTTTCACTCACAGATGACTGCTTATCCTTAGGCCACAACCAAAAAGGCCTCAAAGGGAAGGCATACCTACACCTCAGAAACAGCACAGATATTATCTGAACATACCCTAGATATTTTCTGTGACACGTTCAAAAAGTTAAAATGAAAACGAGCTTAGTGTCTCAGCTGCAAACAACTGTCTAAAAGAACTCGTCCTGCTTGCATGACTTCATTTATGTTTCAATGTCAGGATGAAAGGAAGAAATAAAAGTTACTGTTGCAGCTGATTTATGAGAAAAAATGTATTTAAATATCTTCTGAAAGTCTTGAAATTTCTGCATATTTTAGAGGCTTTCCCCTTTTTATTAGCAAGTAATTTAAAAAGCATTAATGACAAATAAGTGACTTCCTACAGTCAGATCAACATGCATTAGTGAACAGAACAGTACCAAACAGTATGTGAACATCTGACAACCTGCTTATTCTAATGGTCATTAGACATCATTAGATTTATGAAGTTAATTCTTACACTGTACAGCTGAATAGTCCTTTTTTGCCTTTGGCACAAAGGCAGCAATAACACTCAAACTTAAACCCATTTAGAGGTACACAATGTACATACTAATTGAACATTAGCTTAAAGGAACACTATGTGTTCAGATGAACTCATCTGAACACTACCCTATTTAAACTTCGTGTGGCTATCAGCACCCACACAAGAGCAAGCATGAGAAGTGCTACACGAAAAGAATCAATTAACAACTCCTTACCTTCATAGTTTACTTGACCATCACCATCAATGTCTGCTTCCCTAATCATTTCATCAACTTCTTCATCTGTTAGCTTCTCCCCCAGATTTGTCATCACATGACGGAGTTCTGCAGCACTAATGTAACCATTACCATCCTGGGAGGAGAAAAAGGAACACTGGAATAGACTCGCCTAAGGCCTAGAGGCTTAACTATAACTTAGGAACATTGCAGAGCAAATTGAACATTAAGAAGTAAACACAGCCTTAACCACTAGCATTTACACAAGGTAAATGAAAGCTGTTAGCATATCTTCAGTACTGTCCAATATCTAAGAGTCTTCGGCTGTCCTAATCTGACACATTTTTAAACCACGGACAATGCAATCCGCACCTTTTGCAACTTCTTAGGTGACGGATGCCTATTAAATCATGTGACTGTGGTTCAAGTGGTGATTTCGTAGACCAGAAGCAACTTATCTGATTTGCCTGTTTTATGGGAGTCCAGTACAAAGCCACAAGGCCTTCAGAGATGACTTTTATAGATTCCAGTACTAGCTGGGACACTGAAAATTGAAGCACTAGTGTATACCAACTCAACTCATGTTTTCCTCCCCACCCCCCCAAGGCACCTTACATCATGTTTTCAGCTCCAAGGTGCCATCTTAAGCTGAGTAACTTTAGACTCTTCTAGCAATTTACGTAGCAAAGACTACATGACAGACTTAAAACATTAACATTTTCAATACTTATGAACAATTTCCCTGCCAGTCATCTGCAAGTATCTCAGTATCACAGCAAGCAGTACTTTAACTACTGTCACTCACTACTATCCTGACAACTCATATGACTTTCCCGTACAACCACAGCAGATTAAGCTTTAGGTTGACTGGCCAACCTAGAGGCTGTCTATGACAGGACTGCAGATACCCCTCAGAGCTGTGAGAAAGCACGTTACAATCAGACCAAATTTTCTTAACAGAAATATTTCACATAAACATTATAGTACCTTGTCAAAGACACGGAACGCTTCTCTAATTTCTTCTTCACTATCTGTATCTTTCATTTTTCTTGCCATCATTGTCAGAAACTCTGGAAAGTCAATTGTGCCATTGCCTGAAAGATAATTACTTTGTTAGAAAAACATGGTTTAGGCACTTTATTAAATTACTTATTAGGAAAGTTCTTACCATCAGCATCTACTTCATTGATCATATCCTGTAGCTCTGCTTCTGTGGGGTTTTGACCAAGTGATCTCATCACTGTCCCCAACTCCTTTGTAGTTATAGTACCATCACCATCCTTGTCAAATAGTGAAAAAGCTTCTTTGAATTCTGCCCAAAACCAAAAAAAAGTTAATCCCTTAAGATTTGAAATTTTAACAATCATAAAAAATTCACTGCTACTGATTGTTACAAGTTACAAAATTTGATTTCAATCTTTCATGAAAATTTTGGTATACTGCTCAGCCTGCTATAACTGCAATGCCAATAAGGCAGCATCAGCATCTGAAAACACACCCACCAGTCTACTAATCAACCCTAAATGTTGACCTAAATTAAGATAGAAGGTCACCCATTTCTGAAGTACTCAGGTATCTGTTACTCTCTAGCTTGAATAAGGATTCCTAATATGGAGGTGAAATGGCTATCTGCAACTACAATAATCCACATCCTTGGTAGGAACCGCATCTCAAAAGAACACAATACGGAACTGCTATGAGAAAATAGAAAATGGTACTTTAAAAATACATATGCTACAGCTTAATAGCACTTTCATTACTAATAGAGGAGATGAGTCAACGGAAAAAGGTATAATCAGACCGAACTACACACAAGTTTCTCAACACAACCCACTTCCACTGGACACAGATGTCTGAACAGTGTATGCTACCACAACTGGTCAAGGAAGAAAGTCACTGGAGTCTTCGTTCCTGAAAAGCTGCTTATAAAACTGCTTCAGCCCTACTGATCCTGAAACAGCTTTCATAGAAATGTTTCTGACTAGTTCTAAGGCTGCTTTGCTGTGTTTCAACACTACCTCTTAACCCCCTACAACGGCTGTATTGTAGCCAGGAATATTAATACAAGCATAACATGTTTAATTGTCCAGTCCAAAAATGGAATTGGTTTTAAGCCATGCCATCTGTCTTTGGCCTCAGACCTTACACTAGCTCACTGGACTGTGGTAGCTCATGCACACACGACAGTTAAGCATGAACATCTTATCTATTCCCTTGTAGACTTCAGATCCCTTTACAGCTTTCAAGCCATCTGAGATCATGGCTTTGGACAACTCGTCAGATCAAGGGTACTCCTGCATCAGAAATACTTCCAAGAATTGGTGGGGTTTTTTTCAACATTTCCATGCAGCCAGCTTTCCAGATGGTGGGATTCCCAGACTAGAATTAGTCACAGCAAAAGTTGCGTTTTCACATGACCTGAACGAAGCCTTACTTCATACTCTGAAACCCCTGAGGTGAGTTCAAGCTGGCAAGTGTTAAAAATTCATTTACAAAAATAGGTTTTTTATAGTTCATGAATGCAGCTATAACACCAGAGTGGCAGTAAAGTCCTATCCAGGAAACAACCCCACTACTCTTCTACATTTAACAGTTTGAAGTGTTCCAAGAGCCAACCCCCACTGTTCAGCCCATGAGAATCACAGCAAGGCTACCAGAGGACCAGCAGAAAACAGTTTCAAGCCAGTATGTATAAATCACAAAGCAGAAACAAGCAGATATAACCTGTACCTACAGTCACTTCCAAACGGTCTTTGGGGGGCTAGTTTCAATTATCTTGGAGGCAACAAACAGGTTTCTTAGGACTAAACTCTTACACCAGGGAAGAAAATGCTTTTGGGTCAGTCCTAGTAGAGAAGTTTATAGTCTATCACAGAAGAACCTCAAAAGGGAAAGGTTGCATCTTCATGAAGATTCAAGTGCTCAAGTGTTACTCAAAACATTTAGCTGTTAACCACTTCATCCTTCACGTGAAGGTCAACCATCACTAACCCAAACATGAAGCAAACTTCACAGTACTGCAGTGACTCTGCTTAGAAAGGGTAATACTTAATTCTTACATAAAATTCAAAGACTTGCATTTTATAACATGGGCCTTTTATAACACCCCACCAAAAAAGGTGTATTCTCAACACTTGAACCATTCAAAGGGCAACTCTACCCTTCTTTTATTCAGAGATGCTGTAGGCTAAGAAGCAACCAGCTATAAATCATTAAGAAAATAAAGCAAGTTGAAGATTAGCAGCGTATTCCTGTTTGAAATGCTGAATCAAGTTACAAATACCATTAAAATACCTCTCTAACCACTTCTAGGAACCACCTCCAGTAATTAGAACAAAGGAGTAACAACCTACGCAGATACATTTTAGACTAGAACAAGAACAACCTAGCACAGCTTTGGAGGATTTGCAGCCATGGCTAGTGAAGGCACCTATGCAATACCAAAGTTTAGTGAGCAACTCAATTCTGGCATCCTGCAACATACGGTTATAAAACACGCCTCACACACCTAAACACCTTGACTCCATATAGCATGTAAAGCAGATCCTCTTTATTCCACACTTCTCCATACCAAACTGCAAATGAAAACTCTCTTCTAAGGTTACAAGGTTTCAGCCTTTCCACCCTTCTGAAAAGCATCCTGCATCATGAGAAAAAGACTACTTACAGACCCCATGAAAGACAGGCTAATCCAACAGAATGTGAACTCTAACAACCTAGCTCAAAATATTCTTCTAACCATAGTTTCTGAAGCACCTGTGCACCACATCACCTTTTCAAATGATGTGGCAGCCTTCAGTGACCTATTATGCTCAGTGAATGAGGACAACCACATCCACTCCTGCACAATTTAGCCAGCTATGCCTGGAACCTTTATAGGAGAATGTCAGTTGTTCTCTTCACAGCTACCAGGACCTCAACACTTAAACATGTCTATTTCTACTCTGACAAATTTTAAATCACTGTTGCAGTCAAATCCCCAACACAGAACCACAGCACACTAAAGGAACAAGACAATGAACACCATACATACGCCTACTTGTACACAGAGCCCATTTAGAACTCTGAGGTCCAGGGGAAGGATAGCTCACTAGACCAGTTGGCTTTGGGACAAAAGCATCTTCAGGCTGCTCTCCCATCTGACCACCCAAGTGGTCCTGATCTATGTACCTTTGTAATGCAATACTTAACCAAAGGGAGAGCCACTTGACTTAGCAACTTCAGTTCTTACTGAATGAAGCTGCAGCCCGTATTCACATTCTGCAGCTACTTGGCTTTCAACATCAGTCTTTCATATGAACAAAATCTGGGAAGGTTTTCACCCCTACCTACACAGACAAGAAGCTTCAGTCCTATATGATCAATGTGTTCCACAAGAAATGACATCTGGAACCTTTAACAACTGTATTCTGGTGCTTCACAGCAGAGGGGGAAGAATTTAAGCCCTAGGGAAGTGGCTGCTTAGTCTGGTCTTCTATCTTAAAGATAACGTCATCTCTACCTTGCAGTACCATTTCCTAAGTCTGCCTTCAAACCAAAAGCTAGGTATCTCCAGGAAAGCTCAATCAGAACAGTGGTGGCTCAAGTTTTTCAAGCCAGTCTCTGTAGAACATCTAAACTGCACCTCTAAGAATCTTCCCATGCAAGACCACTGGCCTTCAACAGCAAAACTAAGCAGATGCAACCTTTCCTAAGCAGTACTGAGAATGATTCCTTCACACACCAGCAGTGGGCTTATGTCTTCACATCTGAGATTCGTGGTTTACTTGCAAGTGCATTTGCTTAACAGAACATCACAGCTGCCCTGAAAGTGGAAGGCCATTTTACACTGGCTACTAAGATGTACTTTTATTCCTTCCATGCAGATGAAAGCCGCCTCTATTCCAGTATGACAGGCTCATCAATACTTAGTTTTGGCTCTGAGTGCTATATGATCATTACTGAACAGCTAAAATTTGCACTAATCTCAAGGTAGTGTTAATAAGCTTCCTGTTTATATTCCATAATTAGCTACATACACTATTGGAAAGACAGCAGTGACAACTGATAAAGCCTGCTCTAACTAAATTGATCACAAAACTCTTAAGCTATGTAGGCCAGTTCCCCTCCTCCAAAGGAAAAAAAAACCTGAAGTTGAACTAAATTTGGCTTGTGCTTACTCGTAAGACAGTACCATGGTAACAAGTAAATAGACTAAGGACTTTCCACAAAACTATAATTAGTCTCCTTTGAGTAAAAGCAAGCTTCTGAAGTCTAAAAGCTACAGAAGAATGTTCTTACACTTCAGATTTGGCAATTATGGCAAAAACAAACCAGCTCATAATGGCACTTCTGTTTAATACAGTGCCTTCAAGAGCTATACCATAGTTAAATACTAACATCTCAGAGGCTGTTCTTCGTATGCTTGACTTAGTACTATTAGATTAGCAGAACCCTAACATCCTCTACACTAGTCAGATCAAAATCATGAAGTTCTTGAATGTCTATGACAAAGCTGAATTCTGTATTACCAGCCTTAAGTCACATCTATTATTGAAGTTAAAATCAGTGTACTGAGAGCAATGAGACAGATAAGTTTGTGCAGCCTGAATGAGTAGGAGATGTGATAACCAGAAGTTTTTGCCATTAGTAGATGGTTGTCAGTGCACACAACCCATTGCTAGGGGGCCAATACCAAGATATAACAGATGCATTTTTATTTTAGCATTTCAGAGCAAGTGCCAGACCATCAGAACAGCACACACACAACACTTGTGTCCAAGTACACAATACAGTTCCAAATATGGAATATCAAGAGCTGTCATCATGAAGCCAGTCTCTGCTGTCATCAACAAGAGCCACTCAAACATCTCTGCTGACAAGAGACAGCAAAGTAAATTATTTTTGCCTTCTGTTAAAAAAGCACTGCGGATTCCAAGCCTTCACCAGATTTGTCGTCATCCCCTGCGCCCCACCACCCTTTCAGTCTGCACTTGGGACAACTCTGTAGTCATGAGACAAGAACAATCACAAGTACTAGCTAGAAAAGCTGTGAGGATTGTTTAACTGCACATTCATTATATCCATGGTGCTTTTACAGTAGATAAGCCTTTAAAACTAAGGTGACAAATTAAAACATTCCACCACACTACTTTAGTATCTAAGAAAGCTAAATATCTTGTGTAACACAGACTGTCACTGGATTAAGAGATGTGCCAGGTCAAGTAGGAGTAGCAACACAACACAGAAACCTCACCTGCAATCTGCTCTTCTGTCAGTTGATCAGCCTGCAATAAAACAGAATATGATTACAGTTGTAGCAAAAGTCCAAGGCAAAATAAGACTGACTTGTAGAGGCCTCTGAATATGGTAGCTGCTCTTCAGGACTGATCTGCAGCATTCTGAACTAATTCCAATACAGCTCAAAAGTCATCAGGATTGCTTGCTAAGTGAGAACTGGCAGCCTATCACCCTTTCCAGACCCTGCAATATCCAATACACCCAAGTAACAGATTACCACGTGTATCAATCAATAACCCAAGCAACACTAGCAAGCTCAAGGCACACAGGCCCTTTAAAACGACAGACTGGTTTAAAAACTCATTTACACAACACACTAAGCTGTGTAAATGAGCACTTTAGGTCTCAGTAATGCAGCAGTAACCTCCAAATGCCAAATTTATGGCAGACTAGCTAAAAATAGAAAAATATACTCTTCACTAGAATTAAACCATCCCCTGATGAACATGATGCTTCATGTCCAAGACTTGGCTGTAGAAGACAAGATACCAGCTTCAGTCCAAACTGGTAATTTCAGTGGCATACAACTGCCTACACTTTTTTCAGACCACTGTCTACATTGACTCAGTCAGCATAAGGTAACAGGGCCACTGGGTAAGCTCCAGTTTATACCTCATCTTCCTCTCTCACCAGTTTTGAATCCATTAGATTTGATAGCAATAAAAATCATCAGACTTTCAGGCCAAACCCAAAATGAACTTTGCTCTTGAAAGAACACTGAGATGTTTGAGGACTGTAGAAATGCTCTCCCCCAGGTTCTCAAATCAGCTGATTCTTCAAACAAACTCTGGATAGCTTGAGTTCAGTTGCACTAACAAGGCAACACATTTCCTTCAGGGAAGCTTCTTGAACCCTTTACTTCATAGTACCCCACTGAAGAGTAAAAAACACTAAAATACAGAAAAGACAGATTCACTGCCAAAATTCAACACTGCTTTTTCAACTTTGTTCCTGTTGTGACCATTTCAGCAGCAATCCTTTTATAATTACTGCAAGAGTGACTGAAAAAGTTTCAGTCATTAACTACGCCCACCTAAGTCTCTCTACACATTAGCATCTGTCAAGGAAAGACTTAGAAAAATGTATTTACAATACCTGTCAATTTTTACTTTGCCAATTTCAATCTGAATTACACTTTTATACTGCATGTGAACTTTTAAGTTACCAGCTGCAGGTTATTCTTCCTGTAACAGAAGTGAAGGTGGCTGCTCAAGCAGTCGTACAAAAGCTGAACTGCTTACAAAACCCTCTATGCACACAATACAGCAACAGCCCAAGATAAAGGCCACAGATTGGCTGGGGCTCACCTACTTTAAGAATCAAGACTAGGCTACTGAGCAACTTCTAAAGCAGCAGCCAATGGGTATTGACAGCTACAGAGTCATTTCAACTGCCGTAGGAAGAATTCCTATGCAGGTTCCACTTTTCGTTCCAAAAAAAAAATCCAGAAGAAAAACCCCACCAAAAAAAAAACCCCTAGGGTGGCAGCAGCACTGCTGAGAACATGACCAATTCAAAACCAAGCTTTGGGATGGAAGTGTTCTGCTGGTCACTCAGCAGAAGCCTAACAAATTTTCACTTGTCTGGAGAGTATCATTAACACAGACTCATACCTTTGCATGCTATTTACATTTTTATTGTTTGAGTGAAGAGAATGATGTGCTACCTTTCCATAAGATATTTATATCCACAGAAGGCTGTAGATTAGATTTAAGCAGCAAGAACCTAGTTTATTTAGGTCAATACTTATGGGTTACCGAGTTGAGTCACATACTGTTTTATATAAACAATTTTATATGGAGACATGACATAGCAGTATGTAAGTTGTTAAGCATTGACAACTCTTCCTTCTCTATAACTCTTCCAGCAACTTAACACATCCTAACCATGAATTTGGATGAGCTCTGACAATACCTGTAAGAGATACAGTGTTTGAGAAGAGCACAAAGCTTATTAGAAGGCACAGGTATGGAGCAGTTGAAAGATAAGCGGGGAGGTGGGGCAAGGTTGAACAAACACCATCTGTACTCTGCAGTGCTGGGCTCTGCAGGGACTGCTGCGCAACAGCAGTAAAAGGCGGAGCCAGCAAGCCTGCCAGCTCCCTGCCTCCCGTGCCACCCAGGTGGAGGGCTATCAGCCTGGAACCATGCCTGCCACTTACAAGGCCACTGTGGCCTTCCTAGAGAGGCCTCCCAGAGTTCTTGATAAAGGTGCACTATACACATGATAGCGTGCACACCTTCACCAGTTCAACGTGGCTTCCAGACCGAGCGGTTAAATGCTGACTGTGAGGTGCCCATGCTGAAGGTCTGACATGCCCTCTACTGTGGCCCAGACCCACCTGAAACCCTCATCTGATGCCATCACAGCTTTGACGCGGCATTCTGTGATTCACGCTGCAGCACTTTCATTTTCACTGCAATAGCTCCCACCCCCCCACCCCCAGATTGTGCGGAGGGCCTGACAAAGACTCCAAACCTCCTAGGAAAGCAGGGGAGCTGCTGTGTGTGCGGCCGTTTCTGTGGCACACGCAGCCTCTAGAGGTAGCGTTTCATTACAGCCGTGGCTGCTCTGCAGTAACCAGCCTGGGAGCTCCTCCACAGAGCTGACGAACACTGCCCAACGGAGAGCTACCAGCGAACGGCAGCGCAGGTGACACTGTTTCCCTCAAATTCGGCATTTCGGTGTACTTCACAGGCATCAGATCTAAAGGGACACTTCTGTTCCGGCAGGATTAACTAAAGAACAACAACCAGACTAGCCTATATAGACTAAAATGAGGTTTATGATAGGTTAGCTTGTTTTGGGAGCAAATCGCTCTGTCTTATCTAGCATAGGGAACACTGGACAGTCACAGGTTGAGCCAGTCTGGTCTGTCAGGATAACTTTAACCACATTCAAGTGTCACTGTGCCTCCTGGACACACCCATTTTTACACAGACCTTGCTTGAAGATACTCCATTTTTGGTTCTGTACAGATGATGACTAAATGCAGTAAGTCTTTTGCTTCTACATTCATTGCTTTTTTTTCCCCCCTGCTTTATGGATGGTTTGCTGTCTTAGCTCACAATTCAAACTAAAGAATAAATTCAGGCTTCTATTCACCAAATTTCTTTGCCCAGAGACAGCATTTCAAAAAACCCTAAATTTTAAGTAGCCATCGTTCACATCAGACACGACGAGCTGACAGTCATTTGATTCTTTAAGAACATAATGAATGAAAAGACAATTCCACTCTACCGCATCTTCTCTTAATGCAGATAGCACTAAGTGGTCCCTGGTGCTGCTTTTGCAATAGAATTGCTCATTTTCGTACGTTTCTCTGTATCCACTTGTTTTAATGAAAAAAAAACCCAAACACTAAACTCACATCCTTTAGACTGAATTTGAAACCATTCTCCGATTTCACAAAATGCGTTCTATTTCGACAGTGGATTACAATTCTAAGCGCATCGCAAGTAATATTAAAAACGCAGGACTGTCCTCTGCAATGACCAAAACGGGAAGCAAAAATTGTTTAAAAAAAAAAAAGAACACAAATAATCCCTTGTCCAACAGAGCCACCAACAGCATGGCGCTACCACGGAATCGACAGGGACTCCAACGCGAGCTGACAACAGGTCTAGCGAGGAGGGCGATGGTGCAGTGAGGCACAGCCTGCCCCTCATCATCATGCTGCTCAGAAGCTGCAGGGCTCCGCAGTGCATTATTATGACCAGGCGCAGCACACCTCGCCAGCGAGCCGGACAGCTTAGGCTGCCTCATTCAGCCCCATTCAGCCGCACACGCCGAGAGCAAGGAGGGAGAAAGCGATAAGAAAGCAGAGCTGGTGCCACCG